>LNAC01000452.1:639681-710440 GCA_002007465.1 Ailurus styani | reverse complement strand
TTTATTTATTTATTTCACAGCGGGAGAGAGATCACAAGGAGGCAGAGAGGCAGGCAGAGAGAGAGAGGGGGAAGCAGGCTCCCTGCGGAGCAGAGAGCCCGACGCGGGCCTCGATCCCAGGACCCTGAGATCATGACCTGGGCCGAAAGCAGAGGCTTTAACCCACTGAGCCACCCAGGCGCCCAGTATTTTTTGTCTTTTGGAAGAATTTTACATTGAAACTAAAACCAAAATGATTATTTTGTAATTCAGTAGAAAAAATAGGCTGTTCCTGCTCCTGTACTGTATCTAAACTAACATAGATTATCTAAATCTTTAGTTTTATTAGCTGTTGGCTCTTTTGAAGAATTATTACTGGGCTCTAGATTAAACAGCTAAATACTTAAAGTATAGAAGTTTCCTTATATTTTAGATTAAAAGATAAACTTTCCTCCATAGAACATATAGATTTATATGTTTTGGCCATCATGAGTATTCTGGGTAACCTGGCTAGTATGATGTGTTCGAACCCAAGTCTTTCTGGTGTCAAAAAGCCCTCCAAATGAGAAAGATTTGATGCTTCATGCTTGACTAGAGTACCCAGGACAACAATTCAGTTCCTCCTCTGAGTATCGGTACTGTTTCCTTTTTTTTTTTTTTTTTTTTTTTTAAATATTAGCTGATTCTTACACTGATCCTTTCTTCTTGTTATTAAGCTCTCGACTGTTACGCTTCAGTTATTATTTCTTTAGAATTGGGTTTGTATTTTTCTGTCATTTATATGTAAAATGGAGCTAAATTAACTATTTTCACTTAATTATGATCTTGAGCTTCAGGAAAAAATCCTCTGGATTTTAGCATGGTATAACCTTATGTTGCTTAGCCCCTGAAATCTAATGAGAAGAGGACTCCCCTTCCACACATCACACTGTGAATTAGATACAAGTCTGATAGAGTAGGGAAATGATGTGTTTTTTGGGCCTTTAAACCAGTCAGCCCTGGTTCAAATTCTATTTCTGTCATTAGCTATTGTTTGTTCATTTGGTATTTGTCTACCTGTTACCTCGGGCAAATTGACTAGTATGCCTTAGCCTCACTTTGTCCAGCCAGAAGCTGTGTTAATTTAGTCAAGTACTTTGTATGCCGTAGGTGTTTGAGTGATAACCATTGTTAATAAACTGTGTTGGTGGGCCTTGGAAATAAGGTAAAGTCAGCCAACATGTGATCATTTTCTTTCAGGCAAGTTTTCCCTTTGGTTTTAAGTTATTCCTGACTTTATGAAGGAATTTTAATTCCAGCCCAAGTTAAAGATAAACCTTGTGTCTTATCTTCAGCCTGAGATGGGAGCTCAGTACTTAGATACTACTGTTGTATTTTACCTTTTACCCCAGTAGTAAAAATGAACATACTAGGCCCTTCACTCACTTTCCTTATTGACCTGTATAATGCTACATCCCATCATTACAGTCATGACATTTCATCTTGGAGATACTAGCTGTATGATGATTGGTGTTGTAATGTAAACTCTGATAAGAAAAATACTCTGGGGCGCCTGGGTGGCTCAGTGGGTTAAAGCCTCTGCTTTCGGCTCAGGTCATGATCTCAGGGTCCTGGGATCGAGGCCCGCATCGGGCTCTCTGCTCAGCAGGGAGCCTGCTTCCCCCTCTCTCTCTGCCTGCCTCTCTGCCTCCTTGTGTTCTCTCTCCCTCTGTGAAATAAATAAATAAAATCTTTAAAAAAAAAAAAAAAAAAAAAAAAAAAAAGAAAAATACTCTGATCCTGAACATTCAAGTGCCAATTACATGTTAGCCACCAGGAATACAGAGATTGGTAGATTATGACTTCTCCTTTAAAGTAGCCTGTGAGCGGGATGAAATGGTGTCATTAGCATCATTTGGCTCATGCATTCACCCTGTGGAACTATAGCTCTCTGTAGAAAGCATGAAACTGTTCTTCAGACCCATGATCTGCTTTCTGCTACCTTTGATCTTGCTTCTTTTATCATTTTTCTTTCTGGTTGTACTTAAACCACACTGGCCTGCTTGCTATTCCTGGAACTCCCTGAACCCTCTCCTGTTCCAGGACATTTGCTTGTGCCCTTTTCTACTTTTTTCTCAAATCTTAATGACTAGAATTCCTTACCTTTATTCAGATTTCTGTTGAAATATCATGAGCAAGGATGTCTCTGATTACCGTGTTTAGAATAAAACCTTATCCCTATTCCATCTTCACCTCACCCATGTCCTGCTTTATTTTTCTCTAAAACACTTAACATTACAAGACCTTGCCTTTTTCCACTAGAACATAAGTTCCTTGAGAGAATGCTTTTCTTTGTTCCCTGCTATATCTACAGTGCATAAGAACAGTGTCCAGCATATAGATACTCAGTAAATATTAGTTAACTGACTAATGTTGAAGAAAACTTCTGAACCTGTTTATATAATTTCAATTTTGTTCTTAAAATGTTTAACCACAATAGCTAGAGGGTTAACCTTTTTAGAAAATAATTTAAACTATTAATAACATTATTACCATGTGTTAAATCATGTGCAAATTTAGGCAGTCAAGAAAATACACTAGTTTTTATCTACTTTTCCAATCTTAAATTTTCTTCAGAAGTACAATATAGTTGTCTTTACCAGCAGAGACCCATGTATGAGAATAGAACACCTAAGTAATCTTATATTACTGTGAAGTGTATTTTCTAAGTGGTAAAATAAAGTATGTGATATTTTATGTGGATATTAAAGAGGGAAAAGAAGATTAGCGTGTTGATCCACTAACTTTCTGATGTTCATTTAGTAGGAAAAACTTGGCCAGCTGAAATCTTATGGATAGGTAGATCAACATTTTTTCTAGAAATTATTGTAGCTGTTAGTACAGAGTTTCCATGGTGCTAAATAATAAATACATGCTTTAGACTTTCCTTAATGGCAAAAATCTGCAGCTGGACTTCCAGTTCAGATTTACAGCCATTTTGCTTTTTTATTTCTCCTGACTCTCAGAGTTCGTTTGGTGTTCTCTGAACATTTCATAAGCTAATCTTCAAATTATTCATAATTGGATGAGTGATATGCACTAAACTTACGAACCATTTTATTTTAACATTGCAAATAATGTTCTCAAGTGGCTGTCATTGGGGAAAGTCCTGTCCTACTTAGTTGTACTTCCTTAGTAGACTGACATAGAGGAATCATTTATTGAGGAATGTTTTACTGTGTATAAATGAATTCCTGATGGAAACTATTGTTTTTTGTGCTGTACCTTATGTCTGTGGAATGTAACAGGACATGTATCAGGTAAATGCCCAGTACAGGTCTTACCTACCTGTCTGTAACATCTGTGTCAATCTATAAGTAGGACTATAGCTTGGTATTTGTAATGGTAAAAGCAATTGGTAATTTAAAGATGTCTTTTCCTTATGTGCCTGCTTTTTTTTTTTTTTTTTTTTAACCGTCATGCTGCTCCTTGTAGACTTTATTGTAATAGTGTTAGAGGCAGGCCACATAGGTTGGAATTTGGGAGGGGTAAAAAGTCATTAGCTTGAAACAACTATGAGCCATTTATATCGACAGTGTTATAATGTGACTGTAGTTCTTAAGTCAACTCCAAACTCACTTGCAATGTTACTGTTAATGAAAGTCCTGCTGTGATGATTTTATATCCTAAATGCCACTGGTGGCTCACAAATCTAATTTGTTACTTTTTTTTGGTAAAGGGTGTATGTGGAAAGGACTTGGTATTTTGCTATGAATCTAAGTCTAGCTTAGTAAAAATTTAGTTGAATTAGGAAAAATTTAGTGGAACACCAGCTACTGGGGCATTTCTTTTTTGAGAAAAGAGCCAAGTTTATGTGAGCCTCTCCTGCCATTGTAGAATAGATTCTCATATTTTACCTAGATTTGATAGTAAGACTTCTTTTTGTTCTTTTTTCAGGAAGCGAAGCTAACAGATCAGTTACCACTTATCATTGTATGTGATCGATTTGACTTTGTCCATGATTTGGTGCTCTATTTATATAGAAATAATCTTCAAAAGTATATAGAGATATATGTACAAAAGGTAAGTAATACTTAAAAATACCTTATTGCAAATTTTACTTCTCACATTCTGGAAATCTTCATATCCTTTTGAAACTCTGTACAAAATGGGAGTAGTCTGCTACAGTGCCTGGCAACTTTTTTCTTTTCCCCTTCAGAATCCTTTTTTGGATTAGAATTTTACCTTCATGTTAAGCATAAAACAGACCAGACTCTTGTAGTTGAAAAATTTGGGTGACCTACACACTAGTTACTTGGTAACCCAACCCCTGAGGTGTCCATGTAGAGGCCATAGACTCTAGAGCAATTTTAAAACCATCTTAAACATAGATATTTGAAACCTTTCCTTCTAAGTTGAGAAAAGTAGTTTTGCTGTAATGGAGACCTTTTAATTAGTCTTCTATAGACATCCTGTGACTGTAGCTTCTTTGGACGGACTTACTTAATTTAGCTGAGGTAATTTACCGACCCCTTTCCTCCTAACTTTTTCTGTCTACTTATAAATTTAGACTCATGGTTTATTACTGAATTTTAAAATTGAGCTTAAAAGGGGAAATGGGTTTCATTTTTTTTAAAAACTCCTTTTTGCTTTGCTTATTAATAACATAATGGCTTTTTTTTCTTTACCATAGGTGAATCCAAGTCGACTTCCTGTGGTTATTGGAGGATTGCTTGATGTTGATTGCTCTGAAGATGTCATTAAAAATTTGATTCTTGTTGTAAGAGGTCAATTCTCTACTGATGAGCTTGTTGCTGAAGTTGAAAAAAGAAACAGGTGTAGTACCATTTTAACCTGCATAAATGGGATAAATTAGTAGTCTCTCTTAGCATGCTAATGGATAAAAAATACCCTAATTTGCCTAAAAGCTGTTCAATAAAACATGGATCATAATTCCCTGGAGACATCTAATTTAGAAGTGATAAACTATATTGCTGAAAAAAAGTCTGTTTTCTGAAACACTGCAGTTTTGTCATAGACATTATTTACATGTTTATAATTACAACTGTGTGGTTTGACTATGTTTTTAATGTAAACTGTGTAAAAAGCCTCTTTTTAGTTAGGTATGACACCACTGTTTTAGTAACTAATTCTTTAATTAATTTATGTCAGGTATAATGAGAGAAAAGGATTCCCTGTGTAACTCTGTGTTAAACTGTTTTTTAATTTGAACCTTAATGTGATAATATGAATTCTGAATTTCCAGTAGAGGAGAATATAGTATAAGTGCTTCTAATATTTACTATACCATGAAGTCTTTTTTTTTTTTTTAAGCTGGGACATTTTGATGAACTTGTTTAGAAAGTGTTGATGTATTAAATGAGATTGGTGGATTAGTTTAACTGTGAAAAGTTACTCTATGAAAAGATAAGAAGACCTATGGGGTTTAATTTTAACCTAAGTTGGTATAGGTATCCTAGAAATGGTATTCGTAGAAATTGTATTCGAATATTTCAAACAGAAAAATTCTGTATTCAAGGACAATGAGATAAAGAATATAATGCTGATTTTAAAAGCTTGAGCCTAGTTTGAACTGATTATAGGTTGTTACAATTTAACGTTTAGAAAGAGGTTTCAGTTGAGTCTTAAGTCAAATACCTGAAAACAGTCTTGTTTGTTTGTATATTCTAAGCAAATACTCAGATAGTTAAAGTTAGACAATTTGGTCTTTAAGTTACAAATTATATTGTGATAAACTAGATTCACACCTGAGTTCACTAGTTTAGATGTGCCTTAGCTAATATTTATTTTTTCAGTTGCCATGGCATATCTGCTTGTGTTGCATTTGTTTATAGGACCATGATTTTTTTGCCTTAATACAAATTTGTGTCTTTACCCTAATGGGAGTGAGTTCATAATAACTACATGAGTTTGATAGCCAAAATATGGCCTACTATTTTTCCTGTGGGTGGTTTTATTTTTTATTGTTTGTTTAAGTAATCTCACCCAGCGTGGGTCTTGAACTCATGACCCTGAGATCAGAAGTTGCAGATTCCACCAACTGAGCCAGCCAGGTTCCCCCTCTAGGTGCTTTTAATATAAACCATGGTCAAAGAGCATTGGGTCATCAGGACCATTGAAACATAAGCTATAGCTTAGTGAAACCATGATCCTTGGTGAAGTGGTCATATGACTGCTAGAATTATTAAACCCAGAACTTCTAAAGCCACCAGATTTTGTTCACTTTGTATGTTTAGGGTACTGCCCCCTTTGGTTGTAGGTAATGTCTGTTAATTGTGTTAAAATTTAAGGAACCTTAGATAATCTGGCCTGTTTTCTCATATGACATTCCATCTTATTTCCAAACAAAATTTATCTGAAGTCTAGGTATTTTGTCCAGTATTTAAAAAAACAAAACAAAACAGTGTGAATCTATAATCTCTTTTTTTCTATATCCTTTCTAAATAATGTAGCAGACAGGTCTGGGAGATTCTAAAGAGAGTCTTCTGTACCTTTTGTGTAATCTCGGGCAGATCATTTAGGCCATCTCTGAATCTTAATTTCCCAATTTGTAACAGAATTGTTGAGAATTCAAAATTATGTATGGGGAAGCATGTTATATACCATAAGGTACTTCTGTAGTTAGCATTGTCAAGAGTTGTGTGTTTTTTAATAATATATCGTGTGGTTTTGTGTGTGTATGTGTTTTTGTTTGTTTTGTTTTTAAATACTAGATTGAAACTGCTTCTGCCTTGGCTAGAGGCCAGAATTCATGAGGGCTGTGAGGAGCCTGCTACTCACAATGCATTAGCCAAAATCTACATAGACAGTAATAACAACCCAGAGAGATTTCTTCGTGAAAATCCTTATTATGACAGTCGCGTTGTTGGAAAGTATTGTGAGAAGAGAGATCCACATCTGGCCTGTGTTGCTTATGAACGTGGCCAGTGTGATCTGGAACTTATTAATGTGAGTACTGCTAGCTAAATGTGTACAAAGAGAAGGCTGCATTTTTAAAAACCTATTGTATAATGTTAGATTACTGAATTTTGAATTTCATGGTGGCTTCAGGTAATCCAGAGCATTCCTTGTAGACGTGTACTTTTTTTAAAAAAACTTTATTTGCCAATAATTGTGAATTTAAAGTGGCCAAATAGTAAATTAAGTCTGATTCACCTACTAATATTTTAACCCCAGTAGTTTTATCACCTGTGTTCTCATACAGTCTCATACATAAACACAAATACACATCATACATATATGCATATATATACACACATATGAGAATAAGTTGCATACCTCTTCAGTGTGTATTTCCTAAGGCTAAGGATATTCTGTTTTCATAACCACACCGTAGGTAGGAACTTTAGTCACTCTTGACACCGACAGAATTATTTTAAAATCTGTCTTATTCTAGTTTTGTTATTGCTCCAATAATGTCCTTTATAGCATTTTTTCCTTTTAGTCCAGGATTACTTACTGAATTTTAATAAAACCTTCGTTGTGACCTATTCAAGTTTATATGTAAAAGTGACGGATTTTTTTTTTATAAAACATGGTATATATCATAGGAAATAAACTTTAAAACTAAAGTTAGTCTATAAAAAGTCTACTTTTTATTTCAAAACTAACCTTTAGTATCTTATTTAGGTTTGCAATGAGAATTCCCTCTTCAAAAGTCTTTCCCGCTATTTGGTACGCCGAAAGGATCCAGAATTATGGGGTAGTGTGCTGCTGGAAAGCAATCCTTATAGGAGACCCCTCATTGACCAGGTAAAATTGGCAAATGTGTTTAAAGCTCATCTTTTTAACTATGAATAAAACCTTTCCTGTCATCATACCCATATGTACTCAAATAGATCATATTTCACTATGAGAGAAGGCAATAAAAAGTATGAGAATAATATTATGCTAATATATATATTGCACACACATCATAAATTAAAAACATTTTTTAGAATCCTAAAATTGAAGGTTCTTATAATGGTTCTTAAATTCTCTTTGTAGAAGTACAAATATGGAAGAGGATAAATTGAAGGTTATTTATTTTTTTGTTTCTCTCCTAGGAAGCATTTCTTTTTCTTTTCTTTCTTTCTTTTTTTTTTAAGATATTTTTTTAAGATTTTTATTTATTTATTTTCAGAGAGAGAGAGGGAGAGAGCACAAGCTGGCAGAGTGGCAGGCGGAGGCAGAGAGAGAAGCAGGCTCCCCACTGAGCAAGGAGCCCGGTATGGGACTCGATCCCAGGACCCTGGGATCATGACCTGAGCCCAAGGCAGCCGCTTAACTGACTGAGCCACCCAGGTGTTCCCT
Organism: Ailurus styani; assembly: GCA_002007465.1. Classification (NCBI taxonomy): domain Eukaryota; kingdom Metazoa; phylum Chordata; class Mammalia; order Carnivora; family Ailuridae; genus Ailurus; species Ailurus styani. Next base: position 702,169 of record LNAC01000452.1, on the reverse strand, counting down.
AGGAAGCATTTCTAAGGAAAATTCCCATTTTGGACACAAAGCTTCCTGGGAGCCATACAGTTGGCCAAAAATAGAGGAATTACTGAGTCAGTATTGCCGCATCTGTGTAGTTGAATTCATATTTAGCCATTAAAGTGATAATGAGGAGTGGTTATTATGGATATTATTTTAATTAGGGAAAAAAGAAATTATATAATTAGGGTGGCTTTTCTAGAGACTGGAAGTACACATGATGTGGGTATATGTGGATTTGTGTAGAAAATCCTTTGTGTAATGAGTTTAAAGGTGTTTTTCTTCATTCTTATTTCAAGTTTTCTACTGAGATGCCAGCTTATTCTTATCAGGTGATGTCTTCGGTAACCACCTTGATTTTCAGTATTTTAACTCCCTGTATATATATATATCTCTGTATACTCTGTAGGTTGTACAGACAGCTTTGTCTGAGACTCAGGACCCTGAAGAAGTGTCAGTAACTGTCAAGGCTTTTATGACTGCAGACCTTCCTAACGAACTCATTGAACTGCTGGAGAAAATTGTTCTTGATAACTCTGTATTCAGTGAACACAGGTATGCTATAAGAAGGGTCCATTGGCTGTTAATATTCAGTCTTAAATTACGGCCTGTCACTTTTGAGAAGAACAAAAAGACAAAGATTAGAGAACGTTGTTTGAATTCTGACTCTTCTAATAGCCTCTCTTCTCACCCTGCCTCTGACACCAAAAACTCTTCATAGCCACAATGTTTATTCTTCATTACTGTTAAGCTTTCAAAATAATGCAGTTTTTTTTCTTGCAAGGAATCTGCAAAACCTCCTCATCCTCACTGCAATCAAGGCTGACCGTACACGTGTTATGGAGTATATTAACCGCCTGGATAATTATGATGCCCCAGATATTGCCAATATCGCTATCTGCAATGAGTTGTTTGAAGAAGCATTTGCCATTTTCCGGAAATTTGATGTCAATACTTCAGCAGTTCAGGTAGATCTTCAGATTGCCTAAGTTGATTCAATATATGAATTATACTGTTAGGCCCATCATATTGCTTTGGGAATAGAAAAACAATAAAATCCTAACTGTTTAAATGTAATTGCTATGTGGCAAGATTCATTCTTCTACAGTCCAAATTCAAAAATTGGTTGCCTAGGTCTTGATCGAACATATTGGAAATTTGGATCGGGCATATGAGTTTGCTGAACGCTGCAATGAACCTGCAGTCTGGAGTCAGCTTGCAAAAGCTCAGTTGCAGAAAGGAATGGTGAAAGAAGCCATTGATTCATATATCAAAGCAGATGATCCTTCATCCTACATGGAAGTTGTTCAAGCTGCCAATACTAGTGGTATGACTTCTTACTTTTATGTGTTTGTGACCTCAGAAAATGTACCTAAGCTATGATTAAGCTAGGTAGTCAGATGTTGGTCTATTCTGAATTTATATAGGAGTGAGATACTGCATGGTTACTTGTGAAGACATTTAGCACTCCATCTTAGTCCACATATAGAGGGGCTGCATTTTGTGTACATATAAAGGTCCGTAGGGAACATTTTCTGTTTTCAAATCTCAAAATTCTTTTTAAGATTTTACATATTTGAGAAAGATAGCGAGGGGGAGCATAAACGGGGAAGGAGAAGCAGGCTCCCCACTGAGCAGGGAGTCCAATGCAGAACTCGATCCCAGGACCCGGGATCATGACCTGTGCCAAAGGCAGATGCTTAACTGACTAAACCACCCAGGCACCCTTGAAATCTCCTAAAATTCTGATCAATTTCTAATCTGACAACTTAAAGGAAAAGGGGAATTCGGCTATTCATTTGGTCAGTGATAATACAGAAATGTAATAGAAATTTTGCCATTTTAGATACATTTCATCATTTACATTTGTCATTCTCTGTATTGTTGCCCTAGAAAGGAAATTAACAATTCTCATTTATTTGAGTTAAAAGGTAAATGTTGGGATGTTATTAGTGTTTGGATTTATTTTCTTCTTTATACCTAGGAAATTGGGAAGAACTAGTGAAGTACCTGCAGATGGCCCGTAAGAAGGCTCGAGAGTCCTATGTTGAGACAGAATTGATATTTGCCCTGGCTAAAACAAATCGCCTTGCAGAGTTAGAAGAGTTCATCAATGGGCCAAATAATGCTCATATCCAACAAGTGAGTTTCCTGTTCAGATTTTTTTCAGAGCGTAAAAAAATAAATTGTTGAACAACTTTTTAAATGGTATTTAACCTACCACAACTGATGATTTCTAAGAAAAAATGTTTCTCGGTATTAAATTGAGTTGTTACTTTAGAAAGAGGATTGAGTTTATGCTTACTGAAAATGGATTGTGTTTGTTTCAGGTTGGTGACCGTTGTTATGATGAAAAAATGTATGATGCTGCTAAATTATTATACAATAATGTTTCCAATTTTGGACGCTTGGCATCTACCCTGGTTCATCTGGGTGAATATCAGGCAGCCGTTGATGGAGCTAGGAAAGCTAACAGTACTCGAACATGGAAAGAGGTAATCTTAACACCAGATTAAAGAATTAAGATTCTTAGAAATCTCTTTAAGCTGATTAATTGAATTAACCAGCCATATTTATATTTGAGTTTACATAATTGAAATTTTTGTTACAGGTCTGCTTCGCCTGTGTAGATGGCAAGGAGTTCCGTCTTGCTCAGATGTGTGGGCTTCATATAGTAGTACATGCAGATGAATTGGAGGAACTTATCAACTACTATCAGGTAATGAACAGGAGTCTTATTATTAATTGAGAGCTATTGCCACAGATGGTCTTATCTTTAATTGTGTATTTCCCTTATTCAGGATCGAGGCTACTTTGAAGAACTGATAACCATGTTGGAAGCAGCACTGGGACTTGAGCGAGCTCATATGGGAATGTTTACCGAACTAGCTATTCTGTATTCTAAATTTAAGCCACAGAAAATGAGGGAGCACCTGGAGCTGTTCTGGTCCAGAGTGAATATTCCTAAGGTAACCCAACCTTTTAACATTGTGAGGTGGCTCTGTAGCTGTAACTAAAACTTTAAAATATCTTTCCTTTTTTAGGTTTTAGCTAGAATTATAGTCTCGTATCTAAAACATTTAAGTCTTTCTTACATAGGTGCTTAGAGCTGCAGAACAAGCTCATCTTTGGGCAGAATTGGTGTTTTTGTATGACAAGTATGAAGAATATGATAATGCCATAATTACTATGATGAATCATCCAACCGATGCATGGAAAGAAGGGCAGTTCAAAGATATCATTACCAAGGTGTGTATCTTCTTCAGAAGATAGAAGCTTTGAAAGGAGAGCTCATTAGGAAATAACTCTTAACTTACATATGGATTTTTCCCATTTTAGGTTGCCAATGTAGAACTCTACTACCGAGCAATACAGTTCTACTTAGAATTCAAGCCTCTGTTGTTAAATGATTTGCTGATGGTGCTGTCTCCACGGTTGGATCATACTCGTGCTGTCAATTATTTCAGCAAGGTAATTTTAAAAACTTCAGAACCTCAGGACGGTGGCTTAGTTGGTTAAACGGCTGCCTTCAGCTTGGATCATGATCCCAGAGTCCTGGGATCTAGCCCTGCATTGGGCTCCCTGCTCAGTGGGGAACCTGCTTCTCCCTCTCCCTCTGCCACTTCCCCTGCTTATGCGCCCATGCACGTGTTCTCTCTCTCTGTGTCAAATAAATAAATCTTAAAACAGCCTTTGGAATCTCATAGCAAGGAACTAAGACATATTTGGATAACTTTTTTGGATGGATGTTAAGGATATGCTATGTAACAAAACTCTATTTTAAAGGTTAAGCAGCTACCGCTGGTGAAACCATATTTGCGTTCAGTTCAAAACCATAATAACAAATCTGTGAATGAATCACTGAACAACCTCTTCATTACAGAAGAAGATTATCAGGTAAAACCTTTTATTTCTTGCATATATCTTCAAAACTCAGGTTGTGATTGAGTTGTTAAGTTGATCTGTTTGTGGTGAAAAAGCCCATTATCCCTTAGGATTGTAAACAGTAGGTACTTAGATGCTTGGGATCTAAATTTAGTGATGTTTTCAGGATCAATCAATCTGAGTTCTAATTGCCAAGTTTGTAGAATTTTGCTTAGATCATGTCTTAGTTAATGCTTCAGAAAAATATTATGGTTACTTTGTCCCTCTACATCTAGATTTCAGGTGAAGTTCAAAAAGTCTTTGATCTCTCAACTAAAACTTATTTGCTATTAAGTGTATTTATTCTTTGCTTTTTTGCCCAACAGCATATTAGCCTTTTAATAAACTTTCCCTAGGGAAGAATTTTGCAAATGTATAATTAGAATTAAGGTTAAACTAGTTGCCTTTTTTTTCTCTTACTGTCAGTGAGATGGGTTCACATATCATGCTAATCTGTATTACTGAACATCATGTTTAATTGTATGAGGAGTTTCTCTAAAGCAAAATATCTTACCCTCCAAATTACAAATCCTCCCATTTTCATAACTGTTTAAGTTCTTGATACTGAAAACCTTGGAGAAAATTGCACCTTTAGAAATTTTATAGTACCTTTGAGGTCATTATTGTTACACAGTCAGATTGAAGAACCTCAGTACTTTGTTCAGCTTGCACCTTTCTGGCTTTATGCTTGAATCTAGTCTGTTGTACTATAATAAGGTTCATTGATCAAGTTGTATTTTATACATACACATCATACAGCATATTGGTCAAGTCATATACAGTAATGACTTCTTGATAAAAATGATGCAACAAGTTTTTAAACTAAAACTGATCTCATTGGATCTTTTTTTTTTAAAGGCTCTGCGAACATCAATAGATGCTTATGACAACTTTGACAATATCTCACTTGCTCAGCGTTTGGAAAAACATGAACTCATTGAGTTCAGAAGAATTGCTGCTTATCTCTTCAAAGGCAACAATCGCTGGAAACAGAGTGTAGAGCTGTGCAAGAAAGATAGCCTGTACAAGGTGGATAAAGTTGGTGGGGGCAGGCCTATTAAATCAAGTACTGGATGATCTGTTTTAACCCTAAAAATGGTATATTCTAAGTGATTTATGGTCTATACAAGTATTAGTATATGAGAATTGCCTTTTAATTCCCCATTTGAGGGGGGATGGTAATTAAGTCATTTTCTTGATTCTATGGGTCATCTTCTATTTATGTCAAACCTCTGTTTAAAAAAAAAAGTCATCCTGTCATCTTTTCTTTCAACAAATCAATTTAAATGTTTTTCTCCCTCATTGTATTATTCATTTTCCAGTTTAGTATATTTGAGTTTAATGTCTGACCTTCATCTTTCCTTTGAATAGGATGCAATGCAGTATGCCTCTGAATCTAAAGATACTGAGTTGGCTGAAGAACTCCTACAGTGGTTTTTGCAGGAAGAAAAAAGAGAGTGCTTTGGAGCTTGTCTTTTTACCTGTTATGATCTTTTAAGGCCAGATGTTGTCCTGGAAACTGCATGGAGGCACAATATCATGGATTTTGCCATGCCCTATTTTATCCAGGTCATGAAGGAATACTTGACAAAGGTAATGGTGCCTCTGGGTGTATTCAGTACTACTTGTCTTGAGAATATGTAAAATCCCACATGCAGGATTTTTTTTTTTCCAAATGTTTTTTCTCTAGTAGAAGTGTAAGTCATTTGGTTGTCATAAAATATTTTTACTCTCCAGTAATTTGTAATGTCTGACAAATGACATTGAATAGAAAAGGGAACTCAAACGTAACTTGTCAGAATGTTTACCCTCCATGTATTTCTGAGGGTGAATAGTGTTACTTCTTATTGTATGTTTGGTTTTTTTTTAAACATCTAAAAATATTTTTTCCCCCCAAAATAACATCTTCCTCAAATCAGTTCTTATAACTCAGATATCCATAACTTAGTAGTATAGATTCCCTTTTATTTGGTTGCTTCTTGACTTTAATATGTCTGCCTGTTCTTCTGGGGAAGCAAAATCTATATTCTTAACATCCCATTAATCTTCTCAATATTTTGATAGTTTAACCCCTAATTTAAAAATACCATAGCAGGTTAATAGTTAACATATTACCTAAAAATGCATTAAACAAGCTGTGGGTATAATCATCTTATAAAATTCACCTAATGTCCCTTTTTGATGTCATAATATTGTTTTTACTTACTTGATCCTCAACAGTTACTAGCTTTTTTTTTTTTTTTTTGCTGTAGAACGTTTTTAAATGGTCCTAAAGGATCCATTTGTTAAAGTGAAACATGCTTATTAAAATCAGTCTCACATCTGATCTCTTTAGCATGTCTGAGTTAAAGGGGGAAGAACAAGTACTGCTAATGACCCTCCAGTATGAATATTTCCTTAGGCTGCTATCTAAGTAGATACCATTGTGTTTAGTTATAATTTTATAAGAATTAACATTTTCTGTATAAAAAGTGCTTGAAGTCCAGTATAAGAAAACGGTTGCCTTATATTAGCCATAGATGAGAATAGCTTCTTTTCATATGCGTAATGCCAACTTAAGAGACCTGGCTCTAAGCTGCTGTTAACCGAAATGCTGTAAGTTTTACTAGCGATTAAGCTGCTTTCTATCACACTGACTCTAGCATAAATTCTTCTGCAATAAGCTCTGAAGTTTAAAAAAAAATTTGCTTCCAATATGCCCTTTATTTTCACTTTTCTCATGCCTTTTTTAGTGGTTAGATGTTTCTCCCCTAAACCTTTGTTGCTGATTCTACCTTTTTATGCTCAATATGGAATTTGATTTTTTTTCTAAGCTGCACCTTCTGAATTCCTTTGCAGGTTGATGCAATAAAGGAAAAGGTGAAAGTTGATTCTTTTCCATCTTTAAGTCTGGAGGACTAAGTCTAAGGAATTTGCATGATTTTTTTTCCTTCCTTTTCTACACTGCTGCTGCTGCTTTTTCCCCCCCAATAAATTTTCACTAAAGCCTCTGCAAGTCCCTTGAAACATAACTATAATAGAGCTGTAGGACATTAGTAGATGTTTGCTACTAATCGGCTAATAGGCTTTAGGAAGGGCAGGAGGCTAATCAGTAGTTGGTTCACAGTCTCTTTTAAATATATCATTAAAAACCAAGCATGGTGAGTTTTCATATTAATTTCAAAGTTTCAGGAAATTCCTCTTCCCTGTCAGGGTATCTGGACCATAATAGGATTTTCTTAATACTCTAAATAAATTTAAGCAGCCTCTGGTTTTATTTTGTGAGCTTTGCCTGACAGCTGTTGAATTTATATATGTATATATATGCCCTAAAAGGCTTTTTGGGGTTTTTTTTTTGGTATTGAAGGACTGTGATCCAGTTTCTGATCTCTTGATTCTTACTAATTTTTTGCTGAAAGTAGATACAAGAGATACTAGCTGCTTCCGAAGAGACTTTCCTCATGTTTCTCCAGGTGTCCAGTTCTTATGGTGCTAGTCCATTTTCAAGAAGAATCAAAACTTTTTTAATCATGAGAGTAGCTTGCTATAATTGTTGCTAAGCAACATGGATTATTTCTGTGTATAACGAAGCAATATTCTTCCTGTAATAAGGCACACCTCTGAAGCTACCTAAAATTTGCTCTTATTCATCCGTTGCCTTGTCCAAGGTCAAATTTAGGCACCTTTTTTGGTTGCTGCTTCCTTCATTGGCTTGTCTCCATCCCAGTATAAATGAAACAAACTTATGTCTGGTATCAAATTGTAATAAAAGGGTGGGAAGGTAAAGGAGAGTTGAAACAAATTTGAAAGACTTTGGGTGGGGGACAATGCCTTGGAATTATGTTGAATCAAACTGGAATCACCATTGGAACTTAGGGCAAACCTGAGTAAAATGCATTGTGTGTGAGGCCCTTCAGCAGCTAGTAAGCAAGGCAGTTAGAAAGCGTGTGTGTGAAAAACAGGTAATTGAACTGCAGTGTTATGCATTGTTTTAAATCAAGCATGTACAACAGTCATTGCAATTACATCATACTACTTTTGAAACTCTTCAAGCATTGCTGTGAGCTGTGTGTGTTTCTTGAGAGCCTGTATAGCAACAGTCATCTTCAGATTTCACTTCTTGCTTCAGTACTTTTGCCTTTTTTTCATGCACACATACACCAAAATAACTGACTGCATGTTAACTTTTCCTCTGCAGCATATTGCAGTCTTTGTGGAAAAGCCTTTTACATTATAGTGAATTTTTAATAATACAGATGGAACTGAACTCAGTGACATGCTTGCCTGTAATTTTCCTTTTTAAATCCAAGGATCAGAAACTTTTGTTACAGCTCTTAACAAAAGCTTATGTTCATAAAAGCTTTCTCTGCTTTTCTTTTTTGAGCAGTCTAAATTGGGTCAGTGGAAACAAAAATTAGATGTTGCTATGCCAGAGGCTGTCCCATTATGTAGAAAAATAAAAATTTTTTGCTTAATTAGATGCTATGCCTTTAGAGTTACTATTTTTTTGTGGTTTTTTCCCCCTATGCCCAACCTGTCTGTTTCCATGCCTGGGCATTGTGATATTGCTAGCTCTTCTAAGTCTTCAGTGTGTACTACTTTAATAAGACGTCTTGAACATTTGATTCAGGTTCACCTCTGACATTAATGTGTAAACACGTGTTCCCTTCATATTCTTTAAAAGTCTAGAAATGTATTATGCAGTGGTGACTTTTTTGGTTGGTGTTTAATTTTTCTTCTAATAACTTGGAAGTTATGTACACTCATCCATGCATTTTTTTGTATAACCTCTTTAGCTCACTCTTGGGATACTGTTAAGTTAGCAAAACCCTATCTGATCCTGATGGCACAGACTGTGCTTTAAAGTATACAGCTGAAATAATTTTTAAGCTTGAATGCCAAATATTGGGTATTTCTCATGGTACTTCTACTCCATAGTTGTTTTTAATTTGATATAAGGGTAATTTGTAACACATGAACACATAGGCCATGAAATAGGAAAACCGCATACAAAAGTATAACCAATCCATTTTCCTAGTGTAGAAAAACCACATTTTATCTGAAGGTATCTAGGGCGTGTACCTCAACTTACTTTTTTTAGATTATTCTCTGATAAACTAGAATGGGTTTGATTTACATTTACAATATTTAATATGGGACAATATATGTATAAAATACTGTCCTGACCTTAATAACCTATGTAAAGACTCACACTATTTTAAATAGTTTCAAATAGAAACTACGGGCTACTTTAACCTTTTTAGGACCCGGTCTTTATAGTTTTTCACTGAAGTCTGCATGTCTTTTTTGGTGATTTTTACTGTTTACCTTTTTGAGGAATATGCCATAACCATTCATTAAAAGTTTTTCCTGCACTCTGCCCCCCATCTCACCCAACACACTTAGGACTTTGAAAACCACGAGTAACAAGATAACATCAAAATTTGAAGTTTTAGTTTTATCTCGGGTATAATGATAGACTTTTAAATATAGTTTAAAAGACAAATATAGTTTAAAATACAGGTGGAAGTTGTAGAATCCCATAAGCCCACTGTCCTAGTAACATTTCTCCCCAGTTCTTCACAGAATACAGAACCAAATCCTATTAGTTCTAGAATAAATTTTGCAGAATATCTTATTCAGCTGTCATTATACAGAGAGGAAATTTGAGGATCGGTGTAATGGTCTGCCGGGGTCACTCAGCTAGTTTGTGGAAGGACCTATGTATTCTAGGTCCTTTCTTTCACTTTTTTTTTTTTTTTAAAACATTTGGACTCCTACAGTATTAGTTCTGTCTGATGCTATCCACTTTTATTTAGAGTAGTTAGCATGTAATAGCCATTTATTCTTTGCTTAATTAAAAGCAAAAAAAATTCTTCCTCAGAGACATTGGGGCAAAAATTAGGCATTCCTACTACTATTTCTACTTCTTAGAAAATAGAGCTTAAAACATGCAGCCTGTCTTTATCTAAAAAGATGAAATATGGAGCCACTTTGTGTCTTAAACTTCAGTCTGCACCTGTAACAATTATCGGCAGAAACTGTGCACAGTTGGCAAAAGATAGTTTTTTCCAAATAAGTATTTGTCCAGTCATTAACTCATTTACTTCTTTGAATATCTTTTCCTTTGGGGAGGGAAGTTTTGCCTGGTCATGAGTTCATTATTATTACCTTTGACATGGTTTAAACTTCATTTGAAAAAGTGGTTCCTTCTCGTTATTTCCCTCCCTCAGGCTGGCTGCATCCTAGCATGCCCAGTTTTAGCCTGGCGTGAGCTTTTATGGCATTTATAAATCCCTCCTTCCTGAGGGTTTATAATGACAGTGCTAAAAATCACCTTGACTGAACTGTGAACATTGCCAATGAATTTGAGGGGGCCTGAGAATGTTCTTTAGTCTGTTTTATTTTGACAAAATTTAACATACTAAGGCTTTTCCACTTTCTGCCATAAACCTAGGTTTGTAATACTTTTGAGGTGCTAAGTAACATTACCTGTTTTTCTTCAGGTGGATAAATTAGATGCTTCGGAATCACTGAGAAAAGAAGAAGAACAAGCTACAGAGACACAACCTATTGTTTATGGTAATCTCACTCTCTTTTTTTAACCCCACAGAAAAGTATTAGACATTTTCATTCTTCAGGGATCCTACCTCAAAACAGAAATGTAGTAAGTTTCTAAAGTGCAAAAGGCTCACTGAGTTTAGGAATAATTCTGCCATCTTTTTCTGAAAACAGTCTTAAAGCAGATATTGAAATTGTTGATTAAGGTCATCTTAAATGCAAAGACAATATTAAAAATCAGTCACTTAAGATCATAACTTTTAATTTTCCTGTTGCCTGCTCACTGATCGGTTCATAAATTAATAAGAAATATTAATGAGTTCAGTTTTCAGAAATGCAGAAGAGAACATGCCAAGGGTGTCTTTAGTGTGCTTTACATAGAGAGTACATCTTTAAGTTCTAACCAGGGCAGAGAACTCAGTTATTTCCATTTGAGAACTTTCCAGAGAGATAGGATTTTGAGACTCTCAGTGAATATTGAAGGCAGCTTAATTTCTTCTTCTACATGCACATCTGAGCTACTTCCCTTTTCCCTTTTATTCTTGGCGAACAGACTCATTTGAACAATGAATTAGAAGGCTATAAATTATAGCACTATAACCAGGTTTTCTTTGAAGGAAAGCATAAAATTGTGACCAGCTTGCTAAAGGAAATGATAAAATACAAATCTATTATGACAGTTATCTCATTTTTATTGTAGATAAAAAGGATTTGGGGAATTTTGAGGTAGTTTTGATAAAGTTGGAGAAGATAAATGTAAAAGTAGGTTAAAGATGACTAGATTAAAGCAGGTTAAAAAATTTGAGATAGGAAACACAGTATCTATCCCATAATACTTTGGGGAGCACCTACTGAATTTGGCTTATCTTCAGAGTGTTTAAATGGAGAGTCCGTCTGGGCAGTTGAAAATTTCAGTATTGAGGTTAAAAGTGATTTTTACAAACTGCTGGTTTCCAAAAAGAATTTACTCACAAACAGCAATTTCAGTTGTTCACAAAAAAGAGAGATAAGAGGTCACTTGTCTGAGAGAAACCTCGCACTAGGTTTACATTCATTTGGGGGATTAAGAATACTTCTTTTGTGGGGGAATGGGTAGTGGTATTATGTTGTTTTCTCCCTTTAAATAAGCCAGATTTTCTACAGGTTTTCTTTATGTGGTCAATCACTATTTAAAATACTTAAGAGTGGGGCGGGCGCCTGGCTGGCTCAGTCACTAGAGACTGTGACTCTTGATATCAGAATTGTGAGTTCGAGCCCTACTCTTGGGGGGTAGTTTACTTAAAAAAAATTTTTAAATGAAGTACGTAAGAGTGTTAACATAGTATTTGAAATAGGTTGTATACTCTATTCATACCTAATGTATATTTGAATGTCTTGTTATTTTTGTTTTAATTAGTACTAGATTCTTTGTTAAATATGCATTAGATTACCTTTTCATTTCATTATGACTTAGATATGTTTAAATCAGTTTTTTGGGTTTTTTTGTTTTTAGATTATTTGTTTTAGAGAGGGAGAGATCTCAAGTGCATGCGAGCAGGGGCAGGGGTAGAGGGAGAAGGAGAGAGACTCTTAAGCAGGACTCCTGCTGAGTGCAGAGCGCACCTTGGGGCTTGATCCCACCTTGGGGCTTGATCCCACGACCCTAGGATCATGACCTGAGAGTCAAGAATCAGACACTAATCTACTGAGCCACTCAGGCACTCCTTTAAATCAGAAATTTAAATCTAAAAGTTCACCTGTGGGAAAAACACGTCTATTAAAAAAGTAAGCTTTTCTATGCTTATATATTGTCACATATATAATGTGTGAATACCATGTAGTGATAAGCTTATTGGCAGCGGTCTTGCTCAGTCATGTCAGGCATGCCTATCTGTATTGCTTTAAATGAAATGAAGTAACATAGTTACTGTTATAGTTCTGTCCTCTGCCCTGAATTCTTGACTTTTTAGGCAGAACCCTTCTTCAGGTGATTGTCATGCCAAAATTGTGATAGTCAAAAGAGCCACCACAAAACTCATTCTAAGTTGTGATTATGTTGTTAGAGTGTGATAGTCTGACAATGCTAACAGTTTCTCCCACTTCCTGCCCCCCCCCGCCCCCTCATGTTTTTCTTCTCTAGGTCAGCCCCAGTTGATGCTGACAGCAGGACCCAGTGTTGCAGTCCCTCCCCAGGCACCTTTTGGCTATGGTTATACTGCACCACCCTATGGGCAGCCGCAGCCTGGCTTTGGGTACAGCATGTGAGACAGAGAGCTGATCCTGTAGTCGCCTATTTTCGTACTGAAACATCGTCTCTACCCGCTTCTCAGTTTATAACGGGAAAGCAGGCACATGTTCTTGTAACCTTTATTTCATGAAGGACTACTTTTTGTTTCTAACTATAAACTCGGATCACCTGTGTTAAAAGCTTATTTCACATTCCGCATCATTTTAGAATTTATTTTCAAAGGGTAATAGTTTCAATGTTTTATTCACTTGGGCTTTTTTTTTCTTCCCCCTCATACTTTGAAGAACTGCTTAATACTCAATCTGTTGTGAAGAATCTGATTTGCACTCTGTAGTGTTTAAAGAAAAAAAAACCTCTAATATTGAATCTCTTAAATTTAGTGTATGTAAACAGCTTTCGATATGTATTGTCTAAATGCATTTAAATCTCTTTTACTTAAAAGCTACAGCAAAAGTAATGGTATGTGACCATGTAAGACTGTCGATGCCAACAAAGACAACACTAATCAGCATATCCTACATTGGATTGCAGTGCTCTCCAAATTATTTGAAAAATGCATTACAGACAACTTGCCTGACTTTTAAATGAGCATAAAAGGCCCTCTAACCTATGCAGGATTCCTCATTACGCATATAGAAAATGCTAGTGTGTTTTTGCTCACTTCATATGTAACAGGTGCCCTTATGTTGTGCTGTATCCTGTGCTTTTTCTGTGGGACCATTCCATTCAGGAACAAAGCGCACCATGATTCCAATCTGTGTGTATTTACTAACCCTTCCCTGAGGTTTGTGTATGTTGGATATTGTGGTGTTTTAGATCACTGAGTGTACAGAAGAGAGAATTCAAACAAAATATTGCTGTTCTTCAGTTTCATTTGTGGAATTTGAAATTACTCAAATTTAAAATAAATTACTGGACTGTGGAAATAACATGTAGAATGGCAGTTTTAATACCTCTCAAACTTTAACCAAAAGAACTATGGTTGTGATAGTTCCATATTGGATACTGAGGCACAGTACAGTGAAGCAGGAGAACAGAAGCGGAATAAGGATTGAGACATGTGGAAACACAGCATGACATCATGTGCATTCCTGTAGTTAATAAGGTATATGCAGTAGTCTGAAGAAACAGCACTCTAGTGGGCTACATTTTGGCTATCTCCATCATTTTAACCAAGTGGTACCTTAGGTTTTTAAGCATTTCACTTAAGTGTACAGATTTGGATATTTCATTAACTTGAAATAAAAATATATAGGCATGTAGTTAACATGCGGTCCCTTACTATGAATAGTAAGGGCCCCCAAATTATGGGTACTTTAAGTTGATTTTTTTTAAACCAGTGTTTGAATTCAACCGCTTTGTTTATGGCTGAGAATGTTACTTTAAGTTCATTTCATTGTTAATCCTCAATAGAGAGCACCCTACCTAGCCTTGTATTGCCCTGTAATTCTCTATGTAAGGCATAGTTTATGGTCATTTATAAGCTGCATGGAAGGCTTTTTTCTTTTTCCCTTAAAAATCTTAGAACCCCTGCCCTTCCCTACTTATAATCATCCCATCCCTTATGTTCCTATCAAAAATTATATTATTTGTTGGAAAATCCCTTTTCCTTTTCTGGTTTGTCATAATGAAAACATCTGGCTGTACTTAAGTTTCTGCTGGATCTCTGCACCCCCCCCCCCTTTCATCATTACCAGAATCATGAGGGAGAATAGCAGTGGTCCCTGGGAGTTCATTCTTTTCAGATTCAAGATATGTTCTTCTTGACCTTTCCTGTACTTTGAATCAGGGGTGGGTTTTGTTTGTTTTTCCAGTGGAATAATTCATCTCTTTTCCTTAAGTTAAATATTTAGTAAAGAATTAAAAAAGAAATTTAAAAAGCCCTGTTTTAAAATGTGGTACTACTATGTCCAATGATACAGAGTTGCCACATAAACCATCCATAATGGGCTCTCATAGAAAGAAACTGCAGCAGTGCATGACATAGGTTCAAATCCTGAGCAAGCTGAACCTCTGAACATGTTCCCTTTTGTGTATGTTAATGTGATGGGTACTTTCCAGAATTATTTTCAGGAGTATGTTTAAATCACAAAATGGCTACCTACCTCAGGACTTGGCAGTAAAGTATTATACAATAAGTGGTAGAACAAATTGGTAATAAACTTTAAGATATCTTCCCTAACATTACTGTGAACAGGATGATGGTCTGGGAGAAGGACCTAAAAACAAAACAGGGTATTAAGAGTTCTTATAATTCTCTAAATTTAACTGAAACAGGAAGAAGGGGTAGAGAGATTTAATGGGAAACCTCTCTGGAGGTAAACATGTTTTCAGTAATCTTTTGCCCTACTATCCAGATACAGCCATTGTACCAAAAAATCTGATAACTTGTTGATAATTATTTCAACACAGACATTATACAACATATACAACAATAGGAACAGACTGACATGATCTCCAAGTAGGGCTGTTTGAATTTTCTGTAAATTGATTTAGTCATGTAGACATTGTTACACTAGTGGTTCTAAAACTTCTTAAGATCCTTTTATACTCTTAAGTTATTGAAGATCCCAAAGAGTTTTAGCTTAAGTGGAATTGTAGGTTTTGATATTTACTGTATTAGTAATTAAAACATTTTTAAAATTCATTTAAATATAACTTAAATTCATTGCATGTTAAACAATTATGAACCAACCATATTTCTCAAAACAAGAGTGGTATGGCACTGTTTTCTGCAAGTCTCTTCAAAGTTCATCTTCACAGAGGACTGCTGGATTCTCATATTTGCCTCTATAGTCAGTATATTCGTTTCTTTTTTTAAGTATGTGAAGAAAGTCTAGTCTAATACAGATATGTAATTAGGAAAGGGAGTATTTTAGTAGACTTGAGATACTTGTGGTTAGTTGAAATGTTGTATCTGAAACCCTAACACTGAACTTTTTGTGATGTTATATTAAAATCCATTAGTCTCTTTACTTTGAATGGATCTTTTATCCATGCATAATTTGTACCCTCATGCACTGGTTATATGGAAAATACTGATTCACTAAGCTGTACAGGTCTTCTAAATATTGACAAATATCTCTAAAAAAATATTTGTGAGGAACACTAATCTCATCAGAAAAATCTTAAGTTTTGGGAAACCTGGGAGGAGAGACAGAAGTTTTCCAGAATACTGTCAGTTGTTTTCCTTAAAATGATTGGGTCATTTAATTTTTGAGGAAATACCTGCCAAAACCCAGGTCTGGATGGGTAACTAGTTTGTCAGTTTTTGCAAGTAAAAATATATGACAAAGGCTGCTAGTTCAGCTCAGCTCACATCTCAGTCACCCATTTTTTTTTTAAGACAACATTCATATTTCAGTGTGTAATATTACAAGAAGTGTTTAATATTATGAGAATATTAAGACAAATACAGATAGCCAAGGGTCAAATATAATACTTTTTATACTGCTTTAACAAAGACATTAAGTGAACCTTTTTACTGTGAGGACAGTGAAGTACTACTTGTATAGGTAGGATGCTCCTGCCTTGATTTGTGAAAGGTGTCAACAGTTTTACCCACCTTTGCAAATGTCAGCACACCAAAAAAATGTCTTAGTATTATGAAAATAGTTTTGACCCCATGGAAGTATCTTAAGGACCCTACGGGCTCTGCAGAGTATACCCTGAGAACTATAAGACTAAGCACCCTGTAAAATAAA
This sequence comes from Ailurus styani, assembly GCA_002007465.1. Taxonomy (NCBI): domain Eukaryota; kingdom Metazoa; phylum Chordata; class Mammalia; order Carnivora; family Ailuridae; genus Ailurus; species Ailurus styani. The sequence goes on along the minus strand of LNAC01000452.1, from coordinate 685,762 downwards.
TACTAAGTACAGGTGAACTAGGAAATAAGCATAATGTATTTCCAGATTTACTAGAATCTGTGTACAATTCATCCTAGTAGATGTGCCATGACTTCTTACAATTACTTGAGTCAGCCACAGCAGGCTATCCTGTTGTCTTTGCACTGTCTTTGCACTTGGAGCCCAGTCTCTGAGGCAAACTTCAGAAATTACCTGAGCCAGAATCATGCATTTACAATTGAGTTCTCTTCATCTCAGTTACATCTTATTGCATCACTTTTGAATCTAGTATAAACATTCTATTTAGAAACAGTTGCTACTGTGGCATCATTTACAGATGTGATTTCTCCTGTGCTGTCATATGCCAGCATAAACTCTGTAAAATTGACCAAATATTAGAAACTAAAATTGGCTACAGTAATCTTTGGTGTTCTGCCCCAACTCCACTGACCTTAGACCTTGAAGTTGGGTTACCTTGCTGCTTATGTTGAAGTTAAATGCTAACTAATGGTAATTGTTGAAGTTAATCATGAGGAGTTGAAGCTACTTAACATGCATCTGTTACCAACATGCTCTCTGGCATCATCAGTTCTTAGGGATATACTCAATTTAGAAATACTGTCAGGATCCCCCTAAAAGAAGGCTTTCATTCAAGAAGCTGTATAGCTTTTGGGAACTGGGAACTCCTTCATATTCTGGGCAGCTGGTATAACAGTAATTACTGGAATTATGTCATGATAGGTGTATAAAGATCAAAAGGGAGATAAAGATGCCCTTAAATAATTGTCTGGTTCTTTAAATTCAGGTAAAGAAACAGTAGGCTGTTGGGATGACACACTACATTAACTCCACAATTACTGTAAATTCTAATGTGGACCCAGTACTCCCTTCAAAGTCCATACAAGTCACTTTACAAGTTTTTCAATGCCTTTGCTATTAGAAAAGTTGGGGGAGGGTGCCTGGGTGGCTCAGTCAGTTAAACATCTGCCTTTGGCTCAGGTCATGACCCCAGGGTTCTGGGATCCATCCTGCATCTGGCTTCCTGCTCAGCAGGGGGCCTGCTTCTCCTGCTGATCTCCCCGCTCTCATGCTCACTTGCTCTCATTCTGTCAAATAAATAAAATCTTAAAAAAAAAAAGTTGGAAATAAATGGAATTTTTATAGGCCATGATGTAGCAGCACTGCTGAGAACCTTTGCTCAGTGTGGGTCAGGAAAATGAACATGAAGTACTGCACAAATGGATATCAATGGCTCTAAAACCTCAATTTTGAGACAAATTTAAAAAATCCATGTTAGATTGTAAACCCATTGTGTGGGACTATGCCATGATCTGTTAATGGCTTCCAGTCATCCAAAAAGTGATGGCAGGAAAACAAACTGTAGTTTGCATCCAATGAATACACCCTTGAACCCTGATCCTTCAAGAGGATACAGCAACATTGTCTTGGGGAGGAAGACCTATTAATACCGAGGGGGCTGACGATGCACAGGAAATGCTCCCCCCACCGCTCCCCCTGCCCTTGTAATCCAGTCTTGTGAGGAGTCTCATAAAAACTTTGTTTCATACTTGAACCATCAGGATCATTTAACCAACTTTTTTTTTTTAAGCCCAACATAACTGTACTGAGCCAAATACATGATAGAAGAACATGGAAACGGATTTTCATCTCAAAAATACTTAAGCTGGGTGGGGAGAGAAATTCAGCTTTTATTGTTAGAATTTAACAGTTTCAAAGCACATCATGGGACCATCATACAAAATTCCACCTAGTAAAGTTTTAGGTGGCCAGTGACTTTGTCAATTAGATCTGCTGGTCCTGGTCCAATTCCCAGCACAGTTCTAGAGCCTGGTGCAATTTGAGTACGTCCAGCATCTTGGATTAAACTTACAGTCAGTCCTAGCATTTTTGCATGGGTCAATAATTCAACCAGAGTTTGTTCATCAGGGGCTTTGACCACCACTTTGGGCTGGCCACAGTATTCCCATTGTTTGAGCAATTCAGGGTTTCTCCTTTGAATTTGCTTGTAGGCAGAAACAGCAGCATGAGAGCACTGGGCAGCCACTTTCCCTTTTCCCATCTTTAAGTCATTTCGAACCACAAGAATCATTTTGTACTCCCCACTCTCTCCTAAGATGCTTGCTTCACTTCCAGTCTCTGTGTCTGTCTTGCTCAGCGAGCTTTTGGGGACCATCCCAAAGCGTACACGGAGGCCCCAGCCCAGGCACATGCCACAAGCAACTCCAGCAGCCAAGCTAAGTGCACCAGGATGAGCCAAATATTCCATCACCAAGGATTTGGAGAGCATCTTAAAGGAAAAAGAAAAAAGTTACCACTATCTAGCAGTGAAAAGATACAGGCTTATTAGTCAAAACACCTTGACTATAAGGAGCAGCATTTTAAAACTTATGAATCAGAAAAAAAGCAAAATGTATTTTGGATCTTAATGTTCTGTTTTTCTCCCCCTGCGTATTCTAAGATTCAAGAATACAGGTAAAGCAGTTTAGGTCATTTTGAATCTCAACATAAGAAGCATCTATCTTGTTCTTGGATACAATAAAGCTCTGTTCCTCAGGCTTCCCTAAGTCTTGTAGAGGAAGGAAGTATTCCATTTTACCAAGCAGTCTAAAGGACCCCCAAAAAACAAGAATAACTCATTCCTTTTCTGGCGTGTAGTGCTCATTTAACTGTGTCTTCATAATCCAGTAGTTCTCAATGGGGATGGTACCAACCCCTCAGAGAAGTTTCTGGCTGTCACAACAACGGGCCTGGAGTGAGGTGCACTGTTGACATTTATTAGACCTCAGTGTAGAATGCTGAAAGTCTTACGAAGTAAGATTTGTCCTACTGGAAATTGTAGGTGAAAAACGATTAATACCTGAGACAAGAACCCGACTTCATTATACATATGGACACAAAGTATTTTTTGCATAGTTCTAATACGCACTGAACTTACCAGAAGTGTAACTTATCATATAAAACAAAGGAAGATCATCCTTTATATTTTAGAAATTTCCTGTTCCCTCAGCAAGGCTGTTGATGGTATCTGAGTCACCAATAAAACACCTATATAAGTCTATTTTTGAGGCTGTTGGACTCATAATGCTTCCATGTATAGACACAAACAACCATCAGTTTCTTCTCCTGGAATAGTAAGCATTTATATATTGAAATACATGGGGCCATCATATTTGTAGTGCTTACAAGTAATAACCGTATAATCTATATGGCATATAGATGGCTGTCAAATTTCCTTTTCTCATATATGTTAAAATTAGAACATTATATGAATATTTTTGAAATTATATGGTAGGCAGGTTGTGCAGTATTCAATATTTTATTGAAATATTTCAAATATTTTAAATGAGGATGGGGCACCTGGCTGGCTCAGTCAGCGGAGCATGTGCCTCTTAATCTCAGGGTTGTGGGTTCAAGCTCCACACCGGGTGTAGCAATTACTTAAAAATAAAATCTTAGGGGTGCCTGGATGGTTCAGTCGTTAGGCATCTGCCTTCGGCTCAGGTCCTAACCCCAGGGTCCTAGGATCAAGCCCCACAATGGGCTCCCTGCTCAGCAGGAAGCCTGCTTCTCCTTCTCCCACTCCCCCCTGCTCGTATTCCCTTTCTCATTGTGTCTCTCTCTGTCAAATAAATAAATAAAATCTTTTTTAAAAATCTTAAAATTTTATTTTATTTTTAAAGATTTTACTTATTTGAGAGAGTGAACGGGAGAGAAAGAGCATGAGAGGGGGGAGGGTCAGAGGGAGAAGCAGACTCCCTGCTGAGCAGGGAGTCTGCAGGACTCCAGGATCACGACCTGAGCCAAAGGCAGTTGCTTAACCAACTGAGCCACAGAGGCGCCCCAAAATCTTAAAAAATAAATGAGGATAGCATAGGAGATGTTAAATTTCTTGAGATATAATCCACATACTACAAAATTCACCTTTTTAAAGTGTACAATTGAGTACAAGTTTTTTTTAATATATCCACAACGTTGTGCAACCATCACCACTATCTAATCCCAGAACATTTTCAGTGCCTTGAAAAGAAACCCCTGTACCCATTAGCAGTTGCTTCCCTTCTTCTCCACCCCTGGGCTCCTAGCAATCACTAATCTACACATTGCAAATTCTGGACATTCATATAAATCAAACCATACAATATGTAGCCTTTTGTTTCAAGCTTCTATCACTTAGTATGTTTCCAAGATTCATCCATGTTGAGGCATGTATGTATGTATCAGTACTTCATTCCCACGTTCTTAATGCTGCTCTACTTTGCCTTTCCTGAGAGTCTAGACGAGGCGACAGTCACTTAGACAAGAGAAGTGTCAATGAAAAAGGAAAGAAGTAGCCAAGGCACATCTGTATAATTTGGTGACTCACTGGAGGTATGGTGATAAAAGAAAGGGAGAAGTTTAGAATGACCTGGATTTGAACAAATGCAGAACAGAGGTATTATTTACTGATGAAGAGAATTGTTTTGAAGTAGCAGGTTTGAAAGTAAAAGATATTGAAATCAGTTTAGGATATATTACACCTAGTTTGACCAAAAGACATCCCGGTTAGAGATGTCCAGCAACAATAAAAAAGGATATACCATCTTAAAGCTCAGATGATAAGCCTAGGCCAGAAATACAGATTTCAGAAAACATATAACTGAAGTTACTAAAGTGGTGAGGCCACTGGAACAAGTATACAGAGTGAAGGAAGGGCTAAAACAGAATCCTAAAGAAATGAACACTGAGGGGCGCCTGGGTGGCTCAGTCGTTGAGCGTCTGCCTTCAGCTCAGGTCATGATCCCAGGGTCCTGGCATCAAGCCCCACATCAGGCTCCCTGCTCGGCAGGAAGCCTGCTTCTCCCTCTCCCACTCCCCCTGCTTGTGTTCCCTCTCTCGCTGTGTCTCTGTCAAATAAAAAAATAAAAATCTTTAAAAAAAGAGAGAGAGAGAAATGAACACTGAGGGATCAAAGGAGAGTGACATGGAGTGGCCAGAGGCAGGAGGGTCACACATTGTCAGTACCTAGTTTCATTCCTTTCAGTGGTATGACATCTGGTGACAGGGCTGTACTGACAGTAGTTTATGGCTCTAGATGCCTTTGCAGTCAGAAAAAAAAAATTAAATTCTTATTAAAACCTACATTATCTCATAATGCAACTATCAGTTACTACATGAAATTTACACATCAAGACTTCTCTCTGAATCTAACAACTAGACTACAAAATGTACAAATATTCAATTACATAAAAATTATATATATATAACCTCCATGTCAACAATTAGAAGGATTTTCTCTACCAATTTCTAGGTTGCAAGTAACCAAGTATCTTATATATCAGATTCAGGTACTATATGGAGAAAGTAACTGCATATATAGGAACTGTTATGTGCTGCATAACTTACTAAACCCTTTACTTCCATTATGGTCATTGTGAAAATAAGAAAAAAGACATGAACCTCATTATTAAAAACAAGAAATATAAGGATCCAACAGAGAAGCTGCTTATCTGCGGTAACGTAACTAGTAAAAGTGGTATTAAACAAACTCCTCTACAGATGATGGCAGAAAATTTCTCATCTTTTCAACTTTATCAAAAAACAGACATATAACCAGTAAGAGTCAACAAAAACCGAAAGCAGAAAAAGTTCCAGAAATTACCTAGTTTATTGCTTCTGAGCAATTGAGATATTACCATATCTCACGAGGTCTCTAATTCTAACATGTTAATCCTAACATCTTTATTCTTTAGGATGTTCTAATCTCCTATCATCTAACTCCTCCAAAAGGTGTTTCAGTTTATCCCCCCTACATCCACTACAAACATATCAATAAACTCAGGGCTTGTGACCACAGTAAACATAACTATTCTTAGTCTCATGGATAATTCTGGGGAGTGATGGCACTGCTAAACAAACATGTCCTATAAAACCCTCCTCCTGGTGCGTCCTAATTCCTCCACCCGACTAAGCCCCTTTCACCAATGCTCTCGATCCCCATCCCCTTCTGAACCATGTTCCACCCATTAATCCCACTCCACCCGCTGCACCTTGGTCTTTCCAACCTAAAAACAAAACAAAACAAAACAAAACGAACAAAAAACCTTTCCAAAAATCCTCTTTGACCCTTAAACCACTGCCTGACTTTTCCTCTTCCCTTTACCTCTAAACTTCTTTAATTACCTGCCTCCCTTCCCCACTCAACTGAAATTGCTAGGGAATTAGACACTTGCCAAACAGAGTTGCCTCCTTTTAGGCCTTATCTGAGCTTTCCCCACAACTCACTGGTAACTTTTCTTTAAACTTGGGCGCTTGGGTGGCTCAGTGGGTTAAAGCCTCTGCCTTCGGCTCAGGTCATGATCCCAGGGTCCTGGGATCGAGGCCCGCATCGGGCTCTCTGCTCAGCAGGGAGCCTGCTTCCTCCTCCTCTCTCTCTGCCTGCCTCTCTGCCTACTTGTAATCTCTCTCTGTGTGTCAAATAAATAAATAAAATCTTTAAACTTTCCTCCCTAAAATTCTTTAATCTAACCTTCACCCTATCATCATCCTACCTTTCTGATAGCTTTTTTTCCAGTTTCCTCTAGCTCTTATGTGTCGTTTGCCCCTGATGTACAAATACATCACACAAGCATACACATTTGGATCTCCTTTCAGTCTATACCTACATTGTCCAATATAGTAGCCATCAGTCAAACAGTTATTTAAACTTAAAACTAAATAAAAATTCAGTTCTTCAGTTGCACTGAGCCACATTTCAAGTGCTCAACAGCTCAACAACTTAAAAGTGGCTAGCAGCCACTCTTTTAAGATCTAGAACATTTCCATGAATGTTCTTTTGGACAGTGATAGTCTATATACTCCCTTTCCATTCAATCAACTGATATTTATGGAGGGTCCATTGTGTACCAGGTACTGTTCTAGACCCTAAAGATAGAGCACTGAACAAAACAAAGTCCCACTCTTAATAGAGCTGACATCTAGTAGGAGAAGAGAGACAAGATTGTGAGATCTTTATTCTCAAGCTGTCATATGCTGAGGACTCCTGAAGTCTCTCCTAGGCTCCAAACTTGAATTTCCAGCTTCTGCTAGAGTACTATGAAGTATTCTCTGTGTCCTAAACTGAACTCAGTATCTTCATTTCCCTCTCAAACTTCTTTCTTCTGTATTCTTTTTTTTTTTTTTTAAAGATTTTATTTATTCATTTGACACAGAGAGAGAGACCACAAGTAGGCAGAGAGGCAGGCAGAGAGAGAGGAGAGAGGAGGAAGCAGGCTCCCTGCTGAGCAGAGAGCCCGATGTGGGCCTCGATCCCAGGACCCTGGGATCATGACCTGAGCCGAAGGCAGCGGCTTTAACCCACTGAGCCACCCAGGCGCCCTCTTCTGTATTCTTGACTTCTGAGTAACCCTGGATTTTTTCTCCTGTCTTACTACATCCAGTTACCAAACCTTGTTGAATTTATCTCTGTTAAGCCTATCTCCTTACCTTTACTACCACTGCCCTAATGATCTCTTGCCCCAAAACCTCCAAAATCAACTTCTCCAACTGATCTTTCAACCTTTGCTTCACGCATATCCCTAGTTCAACCTAATCCATCTGGCATTAAAATTATACTTCCAGGGCACCTGGGTGGCTCAGTGGGTTAAGGCCTCTGCCTTCGGCTCAGGTCATGATCTTAGGGTCCTAGGATCTAGGCCCGCACCGGGCTCTCTGCTTAGCAGGGAGCCTGCTTCCTCCTCTCTCTCTGCTTACCTCTCTGCCTACTTGTGATCTCCCTCTGTCAAATAAATAAAATCTTTAAAAAAATTATACTTCCAAAGCACACATTTGATCCTGTAACGTCCCAGCTCAAAAACCACCAGATAAATGCCTAAAGAATAAAACAAATCCCTTAGCACGAATTCAAAGCACTACACAACTTGGTTACAATCTACTTCATCCTTCTCATCTACTCTTCTGCTACATACTGTACTCTCCAGCCACACCAAATTACTAGTTCCCTTCAATAAGCAATCTCTCCCCCAAAACTATTTTCTATTATTCTCTACTTAAATACACAAACACAACCTCTCCAGCCACGAAGGTGTGATTCAAATGACACCTGTCTCTGAAGTCTTTTTCATTCCCCAATCTTAATTATTTACTCTACAGAACTGCTGTAGCAACTACACGTAACTACAGTACATTACAGTCTCAGCGTCTAGTGCCAGGGGCGGGGGTAATCAGGTTAAAGGATTAACTATTTCTCTGAACATTTTGTCTGTGTTACAAAGAGAGAGACATTTTTCGGTCACATTCGTGGAAACTTTTCTTTCCTCGTAGGACTCAACAACTTCATCACACGCTGTGAGTATTCAGTAAGTACTCAACAGAGTGAGGCCTGCGCGATACTTTCTCACTTTCAGAGAGAGCGCACTGATGCTGCCTGAATGGAGGCTTTGCCTGAGAACAAGAAATTCTGGGTCCTTCTCCTTCCCGGGATCTTAGTCCCTTCTTCCAACGGACGACTGGCAGAACAGGAACAGTGACTCCAGCGTCCACTTGGGCGGAACAGTCTATGGAGAAGATGAAAGACTGGGGGAGGAGTTACGGAATGAGGTGGGGAGAAACATGCCACGAGAAAAAGAATGGAGAACAAGATCCCTCTCCTTAGCCCTGTGAAGGGCCGACTTACCTAGAGAACCTCCCCACCGCCTCACTCCCGCCTTTGCGTTTTTCCTTTCCGGTGGTGGCACGCTTCTATCCCGCGAGTTACCTCTTCCGGGACTCCAGGATAAGTTCCGGATCAAGAACCTCGAAGCGAACAGTCATTCTTCCTCTCGCCCCGCCCACAGGTCCCGAGCCTAAACCCGAACTGAAATCCCGCGACGATCGGCGGAGGTTGCAGAAAGGAGAGGGGAACTTTTATCTTTTGGAGGCGGTCCCCGGAGGGGTGTGGGGTGGGGAACGGACCGGAAGTGACGCAAGTGAGTTCCGGTTGGCCGGACCCCAGCGGCGGGTGTGAGAGTCGGTCGGGAGCCGCTTGCAGGATCCTGAGATCCGGAGAAGCCGGGGTCAGAGCGGGTAGGTAAACCAGCGCGTGGAATTGGGGACGGAAGCCTAAGACTATCCTCAGAGCTTGGCTTCTTCCGGAGCTCTCCCACTTAGACCATGCAGATCTGGGGCTCAGTAATTTCGACTTCAAGCAGTGTTTTAGGGCGCTGCTGACTCTGTGTCTCAGTCTGGCGGTAGCCAGGTTATCTGGGACACCTCTTCATGGTTGGTTACCAGTACAGTGAACCCATACACGGGGCTTCCTACCATTCACTCTCATTGTCGCGGACTTGGAAGCTGTTCTAAGCTCCGCACAGTATCCACCTCTCCGTCTCTGGGTGTCTAGGACCTCAGAGTAAATGGAGATCCTCCGTGCTGATGACCAAGCTGTTTCTCAGGACCTGTCAGTTTGACCTCCCTAACCATTGATACATGACAACACATGATACTAAACGTATTCGCTGCTAAGCAAAATTCAGTCATGTAAGTGCCATCTTAAGCGTTGGTGGCCAAGGGAATGGGGCCTTCTCTCTGCTGATCTTTTGTAAAGACTCTTCACGGATCTCCCTACTTTATGAAGAGTAGGGTTCTCTAGCTCTTCCAAGTCCCTAACTGCCTCCGCCTTGTTGTTCTATTACAGTGGAAGTATTTGCAATAAAACCTGGAGGTCAGCTTTATCTCTAAGCTTCCAAGAAGCCATATGTGGCCTTGTGTCACACTAAGATTACTTAATGACCACCAGTACGTTTCAACTATTATCTTTTGTTCTTCTGCAAATCCATGCAAAAATCTCATATAGGTTCTAGCGCTGTTTTATGTACCATGGCAAGACGGCTGGTTTTCCTAACTTTAATGTCTTTCAGTTCTCCTTTGGGGTTGATGTCAGAAATTTTGTAGACAGACTACACTGATCTTTTGAAGAAGCTTGTTACAAGTGTTTCTGGTGATGTAATGAAAGAGAATTTAATTTTCTGACAGGTACTGCCTATTAATTGTATTATGAGCTGTGATTTTAGTTGTGTATTTTTAGCATAAATGATAGTAAGAAATTATTTATTAGGCAACATTTTATGCATTCTACAGTGTGTTTTTATTGACCTTTGGAAGAGGGGTGATGGTACCTAGACAAATGTGGCCAGTTTGTATGGGTGTGAAATGGTTCTATAGTAGAAATCTTTTATATTTTACTTCTTTGCCTGTATTATCTTAAAACATTAAAGCTTCCCCCCCCCTTGAGGGATAAATCCTACTTGATTAATACAGTTTAATTTCTGTGACTCACATTCCAGAATAAAGATTGATAGGTTACCTAATTTTCTGAGCTAGTCTGGATTGTGTCGATAAAATACTGCTTACTTACTTCAAAGGATTGTCACAGTGATTAAGTGAGATAGTAAATGGGAAATCACTGTAGAAATGAAAATATGGTGATGTCAGTTTACCCTGAAAGCTGGAAATAAATCAGTGCAGAATTCTGTTGCTTGTATCATTTCACAATTTTATGTTTTATATAAAGTGTGTGATTTATCTGAAAATATCACACACTTTCCTGAGATGATCTTTGTCCTACTTTTGAACCCAATAAAAGCTACCTAGGAATAGCTTGGTACTGTAACCATTGAATTAGTCACCATGGTTAATAAGTAGGTGACTGGAAAATGAGTATAGTTTTGCATTTAGGCGTTTAAATCTGATATTTCTTGGTCATCATGTATTGTCACTTAAGAATGTCCAAGTACAGAGGAAGGTGAAGTTTTTGGTGCTTTTATATAGTTAACTAAAGGTTGAAAGTAGCCTCACTTTATTAAGTAAAAAAGCTTTATCATTTTAACGAAACCCAATGAAAGCAATATTTAGAATTAGAAGCAACCTCTGAACATATATTCTTCCCCAGAAATAATCAGTAATTGGCTTGCCTGAAGTTATATGATTTAGGTAGCACCAGAAATTGAACTGGAAGTGAGGTCCCAAGTATTCTTTCTGTTCTGCTAAGGTTGTTTCCAGGCATCTTTTTATGGCTTGGTAATATTTCCTGGTTTGCCCGAAAATGATTTATTTATTAAAGGGATTTATAGGTATACGTTTTTCCCCCTTTTTAGCTGATTTATTCCTGTAAATTCTAGGAAGACAAAAACAACTGTGCTTGGCAAGATTTGCAGTGGAATGGAATAAGAAAAGAAAAAAAAATTGTGTTCTTCAGAACATTTATTCTGAATTCATGGTTCATTACTATCAGATATCAAGGTGTCTTCTTTCTGACAAGTGGAAAAGAGTATCTTTGTTAAACGTTTCTACTGAATGTTGTTGGTAATAAGTAGGAAACTGTATTAATTTATTTGTTCCTGCTACTAAAATTTCCCCAAGCTGTTTGTAATTTTAATATTCTACTATATTAATTATCTATTAATCTACAGAGTCATTTCTCTATTTTTTTCTGGGTAAATAGCCACTATAGGAATCTTTAAGTCTTTGTCTTGTTAACAACCTTTTTGCTCTTACTGATTTCACAAAACCTGTTTAGTCTCTCCCCTTTTCTGGAGATCAGAGGGCTAGATACTTATTGTCACTGCTCTTTTGCCCAGTGCTCTTTGTTGGTGTCTCTCTCTTTCTCTCTCTTTGGTATAGAAATAAACACCAGATTAGAGCATCTTTACTAACCTTAGAAACAAATTGGATAAGTTAAGTGATAATTTGCTTGTTATTGTGTTAGTAATCTGCCTTCACAGATTTGCAAATATTTTGAGGGGTAAAGTTTTATAGAGTTTATTGCTTTAAGAAGCCCTGTTTGGGAAAGCAGCTTTGTATAGGGTTTGCCAAACTGATACTATATATTATATAAACACTCGGTAAAGCTTATTTTAAAATATTATGCTCTTTGAAGGTTTTGGGAGTTTGAACAGGAGATACTTTCCTGTGTCAGATAAAAGATTAAGGCATTTAAAGCTTAAGGCATTTTTAAATTAAGCAAGGGCAACCCACTGAGTAATCCTGTCCCAGCTTAATGGTAATTGCTGAAGAGTTTGGCAGTATTCAGAGATAGTCTTTTCAGAAGTTCATTGTGATGTTTTCTCTTGTTTTTGAAATTCTTTAATCATAAGCTTGGCCTTTATAGATTTTTTTGGAAGGACTAGGTAGATAGTGTTCAGAGCCAGGGCTAATAAACTAGATTGCCTAGTTTCAAATTCTAGCTCTTACTGCTCTGCAACCCTTGGGCTAGTACTTAACCTCTTGCCATCTCAGTTTCCTCTTAGACAATGAAGTCAGTACCTTTACTGTTAGGGTTAAATGAATAGATATAAATGAAGCATTTAGAATGGCATATAGTTAACCTTGACTGTTATCATTGTTACCATCCTGCAGCCTGCTGAGCAGTTGCTAAGAGAGAACTCTTTCCCAATCCTTTTTGAAAGCATGTCTTTCATTGCTGCTAACTTGATCATTGTTTGCTCAGTATTTTTGTTTTGTTTTGTTTCAAGTTTTTATTTAAATTCTAGTTAGTTCACATATAGGTTAATATTGGTTTCAGGAGTAGAATTTAGTAATTCATCACTTACATTTAGTGCTCACCAAAGTGCCCTCCTTAATGCCCATCACCCTTTTAGCCCATCCCCCGCCCACCTCCCTACATCATCCCTCAGTTTGTTCTCTATAGTTGAGTCTCATATTTTGTTTCCCTCTCTTTTTCCCCCTGCCCTTTGTTCGTCTGTTTTGTTTCTTTAATTCTACATGTGAGTGAAATCATACGGTATTTATCTTTCTCTGACTGACTTATTTCACTTAGCATAATACACTCTAGCTCCATCCATGTCATTGCAAATAGCAAGATTTCATTCTTTTTGATAGCTGAGTAATATTCTGCGCACGCTTGTGCGCGTGTGTGTGTGCATGTGCGCGTGCTTACTGCATCTTTATCCATCAGCTGATGGACATCAGTTGATGGCTTTTTCCATAATTTGGCTATTGTTGATAATGCTGCTATAAACATCAGAATGCGTGTTGTTTACTCAGTATTAGTGAAGGTTCAGTAAATAAATATGTATACATTTCATTGTGTATATATTTTACAACATATATGAGATTCTTTTAAAAAAATGATGTATTTCTGTAGGCTATTCTATCAATCTTTCTGTATTATTGCTAATAGTTTACATTATTTGTGTAAGCCATAACAAAATTTGAGATTGAAATTTGAGAATTTGATGTTTAATGATATTTTCTAGCACTTCCTTTGCATGGGAAGATTATTCTGCAATGATATCTATTGCCATATCTGTTCATTCATCCAGTCAATGAGCAAAAATCTTGTATCTTGGTCTTTTACCAGGTTTTGGGGAAAACAGTGGGAAGCAAAGACGAACATATTTTAGTCGGGAGCCTGATAGAGAAACAGGTATTTCAGTCAGGAACCTAACAGAAAAAAAAGTAAATACAGAAATGGAAGAATAAACACAGTGTAATATTATGAAGTAAACAAGGGTCTGAGAGAGAGTTAATATGGATATATGCCTTTTTGAGACTAGCACAGTAGATCTGGAATATAGCAACATGAAATGAGGTAGACATATTCATGGTTCAGGTTATATAGAATTTTGTAGGCCATGGAAATGAATTTGGATTTGATTTTGAGTGTAATAGGAACTCCCTGTACAGTTTCAAGTAGGAGAGTAATAGGATTTATAAGAAGTCCACTCTTGTTTATATGTGAAGGATGAATTGAAGGGGACAAGAATAAAAGTAGAAAGAGTAGTTAGGAGTCCATAGCAGTAATCTACATGAGAGATGAAGATGGCCTGGACCAGAGTGGTGACAAAAAAGTGGTGAGCTGTAGGTGGATACTAAATATATTTGGAATAGGACTGGGTCTTGGATTAGATGTGATGAGTAGGGAAATGAGAAGAGTCAGGAATGACTATGCTTCTGGTTTTAGTAACTGGGTGGATGGTTGTGCCAAGTACAGGGAGAGGGAAGCTTTGGGGAGGACCAGGTTTGTTAAAAGAAGGGGGATGGGAATAAGGAAGAAAAGACATGTTAAATTTGAGATGCTTCGAAATCATCCAGATGTGCTCTAGGTGTACAGATCTAGAGATCAGGACCAGAAATACAAGTTCAGGCTAGTATTTTAAACTACAGGACTAGAAAAATCACTTGGAGAGACTGGAAGAAGAGAGGGCCCAGGTTAGGTAAAAGAAAACTGGCAAAAGGGGGCCAAGGAGTGTTTGAAGAAAGAATGATCAGAGGGACACCTGGGTGGCTCAGTCCATTAAGTGTCTGCTTTCGACTCAGGTCATGATCCCAGGTCCCTGGGATCAAGTGCCACATTGGCCCTTTACCTGCTGCTCTCCCTGCTTGTGCTCTCTCTCTCTGTGACAAATAAATAAAAAACCTTTAAAAAAAAAAAAAAAGGAATGATCAGGTACACAAAACTAATAAAAAGTGGTTATATCCAGCAGGGAGTGTACTAGGTGAGGGACAGAGAGGAACAATTTTAGTATATGTGCTGCCGAAGCAAGCACGACAGAGAGGAACAAGATTTTTCTTTTTTTTCGTATATATACACACATGTGTACATATATATATTTGCATATATGTATAACATATATAAAGCATGTGAAAGATTTTACTTATTCAGAATTATTTCAAGAAGGGGTCAGCTCTGGGATGCCTGGGTGGCTCAGTCAGTTAAGCATCTGCCTTTGGCTCACATCATGATCCCAGAGTCCTGGGATCGAGTCCCACTTTGGGCTCAGTCCCTTGCTTAGAGGGGAGCCTGCTTCTTCCCCTTCCTGCAGCTCCTCCTGCTTGTGTACTCTCTCTCTCTCTGACAAATAAATAAATAAAATCTTTAAAAAAAAAAAAAGGTGAAAAGAAAGGGCCAGCTCTGTCAAATCTTGCTCTATGGTCTAAATGAGACCAAAGTCCAGTGAAGTTAAAACTGATAATCTGACTAACCACTTCCTTATTGTTGAGTCTGGTTCCTTCCAGAAACTTTCAAGTCTCCACATTGCAAAAAGCACTTAATCAAAGAAAATATAGAAGGTTCTTCTGCCCCTTATTAGTTTTTAAGATCTGTTTATAGGAGACTTTTAGTACTTCAGTGGACAGAAGAATTTTCTTTAATTTTTTAATTAAATAATCGTAGGGATATCTCTAGGATCTCTATATCTGCAAAACTCTTATTTTTAGAAATTTAAATATTTTAGGGGCACCTGAGTGGCTCAGTAGGGTGAATGTCTGCCTTTGCCTCTAGTGGTAATCTCCAGGTCCTTGGATTGAGCCCTACATCAGGCTTCCTCGCTCAGCAGGGAGTCTGCTTCTCACTCTCTCTTTCTTTCTCTCCCTCCCCATCACTCGTTCTCTCTCTCAAGTAAATAAATTCTTTCTTAAAAAAATAAATATTTGAATTTATCAGTACCTTAGTACCTTTTGGTAAGTGATGCATCTCAAAGTATACTAGCAAATAGTATGTATGCAGTAAATATTTGTTAAATGAGTAAATGAAAATCCATTTTCACTGCTATATAAAATTTCATTGTATAATTGTATGCCAGTTTATTTATTTGTTTTTCTGACAGTGGACATTTGAATTGTTAGAGCTTTTGCTTTTAAGACTGGTGTTGCTAAAAATATTATTGTATATATCAACTCTTCACATGTACAAGAGGTTCTTTTGGCTATATGTTTAGGAATAGAATTGCTAGCAAGAGTAACCAGTGTTCAGCTTTTTACAACTTGTCTTCCTGACTTTGCTGTTGTCTTAACTTCTGCTGGAAGATTCCATGCAAAGAATGATATGGTGGATTATAAACTTGAGTGTTGAATTGCAAAATGGTCACAAATTCTCATCATTGTATGCATACCCCTTTGTAATGTGATTTTAATGTTACTCCACACCTTGACTCGTACTTGGCTATGTTACTTGCTTTGACCAAGAGGACATTAGCAAGTGTGACATAAGCAGAGACTTGAAAAACTTGCACATTGGGGTCTGTCTTCTCTTGCGGCTCTTCGGAACCCAGAGCCCATAATGTGAAAAAAGGCCAGACTAACCCAGGGGTACGTACGGGACCTTACATGAGGCATCCTGGCTCAAGAGCCTACCTAGCCCAGACCAGAATTGCCTGGCCTGACTCACAGAATCATGGGAAATATTAAATGATTTTTTAAGTCACTAAATTTTGGAGCTAAATTGTTACATAGTAAAGCATATTGGATAAAAATGGTATCTCATTGTGACCTTGATTTATATTTTGGATTGTCAGTGAGATCAAGTTGGTATCTTCATTATTGGCCATATATATTTCCTCTGCTATGCAATACCCCTTTATGTCTTTTACCTATTTTGCTTTTATAGGGTTGTCTTTTTCTTAATATTTAAAAAAAATTTTTGGGCGCCTGGGTGGCTCAGTGGGTTAAAGCCGCTGCCTTCGGCTCAGGTCATGATCCCAGGGTCCTGGGATCGAGGCCCACATCGGGCTCTCTGCTCGGCAGGGAGCCTGCTTCCTCCTCTCTCTCTGCCTGCCTCTCTGCCTAGCTGTGATCTGATCTCTCTCTCTCTGTGTCAAATAAATAAATAAAATCTTTAAAAAAAAATTTTTAAAGATTTTATTTATTTAGTTGACAGAGAGAAACCCAGCTAGAGAGGGAACACAAGTAGGGGGAGTAGGAGAGGGAGAAGCAGGCTTCTTGCCGAGCAGGGATCCTGATGCAGAGCTCAATCCCAGGACCCTGGAATCATGACCTGACCCGAAGGCAGACGCTCAACGACTGAGCCACCCAGGCACTCCAATATTTTAAATTCTTTATATAAGCTGCCTACTTAGTCCTTTTCAGTTATGTGTTTCTCTGGTTTATCTTTTCACTTAAGATACCTTGTAATGAATGTAAGTTTTAATTTCAGTGTTCTCTTTATTAGTCTTTTCCTTTATGGGTAGCTCTTTTCTGTGTGTCTTAAGAAATCATTCCCTATCCCAAGGCAAAAAGGTATTTATATTTTCTTCTAAAAGTTTTGGTTTTTTTTTTAAGATTTTATTTATTTATTTGACACAGAGAGAAATCACAAGTAGGCAGAGAGGCAGGCAGAGAGAGAGGGGGAAGCAGGCTCCCTGCTGAGCAGAGAGCCGAATGTGGGGCTCTATCCCATGACCCTGAGACCCAAGCTGAAGGCAGAGGTTTAATGCACTGAGCCACCCAGGCGCCCCTAAAAGTTTTGCTTTTTGACTTTTAAATCTTTAATTCATTTGGAACGGAATTTTGTGGATGGTTCAGAGTAGTAATCCACATTTTCTTTTCTTATATGGATAACCAATTTGAATAATCTCTCCTTTCCCTACTGCTCTCTCTTGCCATAAAGAGTTCCAAAAATACAAGAATCTTTTGAAATGCCCATCTATTTTGTTTCTTGGTTGCTTTCTCTATTATCATACCTAAACAAAACAACCTTCATTCTTTTTAGTATAATGTGTGTGTGTGTGTGGGTGGGGGAGAGAGAGAGAGAGAGAGAGGGAGAGATACTCTGGACACAAGAACTTTGTCAGATACATGTATCTTGCAAGTATTTTCTTTCATTCTGTGGCTTACCTTTTTGGTTTTCTTAAGAATGTTTCAAAGCACAAAAGTTTTTTTAAACTTGGTAAAGTCCAGTTTATCAATTTTCTCTTTTATGGTTCATGCTTTTTAAATCCTAAGAAACATTTTTGTCTACTCCAAGATGGCAAAGGTTTTCTCCTGTTTTAGTTTTCTAGAAGCTTTATCCCCTCTCTAGCTTGTTTCCCCTCTCTCGCTGTCTCTCTCGCTTGCTCTATGTCAAATAAGTAAATAAAATCTTAAAAAAAAAGAATATTCAATTATTCTAAGTACTATTTGTTGAAAAGCCTTTTCTTTCACCATTGAATTGACTTTCCTTTCACCATTGAATTGCTTTGTACCTTTGCTGAAAATTAATTGACTTAATGTATCTGGGTCTAGTTATGTATTCTCTATTCTGTTCCATTGTTCTATGTCTGTCCTTTTGCCAGAACCATACTATCATTACTCTAGCTTTACAATAAATTTTGAAGTCAGTTGTGCAAATCTTACAACTTTGTTCTTTAACCAAATTGTTTAAGCTATTCTAAGTTCTTTGTATTTCCATATAAATTTGAATCCACTTATCACATTTGATTTTTAAAAAATCTTGCTAAAGAGATGCCTGGGTGGGTGCCTGGGTGGCTCAGTGGGTTAAAGCCTCTGGCTTCGGCTCAGGTCATGATCTCAGGGTCCTGGGATTGAGGCCCGCATCGGGCTCCCTGCTTGGCGGGGAGCCTGCTTCCTCTTCTCTCTCTGCCTGCCTCTCTGCCTACTTGTGATATGATCTCTCTCTCTCTGTGTCAAATAAATAAATAAAATCTTAAAAAAAAAAAAAAGATGCCTGGGTGGCTCATTTGGTTAAGCATCTGACTTCCGCTCAGGTCACCATCTCAGGGTCCTGGGATCCAGTGAGCATCATCGGGCTCTGCACTCAGCGGAGAGTCTGCTTCTCCCTCTCCTCTCTCTGTCCCTGCTCCCCCTGCTCCTGCACACCCTTTCTCGCTCTCGATCTCAAATAAAGTCTTTTAAAAAAAGAGTTTTCTTGAGTTTTGAATGAGATTTCATTAAACCTATATATTAGTTTGAGAGAAATTGTCATAATAACAATATCAAGTCTTTCAAATAATGAACTTGGTATATTTCCCCATGTATTTAGGCCCTCTGTAATTTCTTTCCTTATTTTTTTAGAATAGGTATTTTACGTATGTTGTTAAACTTACCTCAAGTACTTTATGTTTCAGATGGTGTTGTAAATGCAATTTTTAAAATTTAATTTGCTAATTGTTTATTCCAGGTATTTAATAGAGAGAGTGTTGGTTTGACCTTTTAGCCTGTGACCTTGCTAATAAATTCATTTATTAGTTCTAGTAGTTCTGAGCGTTTTTGAGTTTTCTTGTATTTTAACCCATGAGTTTATATTTAAAGCTGTGTGCATTAACTTCTAAGTATGTACAAATGTTACATTTTTGTTACTAAAGTTTGACATAATTTTTTTAAAGCTTTTATTTATTTGAGAAAGCACGCATGGGTGCAAGAGCACGTTGCAGGGGCAGGTTCAGAGGGAGAAGCAGACTCCCGCTGAGCAGGGAGCTAGATAACGTGGGGTTCAATCCCAGGACCCTGGGATCACGACCTGAGCTGCCCAGGCCCTCCTTGTTTGACTTAATTTCTGTATTGTCGGAGAATGTGGTCTTTGATGCCCATTCTTTGGAATATGTTAAGACTGTTTTCTTAGCTTAATCATGATAAGTAGCATATGAAAAAATTTGTTTTCTAAATGTGAGGTGCTGAATTTTATACATATCTATTCCTACATTGTATTTTTTTTCCAAAGGAAATTTTATTTTTTTTTCAAAGATTTTATTTATTTATTTTTGAGAGAGAGAGCGTGCTTGCACATGAATTGGGGGGAGGGGCAGGGGAGAAGCAGACACCCTTCTGAGCAGGGAGCAGATCAGGGACTCTATGCCAGGATCCTCACATCATGACCTGAGCCAAAGTCAGATGGTTGACCATCTGAGCCACCTAGCTGCCCCCTACATTTTATTTCTTAATTGTATTGTTAAAATCTTTTATCGTTGCTTAACGTTGTTTTTGTTTGCTTGAAATGTCAGTAACTAACAGTTGTTTAGAAATCTCCCAATATAATGTTGAATTTATCCATTGCTCTGTGTATTTTTATCAATTTTTATGTTATAAATTTTAATGCTATATTGTATTAGTGCTTTCAAACTTAGAGTTGTTATATCTTCCTACTGAGTTAAACCTTCTATCATTATGTTCTCTGTCCCTAATTATGACTTCTATCTTTTGTCTTATTTTCAGCCTGCCTTTTTTTTTTTTAAGATTTTTAAAATTTGACAGAGAGAGACACGGTGAGAGAGGGAACACAAGCAGGGGGAATGGGAGAGGGAGAATCAGGCTCCTTGCAGAGCAGGGAGCCTAATGCAGGGCTCAATCCCAGGACTCTGGGATCAGGACCTGAGCTGAAGGTAGATGCTTAACGACTGAGCCACCCAGGCACCCCATTTTCAGCCTTTCTGTGTCCTTAGAAAGAAGCATAGATTTTTTAAAAAATACAATTTGCAAGCTTTTCAAAGTGACAAGTTTAATATGTTTATTTTGATTTTTGACATATTTGTACTATTTGGACTTTTTCTATCAAGTACTGTTTTGAAGCTCCCCAACTTTAGACACATTAGCTCTCATCTTTCTCTTCCATATTTATATGTCATTATCCAAATATCAGTTCTTTTTAAAATTATCATTAGACACTTTTATTATTTTATACAATACTTGGTAAATTCCCTTATTTATTGCTTACTATCAATGTCTTTATTTTATTGGGCACACAATTCTAGACTATTTTATCTCAAAACTCTGATATTTTTCCATTGTTTTTTGGCTTTTATTGTTGTTGAGAATTCTGCTTTCATTCTAACTGTTCTTCCATTTTTATTTTTCATTTAATTTTTATTTTTTAAAATATTTTATTTATTCATTTGAGAGAGAAAGAGACAGAGAGACAGAGCACAAGCAGGGGCAGTGGCAGAGGGAGAAGCAGGCTCCCTGCTGAGCAGGAAGCCTGATGTGGGGCTCAATCCCAGGACCCAGAGATCATGCCCTGAGCTGAAGGCAGACACTTAACCATCTGAGTCATCCAGTGTTCTTCCAGCAATGTGTCTTTTCTTTCCGACCTCTTTCAAGATTAAGACCTCTTTACTTTAGTGTTCTGCAATTTGATTGCAGTTTTTCTAGATGGGATTTATTTTTATTTGTTCTACTTGGGATATATTTTACTTCCTAGATTGACATACTTTTGGAAATTTTTGGTCTTCATCTTTTTGAATTTATATTTCTCCCATTCCTTATATTCTTCTGGGATTGCAATTAAATAAATAATAGACCTTCTCATTCTGTCCTCTGTGTCTCTTATTTGCTTTTATTTTCCATCTTATCTCTGCTGTGTTCTTTTTTTTTTTTTTAAAGATTTTATTTATTTATTTGACACAGAGAGAGAGATTACAAGTAGGCAGAGAGGCAGGCAGAGAGACAGGGAGAGGAGGAAGCAGGCTCCCTGCTGAGCAGAGAGCCCGATGTGGGCCTCGATCCTAGGACACTGAGATCATGACCTGAGCTAAAAGCAGAGGCTTTAACCCACTGAGCCACCCAGGCGCCCTCTGCTGTGTTCTTAATAAATTCCCTGGATAGCTCATCCAGTTCCGTTCATCTGTTTGATCCATGCATTTAATCCGTCTATTGGCTTTTAATTTCAACAGTTATTATTTCTAGAAGTTCCATTTGCTTTTCTTTCCTTCAAATCTATTCAGGTCGTGTTCGTTTTTATTTGTGTTTATCTTTGTAATTGCATCTTTTGTTCTGTAAACATTTTATACATAGGTATTCTATAATATTCTTAATCTGTACTTGAATCTCTGATATCTGTTGTTCTTGTCCTGAAGAGGTAGGGGATTGGTGGGGCCAACTGGAGGGGTCTATACTGATAATGGCTTGTTTTCTAGAACTTCTGTGAGTTTATTGATTGATCTTATTCTGTTGGAATCCAGCAGACCTAATTTACAAAGAGAGTTTACTTCTACTTCTGCTGAGAGCTAGAAAGGCACCTCTGATTTGGGACTATATCAGTGGCTCTTGTGGTTGTAGCAGAGGAAATATTCTCTACCTTCTTTGGGTCTCTTGCTGGACCTAGGAACTAAACTGATATAAGACATATTAATAGGAGAAGAGCATACAAACTTTACTAATTTTTTTACATGTAAATGGGAACCTTCACAAGAGAATGAAGACCCCAAGAAGTGACCAGAGCAAGACTCTTTTATACCTTTTAGACCAAGAAGCAATAAATATGTGAAGAATTGACAAGACAAAGAAATTTGATCTAGAGGTAGTAAATGGTGAAGAAATAACTAGGAAGATAAAGGTTAATATAACAAAGTTTGTACAGATTTATCAGCCCCAAGTTCATATCTCTGGTGATAAGAATGTCTTCCTTCCTCCTGGTACAGGGAGGGTACCTTTTACATGGGAGTTTTATTTCTTACTTTCAGGAAGAAAAAGGAGAGTCAAAGTGTCCATTTTACGAAACGGAGCGCTATTTCTTAAAAGTGCCTTTAATTCAAAGAAATCAATATGACAAATTTGTCATATTGTCAGAATATTTTGACATTCTGTTTTTCTTCATGGGTTTTTGCCCAAAGAGAAAGTCACTAATATAGCTTCCCACCTCCAAGTTCAGTCTTCCTACAGAGATGTTGCTCTCAGAATCTTTTCTCAGGGTAGCTTGAACCCTCTGAATTGCCGGTTGCTCCATTCTGTTTCCCTCCTACTGCTCAGAAATTTTTTTCCCACCATGCCTCACAACCACCTAACTCTTAGACCAGTCTCTCTGGGCCTGTTGTGTAGTTTACTTATTTTTTTGGAGGGATAGAAGGGGACCTTGGAGATTGCCTCTTCCCTTTTTGAAACCTGTGACTTCTCAAAGAATATATCTAATGCAGGGTCCAGTTTACCTTCAAACTTCCTAGTACATGTACCTGACATCACATTGTAAATGTTACTGAAAAGTTTAATTTACATTTTTCCATGTGCAGTATTTTAGTTTATTATTTTATAAAACTATCTTGAAGGCATTTGGATGCTTAGAATTCATTCTTACACATAATGACACCATACTTTATCTACTCAGTAGGTTCTAATTTTCTTAAGATAGAAGTGAAGTTCACTAAATGATTATTGTCAGGAAGCTAGTTAATATTTAAGAGAAAAATGAAACCCAAAATACCCTTTAAAGTGGGCAAAGAATGACAGTTCAAAGTAGAAAGTGCTATAGGTCATTCTGGTCTCTTTAATGTTGAATGACCAAAAAATACCAACAGTTATTTCCATTTACCCATCTTAATGAATGTAGTGAGAACATTACTACCATTTCAGTGGATGGATAACATACAGCAAGTTCTAGTATTTTTCCAAACTGTGGATAACTAAAAAAATCTGTTTTGTAAATCATAAAGCATAAAATTATCTGGACCAAATCCTTCATTTCGATTTAAATAATCTGAAATGTGTGCCTTTGTCATTTACAAATTTTCTGTGATTTAACTTATTCTCTTATTAATGACCTGTATGGGCTAGTTTATATTCCCCAGGTATTTAGGGGCAGTAAAGTAGGGAATCTGTTAAGCAATCTGAACTTAAAATTTTGTCAGAAATACAAATAGTAAAAGCTCACAAAGAAATGACTGAAAGAAGCAAAGGTGAAGTCATCCAATTTTAATGACAGTTCGTTATTGATTTGTGAGAATCAATAGAGGTGAATGTTCTCATAATTCTAGTAATGGGAAATGTTTGTAAATACCAGAACATGCTAAGCTTTTGGAACTATTTTATTATTACTTTGTTTTTTTCTGTGACTCTGGAATTCCTTGGTGAGAATGGAAAGGATCTCACTAGACTGTTTTGTGTAGTAGAAGAAGCATTGAATTTGGTTGTAGAAACGTGAGGTGGAACTCTCACTTTGCCATTTATGTGATGCTGAATTGCAATTTAGGGCCCATCCAGCCCTTGAATTTCTCATTTGCAGAAGGCAAGGATTAAAATAAGTGTTCCCTACAAAGGGTTGTTAGTATCAGTTTAGCTAATCTGTATGTAAACTATAAATCACTCTACATAGTAGTTGTTACATAAATCCAAACCCTAACCTTGGGCTACGTAGAATTCTTAGAGTATTAGAATAGAAAGAAAATTATGACAGTAACTTACTTTATGTGCCTGATAATTGGATGGGGAAAGAGAGATTCAGAAATGTGGAATAACATTCCCAAGGTCTCACAATTAGCTAAATCTTCCAACTTTGGAACCTTGTTCCCCCATCTTTTTGGTGAAAGTGTTTAGCTAAGATTGTATTGATTCTGAAAAACAGGGCACCTGGGTGGCTCAGTGGGTTAAAGCCTCTGCCTTCAGCTCAGGTCATGATCTCAGGGTCCTGGGGTTGAGGCCCGCATTGGGCTCCCCGCTCAGTGGGGAGCCTGCTTCCTCCTCTCTCTGCTTGCCTCTCTGCCTACTTGTGATCTCTCTCTCTGTCAAATAAATAAATAAAATCTTAAAAAAAAACAACTGAGTGAACGTTTAGTAGGTAGAAGATTTAGTAGAAACAGGATTTTTCAAACTGTAATTTTACAAGTTACATATTTTCTGTATTAAAATAATGTCCTGCTTTTACCCAAAGGAACATAGAATCACGTTTTTATATATTGGACATGAAAGATAAACATTCCCCCAAAACCTATGAAACTCCCAAAGAGGGGGTCCCTAAAATGTCCTCCAGGTTGTATCTTTTTAAAACAGGAATTTTTACTTAAAATTTTATATAATTAAAAATTAGATCTGGAGCAATGGCCTTTTCAACAATTAGGAGACTGACTGTTCAACGTATTTTACACTTCACTAAGTTAAGTTGAGGGACATTTTAGGCCAGAAATATATACCTTCATAACTTGCTAACCCATTATTGGGAGATACATTGAGATTTTGAATGCATTTAGATTGTATCCTAACTTGGGGTTTTAATTTGTTTAATTCCCCAAGACTTTAGAAAGTTCAAAAAGAGGGGCACCTGATGGCTCAGTCAGGTTAAGTGGCCAGCTCTTGCTTTCGGCTCAGGTCGCAATCTCAGAGTCCTGGAATTGAGCCCTGCATTGAGGCCCATGTGGGGCTCTGTGTTCAGTTGAGAGGCTGCTTGAGGATTCTCTCTCTCTCTCTTTCTGCACCTCCACCTCCCTCAAAAATCAATAAATAAATCTTTAAAAAAAGAAGTTCAAAAAGATTCAAGGACTTTTTTTTTCTTATATTCTTATTCAAATAATGAATTTTCAGAGAACATACTCTTACACTGTTCAACCATGTGATAATCTCTGGCTCTTAAATCAGATGATCTAATATTCACCGATATTGTGCATGATGTTTGAATTATCTTTGGCTTTTTACCCCTGTACAAACTATATGAAAGCCTCACTGGTCAAAATATATTTATTACTGTTTGTTTAGATTATTATTAAGTTTCCAATAATAAATTTTAATTTCTTAATAGTTTGAGAGAAATATATAGCTATTTTTTTAATATACAGCTATTTTGAAGTACTCTTTGAATGAATGTACTAGTCTAATTATACACACTTCTAAAAGCAAAAAAAGGTTACTGAAATATTCGAGTTGGCTGTCTTTGCATGCCTTGTATGAAGAACAGTGTGCATTATTGAGAACGCTGACTTAATATTTTTGTGAGAAAGAGTCATGTGAATAAATGATTTTTTTTAAAGGAAGTGTGTTCATTTTATTTTGGAATACAGTGGCCAAGAAAATTAGAGTTGGTGGGTTCATCATTCTTTTCCTTTTCATCTTGTTAAATTCTCTACTGATACTACTCTGGGAGTTGCTATTTTCATGTCATCCATAAATGTTTTCTGTGTTGCTTTAGGGAACTCAAAGTAATTTAGTTTCACATTGTTTTTGCATTACAAGTGTAGCTAATGTTTAAAATGAATGGAGTATTTATAGGCTTAGCAGTGGATGTACAACCTACAAAGAACCTTTGTGAGCTGATTTTGGCAGTATTTTCTCAGCACTTCTGCCAGAAACAAAAGACCCCACATGTCTTAATATCAACCTTTCATTTTAAGTGCTTCAGCTGTATTTAAAATCTGCTAGTTGCAACCTTTTAAAGCATTCTTTGTATGTAGATATATTTTCACAATGAAAATTATCATTTGATATTTGAGTTATGCTTCTTTCCTATTTGTCTTATAATCCTATCCACAGACCTATAGTTTATTTTAACAATTTCATTCCTAAAAATAAAACTTAGTTGCATGCTATTAAATTGATATTACAACTCTCACCGCAAAGTAATGTCAGAAATATGTGCTACATCCCTGTTTGAGGAGATTTCAGTCCCTTAAACAGGCTAGGAATACTTTGGATTTATCCCCACACCTAGGAATCTGACTGACATTGTTTCATTACAAATTTCCAAAAAAAATTTTAAAGACTTTATTTATTTACATTCAGAGAGAAGAGAGAGTATGAATTTAAAGTAGCTGTCCAGTTGGGTGATTTTTGTCCAGTTACATTCACCTGGTCAGACAGATCATAAGTGTGCAGGTTGTTCCAGGGATAGTGCAGTTTTGCAAAGTGTTTATGTGACTGAGGAAGATGGGGACAAAGGAATTGAGGGTGTTTTCAAAGGAGTTTTAAAAGACAAGGAATAATGTAAAATATTTTTTTAAATGGTTAAAATGTAAAAAAAGTTTTGATGCTTTTGTAAGCTTAACTACTTATTTATTATTTTTTTTTCAGATTTTACTTATTTGACAGAGCAAGAGAGGGAACAAAAGCAGGGGGAGTGGGAGAGGGAGAATCAGGGTCCTTGCAGAGCAGGGAGTCTGATGCGGGGCTTGATCCCAGGACACTGGGATCATGACCCGACCTGAAGGCAGACGTTTAGTGACTGAGGCACCCAGGTGCCCCTGTAAACTTAACTATTTAGAACACAGGTGATTCTTTGCATGTTTGGCTTTATATTTATAGTTCTTTTGAGAATGGCAAAAGTTTTCAAAAGTTGTTTCAAAAGTTGTTTTTAAAACTGTGAACTTATTTTGTAAGAAGTAGACTGATTAAAAGAAAATAACTTCATTCCCTTGGTTATTTCTTACAAAACAAAATTCCAGACTGTTTTGTTTTCCAGATAGTTTTTTGAGTAGGAAATGTCAGTAAGCTGCTTTCTTTTTTAACATATTGTGTAAGAACACATTATTTGCTCAAATGAAAATTCCTGTTGCAATATCTTTAAAAACATCTTCAAACAATTGCATAATACTCTTGTTAAAAGTAAGGACTCAAATAGACTTGAATTGTTTTGGGTAAAAGTTTTTATCTTTTTTTTTTAAAGATTTTATTTATTTGATAGAGACAGAGTACAAGCTGAGAGAGAAGGGCAGGCAAAGGGAGAGGGAGAAGAAGGTTCCCTTCTAAGCAAGGAGCCTGATGCGGGACGGGATTCCATCCCAGGACACTGGGATCATGACCTGAGCCAAAGACAGACAACCAACTGAGCCACCCAGGCACCCAAAAGTTTATCTCTTAAAGATGATACTATGGGAAAGAATAAATCTAGGGAAATGAGGTCAGTTATCATGGTGTTTTGCAGAGGGACAAGTTTTAGAATTTTTTTTTCATAACACACATGCCCCTTTGTGACTTGTTCATCTTTTTGCCACAAATTAATTACATTTTATTTATTGCGATGTAGGTGAATGGCTGTTCGTCTCTGAAAAAAATTGCATACAGAATTTGGCTTAATATGAATGTACCAGTTTTAAGTTTTTACAGAACTTAAGTATGGCTTCTAGTTAAATGATTAGAAGATAGAAAATCCTATACTCCTTTATTATATGGTCCACTTCAATATCCTCAGTTAATTTTATTAAGAAAGCCCAGAAAGTGTGATTTGTGAAATACATTTACATTTTGTGAACCTATGGTGACGCTCTGGTTTTAGAAATTTTCACAAAATAACTTTATCTTTTTTTGTAATTGCTTGGACTATATCTTTTGAAAACATTTTCACATATGTATGACTTAAATTTGAAGAATCAAAATTTCCAGCTTTTATAAATTCTTCTGAATGTACTGTATTCTGAGCTTCCATGCTTGCTCCTGTACTTTTTTCCTCATCATTACAGCTAGTATATATATTGAGTTCACATGAAAAGTGAGACAATGTATTAGTATTTTATCTGCATTACCTTGTTTGATCTTCATAGCAACCCTTTGATATGTGTCATGTTATCTCTATTTTACAGGTGAAAGAAACTGATGTTTAGAGAGATTGAGAAATTTGTCCAAGCTCATGGAGTAGATACTTACAGAGTTTGAGTGTGAATCCAGTTCTGTTAGATTCCAAAACCTGTTTTCTTCCCACTAAGTTAGATACTGTATATCTGTTTAATTTTAAGTGAAGTCCTGTGCTCATCTGGCTTCCCTAGCAGAAGAAAGAACCCTTTGGAGGACAAGGACCTTGTGTTATTCATATTTATGTCTTCAGAGCCTGGTACAGATTCCAGAATTTTTTAAATAAGCACTGAATGAAAGACACTGACATCACTGAAATGGTAACAATGAGGCATGTACCAATGAAGTAATTTCTCTAGTATAGGCAGTTTACTGCTTCATATACCTCCTACCCTTTTGATGTGGTTATACACATGCATGCCCAAACACACATCCGCGCACTCTTTCATCCTTACCAGTCCTGTGACAATGAGAATTTGTTCTCATTTTGTAGATCAGAAAATCAAGATATGGGGGGCCTGCCTGGCTCAGTTGGTAGAGTTGGTAGACTCTTGATCTCAGGGTTGTGACTTTGAGCCCTGTGTTGGGTGTAGAGATTACTTAAAAATAAAATCTAAAAAACAGCAACAACAACAACAACAAGCAAACAAAAGATCTAGAAAAAAAATGAAGTTTGCTTAAGATCACAGCCGTAGTTAGTGACAAATCTGGGATGCAAATCAAGATTTTCAAACTTTCAGTCTTGTAATCATCTACTCCAGGCTATCCATCTGTGCTAATGGAAACCTATACTTTATTTCTTGATGTGTTCATTTGCTTATTGAGAAATGACAGCAAGAAAACAAAGGTGTCCACAAATGGATTGTGTCTAAAGACACCTTCTGTTGAAGTGATGAATGTATACTCTTTGCTCAGTCTTTTTATATATAGTCTTTCACTTATTTTCCTTTACAAAGCATATATTTTGCAAGTGGTAATTATAGTTAGAATTTTAGTCAAAGAATAAAATAGTTCCAACTAACAAACTATAGGAAGACTAAACCCATGATCATATCATATTATAATCAGTTGAATATAGGTCTAGCAGGATTCCTGGCACATTCTGAGTGTCTTAAGGACTGTTTTGCAGACTTGCTCAAAATACTGTGCTGCTGCTGCTGCTGCTGCTTCTGCTGCTGCTGCTGCTGCTTCTTCTTTTAAGATTTATTTGAGAGAGAGAGAGAGAGAGAGAGAGAGAGCAAGCATAGGGGGAGGGGCGAGGGAGAGGAAGAATCAGCTCAATCCCAGCACCTTGAGATCATGAACTGAGCCGAAATCAAGAGCCAGCCAGGCTCCCTGAAGTACTGTGCTTCTTGAGTAGAAAGATTTGCTTTACAAACACCTGAAAGAATAATAACGGTTATGAATAATCTGGTGTTTTGGTGTAGAATAATTATCTCAGCACAATTTATATATTGTAATACAAGCATTTAAAGTAAAAATTTGTAATTATACATGTAATATGAAGCATGATATAAAGGGTACATATAACATATCTTAAACACTTATAATTTTTATTATTTTAGGCCCGTATTTTTTTTCAGTAGAATTTTTTCCTAAATAAAATTGGTCTTCGATCTGTATCAACGTTTTTGACATGTTTGGTAGTATAGTCCATTTCTTTCTAATACTGCTAAAAAAAAACTGTGAAAGATGGGTAGTGTGTATAATATTAAATTATGAATCAGAAAGACTTCAGGGGCACCTGGGTGGCTCAGTCAGTTAAGCATCTGACTCTTAATTTTGGCTCAGGTCATGATCTTAGGGTTTTGAGATCAGACTCCATATTGGGCTCTATGCTGGGCATGGAGCCTGCTTAAGATTCTCTCTTGGGGCACCTGGGTGGCTCCGTTGGTTAAGCATCTGACTTAGGCTCAGGTCATGATCTGTGGGTCCTGGGATCGAGCCCTGTGTCAGGCTCCTTGCTCAGTGGGGAGTCTGTTTCTCCCTCTCCCTCTGCCCCTCCCCTGCTTGTGCACATGCTGGTGTTCTCTCTCTTTCTCTCTCTCTGTCTCAAATAAATAAAAGCTTTAAAAAAATAGATTCTTGGGATACCTGGGTGGCTCAGTGGGTCAAGCATCTGCCTTCGGCTCAGGTCATGATCCCAGGGTCCTGGGATTGAGTTCCACATTGGGCTTCTTGCTCACCGGGAACCCTGCTTCTCCCTCTGCCTACTGCTTCCCTGCTTGTGCACTCATTCTCTCTCTCTCTCTCTGACAAATAAATAAAAAAAATCTTTAAAAAAAAATACTCTGCAGTGCCTGAGTGGCTCAGTTGGTTAAGCGACTGCCATTGGCTCAGGTCATAATCCCAGGGTCCTGGGATCAAGCCCTGTATTGGACTCCCTGCTCAGCAGGGAGTCTGCTTCTCCCTCTCCCTCTGCTGCTCTGCCTGCTTGTGCTCTCTCACTCTCTGTCAAATAAATAAATAAAATCTTAAAAAAAAAAAAGATTCTCTCTCTCCCTCTGCCCCTCCCCCCCCAAACTTCAGATATTATAGCTTACCAATATTTGAAGGTGCTAGTATTTTATATCCTTCTACAGTGGACAAATTGCCTCTAAATTTTAATCTGGAAGATCACTAGAATGACTGAAAAATGTTTACAACTACATGGCTTTTATATTTCTACTACTTCTGTTAGAGTTTCTTTACAAATTATTCAAATCTTGGCTATAAAAGAGAATATCAAAGTGTAAACACATTATTCAGATAGCATACAGAATATTACTACTGTGTTGTTTCTCAGTTTTATTCAGTCATAAATGCAAAGCAGAAGTATGTAACATGTCATTGGATTTTATTTTGCTTTATTAGCTCCTCAAGAGTTATTGATCTATGAAATGGCAGAGAATGGAAAAAATTGTGACCAGAGACGTGTAGCAATGAACAAGGAACAATATAATGGAAACTTCACAGGTAAATTATGGTGGTTTGGAGGGAGAAGATCTGCAGGTTTAAATGATATCCTTTTCATTGAAGTAAAATAGAAGTATATCTAATACCTACTATCTTTTGTTATTATAATAAGAAAGTAAGATTCTCGTATGTCTTATATAAGATTACAGAAATCCCTCCTGCCCCTTGTCTGCATTTTCTTTTTCCACGGTTTCAGTTACCTGTGGCCAGCTGTAGTCCAGAAACAGAATGATCTATTATCAGAAGGTCAGTAATAGCCTAATGCCAGATCACAATGCCTACATCATTCACTTCACTTCATCTTATCACATAGGCGTTTTATCGTATCACATAATCTCAAGAAGGACAGTACAGTAAGACTCTTAGAGTTACATTCGTCTAACTTACAGTATATTTTATAATCATTTTATTATTAATTACCACTGTCAATCTTGCTGCCTAATTTATAAATTAAACTTTATCATAGATATATAGGAAAAAATATATATAGCGTTCAGTACTGTTTGCAACTTCAGGCATCCACTGGGGATCTTGGAACATGTTCCCTACAGATAAAGGGGGGACTACTGTAATTATCTTTTGTTTACTCCTCATAGTAAATGGAATTATGGGCCAGCACCTATATGGTGAATTTTGATAGTGATAGCAGAAGCAGCCTAGTCACAGTCACATCAGCAGTGTTCCAGGTATAAGATTATTATTTGTTGATTTTATGGCATGGTAAGTATTTATTTGGTATTGTTTGGTGCTCAGTGTTATAATGCTATTTTGTAACTTTGGAAGTAAATTATAAAGTTACAGTAATCCTAAATACACAAATATCAAAAAAGTCAGAATGTGATCATTGTGGGTTTATTTTAAATTTTTCATTTGTGACAAATATATGTTTTCACCAAATTTGGAATTTGTGGTGAGTTTCAGTATATTTGACTCTTATTCATACATTTACCAAAAAAAGAAAGAAAGAAAGAAAGTCCTGAAAATTATGGCTTTTATTTACATAGACAGTTCAAGTAGGAACTTTCCTTAATGTGTTTAAAGGACAATGAAAGATTTTCCACTTCTGTTAATTGTAATGGTTTTCTTTTTGACTTCTAAATTGTTTAGCATCTCAAACATATTGCAGATAATACTCTGGCATGGTGATAATATATCCTAGAAATTCTCTTTTATTGGAAGAAGTGCAGGCTATCTGAAATAGTAGTTTCTCTTTGTCTTGATCACTACATTGCCTTGCGGAACACATTTTTCAGCACTTATCTG
This sequence comes from Ailurus styani, assembly GCA_002007465.1. Taxonomy (NCBI): domain Eukaryota; kingdom Metazoa; phylum Chordata; class Mammalia; order Carnivora; family Ailuridae; genus Ailurus; species Ailurus styani. Next base: position 653,605 of record LNAC01000452.1, on the reverse strand, counting down.
ACTTTTGGTTATTCTGATTATAAATTTTATATCATTTCACCAAGAGTTTCAGGATTCAGAGATAGGCATGCATATGTCATATAGTCTCTTCATATTAGGAGCTTTTGCATGTTCTTTTTTCTGTCCTTTCTCTCAAAAAGCGTGTGCATTTGTATATTCTTTCCCTGTTGCCCACCCCCTTGGAATTTCAAATTAATGTTAATATAACACATTTACTCTCCTGTACTGTAGGTTTTGGGGGGGTTTCTTGCCTAATATTTCCTAGAAATTATGCTATAATTGTACGTGAAGACCTTCTTCATTATGGCTGCTGACTATCCCATTGTATGAGTATACCATACTTTAATCACTCCTCTGACTTCTGCTGTTAACATTTAAGTTGTTTATAATCTTTTGCTTAGACAAGTAACGTTGCATTGAATAAACTTGTACAAGAGACATTTCACCTCATACCTAATCATTCTTAAAAATGTAATTACTGGATTGTAGGATATATGCATTTATAATTTTGATAATGACCTTAATTGTACATTTACACACTTATTAAGTGTCCGACTCTCCTGAAAGCTTTACATACATTAGCTCATTTAATCTTTGCAGTGACCCTAAAAAAGTAAGTACCATTTTCTTTCTTTCTTTCTTTCTTTTTTAAGTACCATTTTCATCTTCATTTTAGAGAGGGGAAAACTGAGACATAGAAAGGTTAACTAACTTGCCCAGGGTCACATGACTTGTAGTCAGGATTTTGAACCAAGTAGTTCACCTTCCTATTTTGAACTCTAAACGACTTTGTTCTGTAATGTGATACTAATTGCCCTTCATAGAAGGTGGGCTAACTTAGTATTCCAGTAGCATGCAAAAGAGGAACCTTGTGTCCTGACAATAAAATCATTGCAAAAATAGTCCTCAGAGTAGAGCAGAAGCACTTAACCTGTCTTAAGACTTTATCATGTAAAACACATTGCTTGTTTTTTGAGGTTAATATGTAGTCCTTTGAATGTGGGATGGAAAAGTAGATAAATTTTTAAAGTGATTGGGAAAAGTGAACATTCTGTTTAGATTTCTGCGCTAATGTTTTTCAGACCCCTCTTCAATGAATGAAAAGAAGAGGCGGGATCGGGAAGAAAGGCAGAATATTGTCCTATGGAGACAGCCACTCATTACCTTGCAGTATTTTTCTCTGGAAATCCTAGTAATCTTAAAGGAATGGACCTCAAAGTAAAGAGTCTTCTATTACCTTTTATATAAACCTTACTTACTAATTTTAGAAATCTTTAACATTCTCCTACTCTTTACCAACTGCTCTTTCAAAATGAATTAAATTTAGAATGTTTTAGGAACATGATTATTTTCCTTTCTGTAGTTTGAAGAAAAATAGATTAGGGGAACATATTGCTACTTGCCCACTGGATTATTACAGTTGATCCCTGTCTTAGTTGAATCTTTTATGCAAAGGAGAACATAGGAAATGAGAGGGAAATTGGGTTCAGGATACGTGGCCAGGGTTCAGGATACGTGGCACTTGTACTGATAATTTGAGCCAATGAAAAAGGACTGTGCCATGGAAATGTGTTGTATCTTTAAGATTAGTACTTATGTGCCCTGTTTTAGATATAAAGAGCAAGTTGAACTTTTGCATGCCTTATCATTTTGGGCTTGCCTTTCTAAGTTATTATCTTTAATAATATCCTATGTTTTTATTGTACTTAGAGTTTATAAAATATTTTGTAACATTTTTCAGTTCATTTGATCCTTAAAGCAACTCTGAAACTAATAAAACAAATATATGATTACAGTTGACCCTTGAGCAACATGGGGATTGGGGGTGCCAACCCCCGTATAGTTGAAAATCTGTGTATAACTTTTGACTCCTCAAAAATGTCACTACTAATAGCCTACTTTTGACCAGAAGCTTTGTGTATGTATTTTATACTGTATTCTTATAATATAGTGAGCTAGGGAGAAGAAAATGTTAACTAAGAAAATCATAAGGAAGAAAAAACACATTTACAGTACTATACTGTAAAAAAATCCACTTACACTCCCATGCATTTCTGACCCATGTTGTGGTCAACTGTATTATGATTTTAAAAACAAGAAACAGAATCAGACTGGTTAAGTGTCTCTCTCAAAGTGCAATACTTAGGGACTCTGACCCAGGTCCTCTAATTTGAAGGCCAGTGCTTTTTTCATTATATTATAATGCGTCTCCCAGTGAGAAGTTGGGATGTAAACAAGATCAGTCTTTGGGTAGGGGAAAGGCTACAGTAGGGTTAATGATTAAGAAATTGGTTGTTCTATACCCATATGTCTTCTCTTGACCTCTTTCTGTACCCCAAGAGACCACCGTGTCTAAGTAAGGACAGAAGAGTTCAGCCCAAAAGAACTGATTCTATAGCTATGCTGAATAACCTAAATGCTTCAACAAGAACTCGTTTTGGGTGTGATAAGTCCTGTGAGATATTTCATTTATTTTTGTTTTTAAATTGTTTTTAAGATTATGGCATCGTCAGAGCATTGTGGTGTCTTTTTTACTGCTGCTTGCTGTACTTATAGCTACGTATTATGTTGAAGGAGCACATCAACAGGTAAGCGGTTCAGCAGCTTTTCTGTTCTTGTACCTGGTGCCTCCCAAACAGTTTTAAAATGGAACCGTCGGGCGCCTGGGTGGCTCAGTGGGTTAAAGCCACTGCCTTCGGCTCAGGTCATGATCCCAGGGTCCTGGGATCGAGGCCCACATCGGGCTCTCTGCTCAGCGGGGAGCCTGCTTCCTCCTCTCTCCTCTCTCTCTGCCTACTTGTAATCTCTCTCTCTCTGTCAAATGAATAAATAAAATCTTAAAAAAAAAAAAATAAAAATAAAATAAAATAAAATAAAATAAAATGGAACCGTTGTGGGATTGATAAAATTTCTACCCTCCACATTTTTAGACTTGGTTTTGTTTTTTAAATTTATCTCATAACTGATATCTTACTTGATTTCTTTTAAGACCAAATATTAAAAATATTCTTGTAGCAGTTCATGGCTGCTAAGCATTTGTATTTGGCATAGATCATTTTTACTTTCAGGGATTCAAATGTAACTTTCCTGTGATGTTTCATCAGAATAGCATGAATCCTTTAATCAGCACTGAAGTCTTAGTATTTTCTATAACACTCTCCTGTGATCTATCCAAACAGATATATTCATCCTAGATTGAAGGTTAGGTTTTACATGTATAAAAAGGGAGTTCATTTGCCTGTAGTCCGTAAGTACAATGTAACTGAAAGAAAAATAGGACATTGTATTGTGTTAATAACTTTTGTTAAAATAGTAAAACATTAACGTATTCTAATGGGAAATGGTTCTAAAAGTGGTATTGTTTTATTTTTTAAAGCAGTTGACCTCTAATCATAGAGGAGTTCTTATAGTTTTAGATGCATTTCTTTTAAATATTTTGAAGAAATCTGTGTGCATCATTAAGAGTTTTAAGGAACTGGTTTAATGAATTTACTTGCCAGTATGAGAGTCAAGAATCTAGTGTCTGGAATGCCTCCAATAAGTCTATAGCTCAGTGGACTTCATTCAGCTTGCTCTTGTTGAAAAAACATCTTGGTCTTAAGTATACAAAGATAATTTTATTCCATTTTTTACTTGGATAAACAACAATATGTTCCATTCACAAATATGTAAATAACTGCCCCATTCTCACCGCTGTTTATTATAATGCTTTCTTAAACAAAGTCTTTGTAACTTTCAGTATCTTTAAAACTTTTATCCTCGTAGTTATTTTATTAGTAATTTGCATTTTTCCTATAAACGTCATTTGCAATAGTAGGACTTTAAAGGCCTAAACCAAGAGAGAGCTTTATTACAATTAGATGAATTTTTTGCCTCTCTGCTGTCACATATAAGAAGAATTAGGTCTCTTGAAGGGGTTTTTACTCTTAATGCTTTCTTCCTACTAGAAACTTATTTTAGTTGGTTGTTTTATTTTGATTGTAAGTAATAACACATTTTTGTTTAACAAATCTGTTGGGGTTTTTTTTTTTCACTGTATCCTTTTTGTTTTTCAGTATGTGCAACGTATAGAGAAACAATTTCTTTTGTATGCCTACTGGATAGGCTTAGGAATTTTGTCTTCTGTTGGGCTTGGAACAGGGCTGCACACCTTCCTCCTTTATCTGGTAAGAATAACAATAAGCAAGATTGAAAGAGATGTTTTAATTGGTGCTTTTACTTCAGAAGTTAAAATTCTAAGATTTTTATTTACTTACCTTTGCATTTTAGAAACATTCTCATCCTCAAATCAATGTTTTAGGTTTGATTTAGAATTCTGCTTTGTTTTTCCTTTTGGGTTGAGGATTTAAAAAGAGAAGAGGGAAAAACCCTTGGGCAGATGAGATTGTTTACTTAAATTAATTCAGCAGGAAATAATGGTTCTTTTGGAATAATAGTTCTTTTGAAATAATGGCTTTGGAATAAAGGTTCTTTTGCTTATGCAGTTATCATTTTAATAGTTGAAGTTCTTTAAATGTACAAAATCCCATGTAAGGCTTAGAATTAATTTGAACAGTTTACTTTCTCTGTTAATCACTAAATGAGAAATGGTCTCTTCCTTCATGTCCTCAAATACCATGTATACACACCTGGATAGTCATTTTGGTATTCTCACTGAATGTGATTAATGAAGTATTATGTGTGTAGAATTAAAAACTTTATTAAGTTCCTTGAAATCAAAATATAAAATGTGGGCGCCTGGGTGGCTCAGTGGGTTAAAGCCTCTGCTTTCGGCTCAGGTCATGATCTCAGGGTCCTGGGATCGAGGCCCGCATCGGGCTCCCTGCTCAGCAGGGAGCCTGCTTCCCCCTCTCTCTCTGCCTGCCTCTCTGCCTCCTTGTGATCTCTCTCCCGCTGTGAAATAAATAAATAAAATCTTTAAAAAAAAAAAAAAAGAAAAAGAAAAAACAAAATATAAAATGTACCCCTCTTAAAAATACTATTTTCCTTATGAAATTTGAGAGATAAAACATAGGTTTTCTGGGGCACCTGAGTGGCTCAGTTGGTTGGGCGACTGCCTTTGGCTCGGGTCATGATCCTGGAGTCCTGGGATTGAGTCCCGTATCGGGCTCCCTGCTTGGTGGGGAGTCTGTCTCTCCCTCTGACCCTCCCCCATCTCATGCTCTCTCTCACATTCTCTGTCTTCTAAATAAATAAATAAAATCTTTAAAAAAAAGATTTTCCATATGTATTGAAATTACGGTAGAGGTAGGACCAAGGGATGACTAGCAAGACATCTAGGGCACAGAATTTAAATGGCACTTTCAGAGTCATGTAAATATGGGCTTGATGAATGAGTGTTTCATTAAATTTTGTGCCCTGGATGCCTCTCTTATTTCACTCTGTTCCTGTTCCTGAGGGATTGAAAACAACTCCATATTTGAAATACCTTGATCTTGATTGGGGAAAGATGGGTGAAAAGTTGTAACAGTGGTACTGATTGCCGAATAAAGTTCAACATGGCAAACACTTCCGATCTTTATGCGTCAATGAATTCATTTCTGAAGCAGGGAAATAAGTATTAAGGAATGATTGTTCAGAAAGCTGCTGAATTAATGGCCTGAAGAATAATTTGAGAATTAATCTGTAATTCATAGCTTCTCCAAGGTTTTATAGGACTTTAAAATCTCAAATTTTAGAATTCTAGTCTTGATTGGTTGCTGATTTTATCCCAAATACGGACATAAATTTCAGAACTAATCCACATTAGTGTTTCTTTAATAATTACAGTTTTAGAAGTATAATGCTATATTAGAGGTTGAAGGAGAAGGGAAAAGAAAGAATTACAGGTTACAGGTTACTTTCTGTTCTTTTCTACACCTTTCCTCTGAGATTCCTTGGGAAAACCAGATTAAGGAATTCATTTGTAGCATTTGATTAATTTGGAAGTATCTAAAAAGCAACCCAGGTAGCAGATTCTGCCGAATCTTAAGAGGGATTCTGATGAAACTTAGAAATTGTACAATAAGTTAAAGAAATTTGAAAGAAGGAAGTTTTATGTTTCCTGTTTCTTTTCATATCCATGAAAAGACATTTCATGGATAAAATGACATTTACAAAATGTCTTGATGTGAAATATTATTATTTTAGTTCCATTGGTCCATGTATCCAGGAAAGAATTTAGAAACATACAAATAATCATTTATTATGAAATTTGTCTGTGTGAAAAGTCAAGTCTTTTCTTCCATAAACTAAGTAGTTCTCCTGGGGGATCACAGGGCAGATTTAATAGAGCGTGGCTAGGCTTTTCACAAGTGTAGAAGGAATTCTTCAAGAGCCATTTGAAGGAATGTATTATACTCTCATTAAAGTCAGTACTGTAGGGCGCCTGGGCGGCTCAGTGGGTTAAATCCTCTGCCTTTGGCTCAGGTCATGATCTCAGTGTCCTGGGATCAAGGTCTGGGTAGGGCTCCCTGCTCAGTGGGGAGCCTGCTTCCTCCTCTCTCTCTGCCTGCCTCTCTGCCTACTTGTGATCTCTCTCTCTGTCAAATAAATAAATAAAAAATCTTTAAAAAAAAAAGTCAGTACTATATATGTTATACAAGTTTAGCAAGTATGAAGATTTAATCAAGGAACATCTGAAATTGTGTTGCGTTATACATAAGAGCCATATAAAAGTTTTGTGGTGGGGCACCTGGGTAGTGCAGCCGGTTAAGTGCCTAACTCTTCGTTTCAGCTCAGGTCATGATCTCAGGGTCATGAGATCAAGCCTCATCTCTGACTCCACGTTGGCTTGGAGCCTGCTAAAATTTCTCTGTCCATCTCCTCCCCCTTGTGCACTCTCTCTCTTAAATAAATAAGTAAATCTAAATAAATAAGTAAAAATTTTGTGGCATTGTCACTGCTAATAATAAACCGGGGTCCAGAGTGGATCAGGCCACTTTTTTAGTATTAAGTAAGTTTGATTTTTGTTGTACTTAGAATTATTTTATTAAAAAAATTTTTTTTTAAGATTTTATTTATTTATTTTAGAGTGACAGAGATAGTGACAGCACAAGTGGGGAAGAGAGGGAGAAGCAGGCTCCCCGCTGAACAAAGATTCCTGATGTGGGGCTCTATTCCAGGACCCTGGGGTCATAACCAGAGACGAAGGCAGACGGTTAACCAACTGAGTCACCCAGGCACCCCTAGAATTATTTTAAATGTGCTAAAGTTTAAAATACAAGTAAAATAACCAGATCCGCATTTTGAGTACATGATACTGGCTGTAGTGTGAGAGATAGATTGAAAGTGGGAGAGAAAGAAGGTGGGCAGTTATGATAATCTTTCTGAGAGAGGCTTCTGTGGAGGTAGCAGGAAGTATGTAGAGGAGGGGAGATTACAAAAAAGAACTTGCAGAGAGAAGGCAAGCAGAATGACACCAAAAGATGGCATAAATTTTTAATATTTCAGAAGAGTGGTTGGAGTGATAGTAGCATTGGGACGAAACAGGACAAATCTTAGAGAAATGTGATTAGTACAAAGATGTTGTGATTTAGGTATGGGGGAAGGAGTCAAAGATAACTGTTGGTTTTTGACTTGATACCATTAACTGAATAGAAAACAGTTTTGTGTCCAGTTGTGTATTCAGTATGTATTTTAAGTATCTAAAAAAGAGAAATTTAAAAGGATGTTGTAATTATATTGCAAGGTAGATGAGATCTTCACCTGATCCAAATGGGTTGCTAGTGCCAGTGATTGGACAGAAAAAAAGGGAAATGTGCAAAGGACTAAGAACTCTCCCTTCCTTCTTTCTTCCCTTCTTCCTTTCCTTTGCCCCTTCCCTTCCCCCTTTCCTTCCCCCTTCCGTTCCCTTCCCTTCCCTCCTCTCTCTTTTTAGAGAGAGAGAACGAGAGCACACCCATGAGCAGGGCAGAGGGAGAAGGAGAGAGAGAGAATCTTAAGCAGGCTCCATGCCCAGTGTCCCATCTCAGGACCCTGACTGGGATCATGACCTGAGCCAAAACCGAGAGTCAGTTGCTTAAGCAATAGAGCAACCCATGTACCCCTTCCTTTCCTTTCCCTCTCTCCTTCTTCCCCTCCCCCTCCCTCACCCTTCCTTTGGGCTGGCTGACTGGCTGGCTTGCTTGCTTTGCTTGTGTTCTTTATTTTTTGGACCAGTTTTATGGTTGCAGAAAGGATAAAGTTTCCACGTACCATTTTATACACACACACACACACGTAACTTCCCCTATGTTTTGTTTTCTTCTTTGAGTAAGGTATAATTGACATGAAATATATTAGTTTTAGATGTACAACATGATGATAATTTCACTATTAATAACATCTTACTCTGGTATGGTACATTTGTTACAGTGGAGGAGCCAGTATTGATATATTATTAACTAAAGCCAGTTGTTTACATTAGAATTTATTTTTTGTTTTACAGTTCTGTGGGTTTGACAAATACATAATGTGATGTATCCTCCATTATAGTATTATATGGAATAGTTTCACTGCCCTAAAAATTGCCTATGTTCCACCTGTTTATTCCTACCTTCTACTCCTCCTCTGCCCATGAACCCTTAGTAACCACTGATCCTTTTACTGTCTCTGTAAGTTTTGGCTTTTTCATAATGTCCTGTCGTTGGATTTATACATTATGTCTTTTTCTGCCTGGCTTCTTTCACTTAACAGTATGCATTTAAAATTCCTCCCTGCTCAACAGGAAGCCTGCTTCTTCCTCTGCCCCTCCCCACTGTACTTGCGCACTCTCTCTCTCTCAAATAAATAAAAATCTTAAAAAAAGAAAAGAAAAGAAATTCCTCCATGTCTTTTTATGGCTTGCTACCTCATTTCTTTTTAATGCTGAATAATATTCCATTTTCTGGATATACCCCAGAGTTTGTTTATTCATTCACTTATTGAAGGACATCACAGTTATTTCCCTATTATGGCAATGATGAATAAAGCTGCTATGAACATTCATGCATTAAGTTTTTGGTGTTTATGAATTTTCAACTCATTTGGGTAATTACCTAAGGGCATGATTCATGGATTGTGTATATTAATTATTGGTATGTAAGTAAGCAGTTGACTTGTGTATTTGTATACTGCAACTTTGCTATAACAATGTTTCAGGACTTTTTTATTTATTCTTTAGGATTTTCTACATTGATAATCATCTCATCTGCAAATACAGTTTTATTTCTTTTTTTTTTTAAGATTTTATTTATTTATTTGACAGAAATCACAAGTAGGCAGAGAGGCAGGCAGAGACAGAGGAGGAAGCAGGCTCCCCGCTGAGCAGGGCGCCCGATGGGTGTGGGCCTTGATCCCAGGACCCTGAGATCATGACCTGAGCTGAAGGCAGAGGCTTTAACCCACTGAGCCACCCAGGCACCCTATTTATTTCTTCTTAATCTATATACCCTTTCATTTTCTTTTCTTACTGCATTAACTCGGTCTTCCAGTGTGATATTGAATAGGAGTGGTAGGGGAACATCATGCCTTGTTCCCAATCTTAGTAGGAAAGCCTCTAGTTTCTCATTAAGTATCAATGTTAGCTGTAAGTTTTTCGCTGTACTTTACTGAGTTCATAAAGCTCACCTCTCTTCCTACCTAGTTTGCTCAAAGTTTTGTCATGCATCAGTGTTGTCAAAAGAACACATTTTTAGGAGTGCCTGGGTGGCTCAGTGGGTTAAACATCTGCCTTTGGCTCAGGTCATGATTCCAGAGTCCTGGGATTGAGCCGCACATCAGGCTCCCTGCTCTGTGGGTAGCCTGCTTCTCCGTCTCCCTCTGCCACTCCCCTGCTGTGTGCACTCTCATGCTCTCTCTCTCTCTCTCTCTCTCTCTCTCTCTGTGTGTCAAGTAAATAAATAAATAAACACTTTTATAGTCAATAGTGACAATAGTGACTAAAGACATATTCAGAAATGGATGAAAGACCAATATAGCAAACAAATTCAATATGTAAAGGCTTTGTTAAAAAGAAATAGAAAGACTCAGTATGTGACATTTCCATTTGACCAGATTATTTTAGTTTTTAGACCTTTTCATTTAGATGTAGGCTTTCTTTCCAGTAGTCCTTAAGTGTAGTAGGGCATATGAAGAAAAATGAGCATCTGCAAAAAATAATTTTCAGGGAAGTTGAGCAAAAGGAAAATATTAGATGTCCCTGGTCTTTATGTTTCAATGGCCTGGTTGGGATGGGAGTCAGATTGCAAGAAGTTAACACCACTGTTACTACTACTATTAATACAGTAGCAACCATTATCATTGTATTGTCATAGTAATACTAACTAAAGTCAATTCTATTCTTTTTTAATCCTTATTTGGTATTTATTTTTATGGTATACATACCTTTGGGGAGATATTGCATTCCCATCGTTGTATTTAACTCCAGCTACAGATTTGCTTTGACCCATGAAATGTGAGCATAAGTGATAGCTATTGCTTCCTGGCAGAAGCTGCAAGGTTTGTCATACTCCTTCACCTACCCATTGTAAGAAGATGGAGCCTGAGACTCTGTAATGAGCAGATTCCCTTTTCCATTCTGTGATGGGTATGTATAGTAAGGGAGAAATAAACTTTGTTATTTTAAGCTACCGAGATTTTTGGGTTGTTTGTTATTATAGCTTATCATGAATGATAGACTAACAATTACTGAGTGTTTACTATGTGCTGGGCTGTGTGCTTAACACTTTACATGAATTATCTTATGTAGTCCTCCCAAGAGGAAGGTAGTCAATAACCAATAGGGTTTCAGATGTGGAGGAAAAAAATTATTTAGTAAGTATAGATTATCCACTTGTAAACTTTGGCAATTATAGAACAGATCAAAACAGTGAGAAAACTGAAGCAAAAGCAGAATCAAGAAAAGGTCTAAAAATTTGACCTGTGTTATTTAAGAAGCTATTCTAAATAATTTGTTTTTATTTTTAAAACTTAACACTTTCTTGGTGATAGATGATCAAGAGTTTATCCTTATACATTCCTCTTGCCTTATATCTGTGAAATGTGATTGTGTTTGGAAAGTCCTCTAATTACACCTCCTTTCATTTATGAGCCTTTATTCTCACATCGGGATGTGACACTAACGTTCTCATGTCATATATTTTTGTGCTAATGAAACTGTCACATTGTCTATGTAAATATATAACTCCTATATATATGGAGTTATATATACATATATTTATGGAGTTCTATGTACATATATATCTCCTATATATATGTGTATGTATATAATTCCTATAAATATATAAGTATATATAAGTCAAGAAAACAAGTGACCATGTTAGTAGTCTGGTCATAAATTTATCCTTTCGATAATAATTTGTAGTAAAATAGGTGAAAAAGAAACCAAATGTAGCAAAAGGAAAAGATTTAATTCATTCTTCATCATAGTACTCTTTACTAGAAATCATGGCTTAAAAACAAAGTAGGGAAATTTTTCCTATTAAATAGGCAAAATTTCCCAATTAGGTTCTTCTCAGTATGGAGGTTACCTCTTTTAAATGTTTCATTTAGTTAATTATGACTCATTTTACAACTAAATGGTGATCTCAAAGTGTTAATATATTTCCTACAATGTTAGATACCTGTATATCTGCCTTTAAAATGGAAAGATTCTCTTGGGGCATCTGGTTGGCTCAGTTGGTAGAGCAGGTAACTCTTGATCTCAGTTGTGAGTTTAAGCCCAACACTGGGTATGGAGCCTGCTTAAAATTTAAAAAATTATAAATAAAATGGAAAAATTGTCTTGGTTTTTAAGTTCGTTAATCAATAGTTTCATTTATATTTTAGGTATAATTGAAGTTATAACTTAATTCAGATGCCCTGAAGGTTCTTATTGTTTCTTTAGACATCAGAAGTAAAAGTAGTTGTGTGAGCCACATTCAATTTAATGAAAATCAATATAGAAAAATGACTAGTTTGGGCTACCATCAAATTTTGTAAGTTGATTTGAAAACAGTGGAAATCTACTAGTTTTCAGAGAACAGGTATCTAGTCACAAAGGAAAAGTTAGATACTGTTTATGCAGGATTACTGATTACTAACCAGAGAGTAAAGAAAAGGAAAGTGAATGGATTTTTTTCTCACAGGTCAAGGGGAGTTAGTTGGGCCTTTAGTTTAGATTAGTTGGTTTTTTCCATTAATTGTAATAGTCAGCAGATGGACTTCAGGAGGTCTGTTAATGCCCTGAAACTATACTTGTTGTTATGTGTCTTTGCAAATATGCATCTTTCTGGCAAAAAGGACCTATAATATTAGATTCACCAAAGACTGTAACCCACTCTTGGAGAACTTTTTTCCTGTGTATATATGTGGCTGCCACTAGGTGGCATTGCTAATACAATCAATGTGCTGTACTGTACTTTTAAGTTCTAGTCTAGATAAATACGAAACCCTCAAAAAGTTCTACTTAAAGACATTCTATTATTTATCTGTATTTACACCTACATACTACCAGTTAATGCTTGTGAGTGGAAAATAAGTTTTCCTAATAGTTTCCCTTATTCATTAATTAGTTTAACAGTTATTAGCCTTTCCTTCCATTGTAACATAAATATTTGCAGGTAGATCATACTTCCTTGGCCTGCCCAGTTTCAGATATAATGCTGTAATTCCATTCTTTTTTTTATTATTCAGGAATATGCAAGTGATGGTGATTTTGTTATGGGACTAAAATCTTTCATTCCTGTCATGGAAAGTGATAAGGCATATTCAGAGTCAAACAACTGGGTTCGAATGCCTGATCAAATATTACTAACTGTGATATTTGGCAAGTTTCTTAACTTTTAAACTTCAGTTTATTCAACTGAAAATGGGAATGATAATAATAGTACCTATTACATAAGCCTGTTTTGAGAATTAAATGAAATAACACAGGTACACTTTTCAGTTCAGTGGCTAGTATATTTAAGGTTCTCAAGAAGTGATAGCTACTACTATCATTATTCTTATTACTCTGGTTTTATTTAAAAAGCAGTCATTTCATTTTACATACTTTAGCTGTTATTCTTAAGAAATTATTAGCAACATTTCCCACAATTGATTTATAATGTAACAGTATGTCAGCATAGTTGAAAACCAGTGATCATTGTTCCATTTCCAGTGATGATAGGTTAGGCAATTTGGATCAATTTTCTCATGAAAGAATCTTTTTTTTTAAGATTTTATTTATTTATATGACAGAGAGAGAGATTACAAGTAGGCAGAGAGGCAGGCAGAGTGATAGGAGGAAGCAGGCTCCCTGCTGAGCAGAGAGCCTGATGCGAGACTCGATCCCAGGACCCTGAGATCATGACCTGAGTTGAAGGCACAGGCTTAAACCACTGAGCCACCCAGGCGCCCATGAAAGAATCTTTGAAAGGTTAATAAAATTGAAAAACATCTGTTTAAAGGTATCATCAAGATTTTTAAAAAAGCAAAGAATTACAAGGCCAACCTTAGTGTTAAAGAGGAAGCCTTGAGAGGTGATACTGGACAATGTATGCCTTGATAAACCTGAAGGCTTTGCATTGGAACCGTAAGGGGCCATACTTTAAAAGTAAGGATGGATTTGATATAAATTAGCCTTTATAGGGAGGGACTAAAGCTGAGGCTTAACTCTTAAGTCTGAAGGAAAATAAAATCATCCTAGGCTTCACCTTAACTTTATCTTTTTCATATATAAGTCCAGCACTCAATCAAAAGTAGTCAGATATTTGAGAGACCAGATAAGTTGATCAAGACAAAGAAATAATAGGAACAGATCCATTTATTTAATGAAGTTATTATATATGTATTTTAATCTAAAAGCAATGTGTTCAAGGTAATAAAAAACAAGTTTGAGGGCGCCTGGGTGGCTCAGTGGGTTAAAGCCTCTGCTTTCGGCTCAGGTCATGATCTCAGCGTCCTGGGATCGAGGCCCGCATCGGGCTCTCTGCTCAGCGGGGAGCCTGCTTCCTCCTCTCTCTCT
>LNAC01000452.1:596908-639195 GCA_002007465.1 Ailurus styani | reverse complement strand
TTTTTTTTTTTTTTTTTAAGATTTTATTTATTTCACAGAGGGAGAGAGATCACAAGGAGGCAGAGAGGCAGGCAAAGAGAGAGAGGGGGAAGCAGGCTCCCCGTCGAGCAGGGAGCCCAATGCGGGCCTCAATCCCAGGACCCTGAGATCATGACCTGAGCCGAAAGCAGAGGCTTTAACCCACTGAGCCACCCAGGCGCCCAAGTTTGAATATTTTCAAAGAGAATTGGAGACTATAAAAGAAAGGCGAATGGAAATTCTAGAATTGAAAAAAAACATGTAAATGAAATTAAGAACACTATTACTGGTCTTTCAGTAGACATAGCTAAAAACGGGGCTAATAAACTGCAAATACCAGGGATAAAAACGTCCAAAATAAAAAGAAATGGAGAAAAAAAGCATAGTATCTTCAAAGAAACTCCAGTAAGACTGCTTTCTTGCTGTCATTGATTTTGTTGAGAAGTCAACAACTGACAATGGAATGTTGTCTTTTTTTTTTGAAAGATGCATTTTTTAAAAATATTTTTAATTTATTCATTAGAAAGCATGAGAGAATGAGAACATGAGTAGGGAGGAAGGACCAGAAGGAGAGGGAGGAGTAGACTCCTGCTGGAGCAGGGAAGCCCAATGCAGGGCTCATCCCAGGATACCAGTATAATGACCTGAGCCAAACACAGCCACTTAACTGACTGAGTCCCCCATGCACCCCATAAATTTATTTTTTATTTGAGAGAGAGAGCACAAGAGCAGGAGAGGCAGAGGGAGAGAGAATCCCAAGCAGACTTTCTGAGCACAATTCAGGGTCAGTCTCATGACCCGGAGATCACAACCTGAGCCAAAACCAAGAGTCAGAAGCCCAAACAGCTGCACCACCCATGCCAGGCCTACCTGAATGATATCTTTAAAGGGCTAAAAGAAAATAGCTAACAACAGAGGAATCTATACTCAAAACATTCTCTGAACTGTAAAATAAGATATTAACACACATTCTCTAAAGGAAATACTAAAAGGTGTTCTTTGAATCAAAGGCAAATGATTCTCTATATTGTAGCCCAGAGATTCAGGAAGGAATAAAAAGTAAGAAAAGGGTAAATATATGTATAAATTTAAATTAAGATGGACAGTAATGATAATGTCTTGAGAGATTAAAATACATAAAGAGAATTAAAATACAGCATCTACAAATCAGATACTTAGTAATTGAAATTACTGAAGATTTTTCTAAGGTATTTGCATTGTCCTATTAAAGGCAAAATATTAGATTATATAATACTGTAATAAATAAGGACTTATATAGGGTAAGCACTATGAAAATATATAACTATCAAGCTAATAGGGGCAGGTAAAAGTTGAGTAGTTCTTGAATTTATTTTTGTTTTATTTATTTTTTTGAGAGAGAGAGTATGAGTGGGCAGTGGGGAGGGGCAGAGGGATAGGGAGAGAATCTTAAGCAGGCTCTACACCCAGTATGGACCCCAACACAGGGCTCCATCTCACAACCCTGAGATCATGACCTGTGCCGAAATCGAGAGTCCAAGGCTTTACTGACTGAGCCAACCGGGCACCCTCAAAAATGAGTAATTTTTTAAAAACCAAGCCAAGAGCTCCTGGATGGCTTAGTCAGCTAACTATCTGACTCTTGATCTCAGTTTAGGTCTTGATCTCAGGGTTGTCATTTCAAGCCCTGCACTGGACTCCTTGCTGTGCATGGAGCCTACTTAAAAAAAAAGAAAAACCAAGCCAAAAGAAGGCAAGGAAGGACAAAAATGAACATCAAACAGGCAGGATAAAGTGTAAGCATCCGCTAGTAGATTTAAATCCAAATACATCAATAATTATGTAAATGTTAACTCGAATAAATATTCCTTCCTATTGTGAAATGTAAAAAAATATTTAACGGAGGCACCTGAGTGATGACTCATTTGGTTAAGTGTCTGCCTTCATCTCAGGTTGTGATCCCAGGATTCTGGGATCGAGTCCCATGTCAGGCTCCCTGCTCAGCGGGGAGCTTGCCATTCCCCCTGCTTATGCTCTCTCTCTCTCTCTCAAATAAATAAAAAAAGTCTTTTTCAAAAAATATTTAACTGTTTGCTGTATACAAACTACATATATGAAATACGAATACACAGAAAGATTAATAGTAAAAGGTTGGGAAAAGATGAGCCCATTCAGTGTCAACCAAGAAGAACCTTATGCAGCTATATTGAAATCAAAGTAGAGTATGAGGCAAGAAGTGTTAATAGAATGCATTCATTCGTTCTTTTTGTTTGTTTGTTTTGTTTTGTTTTAAGTAGGCTTCACTCCCAGTATGGAGCCCAGTGTGGGGCTCCAACTCATAACCCTGAGATCAGGACCTGAGCTGATATCAAGAGTCAGATGCTTGGGGTACCTGGGTGACTCAGTTAAGCGTTTGAGACCTGATCATGAGATGAAGCCCTGCATCAGGCTCGGTGCTGGGCATGGGGCCTCCTTGAGATTCTCTTTCTGCCTCTGCCCTCTGCTGGCCTCCAACCTCAGTCAGTCACTCTAAAAAAAAAAAAAAAAAAAAAAAAGTTGGATGCTTAACGGACTGAGCCACTCAGGCACCCCTAGAATACATACATTCTTTTCTTTTCTTTTTTTTTTTAAGATTTTATTTATTTGTTACGAGCATGAGCGGGGGCAGGGGGAGGGCAGAAGGAGAGGGAGAAGCAGACTCCCTGCTAAGCAGGGAGCCTGATGCAGGACTCAATCCCAGAACCCTGGGATCGTGACCTGACCTGAAAGCAGATGCCTAACCAACCGAGCCACCCAGGTGCCCCAGAATGCATCCATTCTTAATAATAAAAGATTGACGGGCTCCTGGGTGGCTCAGTGGGTTAAAGCCTCTGCCTTCAGCTCAGGTCATGATCTCAGGGTCCTGGGATTGAGGCCCGCATTGGACTGTCTGCTCAGCAGGGAGCCTGCTTCCTTCTCTCTCGGCCTGCCTCTCTGCCTACTTGTGATCTCTCTCTCTGTCAAATGAATAAATAAAATCTTTAAAAAAAAAATAAAAGATTGAATTCACCAGGAAGATATAACAGTTATAAATTTGTATTTGTTTAATAATGTATACTCAACATATAAAAAAAACTTAGGGTACTTCTCTGGGTCAGTTGGTAGAGCATGTGACTTTTTTTTTTTTTTAAGATTTTATTTATTTATTTGACACAGAGAGAGACAGAGAGAGAGGGAACACAAACAGGGGGAATGGGAGAGGGAGAAGCAGGCTTCCCGCTGAGCAGGGAGCCTGATGTGGGACTCAATCCCAGGACCCTGGGATCATGACCTGAGCCAGAGGCAGATGTTTAACAAATGAACCACCCAGACACCCCAGAGCATGCAACTCTTGATCTCAGGGTGATGAGTTCAAGTCCCCATAGGGCATAGAGCTTACTTTAAGAAATAAAAATAAATAAAAAGGAAAAATTGGCATTACTACAGAGAAGCAATAACTTACACAAATCTGGAAAATTAATAGGGGAGTGTAGTATAATTGTTGGATGCAAGGTCAACATATATATAACAGTTGTATTTCTATATACTACAGTAAACATTTAGAAAATGAAATTTTTTTAAAGGTACCATTTATAGTAGCATTTTTTTAAAACAAAAATCTATGAACAAATGTAATAAAAGATGTGGTTGGCTTCTACATAAATTGTAAAATATTATTAGAAGCAGAAAGATACAGATAAAAGAAGGAGTGTATCATGTTCACGGAGTAAAAAATATAATATTGCAAGGCTGTGAGTTCTGTGAGTTTTAATATACAAAATCAGTGTAATAGCAGTTAGAACTTTGTAGAAATTGACAGACCAATTGAAAAAAAGTTTTCATTGCAGTAGCTTTATAATTAGTCTTGACAGCCAATAGGATATGTCCCTTTATTTTGTATTTCTGTTTCTTGATCTGGATAGAGGATTCTTATGCTATAATAATTCATTAGGATATATGCATAATGTACTTTTCTATATATGCTATACTTAAATATTCTGTTTCAGTATCATATACTCTTTTGTTTTAGAATTTCATAGTCTGGGTGACTCAATTGGTTAAGCATCTTACTCTCGTTTTCAACTCGGGTCCTGATCTCATGGGTTGTGAGATCAAGCCCCGGATCCTGAGATTGAGCCCCACATTGGGCTCCAGCTCAGCAGGAGTCTGTGTGGATATTCTCTCCCTCTGTCCCCTACCCCCATTCATATGCTTACTCTCTCCCTCTCTCTTTTAAATAAGTAAATCTTGGAGGAAAAAAAAAAAGTTTTGCCTACATATATGAGTAATGTCTGCTGTAGTTATTGTATTTTATTTTTAAGTTTCACTTATTTAAATAATCTCTACACCCCACCTGGGACTCAAACTTATGACCTGGAGATCCAGAGTTGCATGCCTCTCCGATTGAGCCAGCCTGGTACCCCTGCTACAGTTCTTTTAAATTGGCATCTACTTACTTCCTAAAATCAGCAATATTCACTTAGATAACATTCATTTTTTCTGAGACTCTTTCTAACTAAGATTGCAAGCAAATGGATTGTCATATATATTCTCAAAAAATTGAATTCTTGGGACGCCTGGGTGGCTTAGTTGGTTAAGCAGCTGCCTTCGGCTCAGGTCACGATCCCAGAGTCCTGGGATCGAGTCCTGCATCAGGTTCAGCAAGGAGCCTGCTTCTCCCTCTGCCTCTGTCTGCCACTCTGCCTGCTCATGCTCTCTCTCTCTCTCTGACAAATAAATAAATAAAATCTTAAAAAAAAAATTGAATTCTTTCATAAAATCATCACTAGTAGTTCATTTCAGTTCCCTTCACAAAGCTTGAATATTTACTTAATGCAAAACACTGTGAGACACTATGTGAATTACAAAAGGAACTGGATATATAGAGCAGAAGATACCTATTACATAAATAATCATGCTGCAGGATATTATGGTAAGTTCTCTAATAGTGCAATTCATAAATTGTTTTGGGACCCCTAAAATAAGGAGGAATTCTCTTGGAGAAAGAATAGGAAAAGTTCCTGAAGATGGGTTTGTTGAGGGAAAAGCAGTGAATGCAGAGACTTGAAAGTAGGATATCTTGGAAATAGAAGACTCATGTGAGAAAATAGGTTGGTGCCAAATTGCGAAAAATTTGAACATCAGACTAGGGAGTTTGTGTTTAATGTGTCGTAAAGAGTTTTCAAACAAGTTTTACCATGTGTTGTAGGAACATAACTCTGGCAGCAATGTGAAGGGTAGATTTGGTGGGGAAGCAACTGAAAATGAGTCCAGTTAGAAGGCAGCTGTCCAGGTGAGAGGTAGTAATTACCTGATTTAAAGCAGTGACAGTAGGAAGGGTTTCAAAATTTGTGGGATTGGATTGTGTATGGAAGTGCAAGTAGCTGAAATAAGAAAAACTAAATATGCTATAAAATACAGATACTGAAGTATGAGTTTTACTTCTAAACTGTAAGCTCTTGGAGCACCTAGGTGCTTCAGTTGATTAAGTATCTGACTCTTAATTTCAGCTCAGGTCATGATCTCAGGGTTGTGAGATCAAGCCTCATGCTGGGCATGGAGCCTGCTTGAGATTCTCTCTCTTTCTCTCCCCCTTCCCCCCTAAAAAACCCAAATATATAAAATAAAATATAAGCTTTTTAAGGACAGGAATTTTTTCTACCCTGCTTGCTGCTGAATTCTGGTATCTAGAAGAGTATCTGGTGCATACTAGGTGTTCAATAAACATATGTTGAATAAGTTAATATAAAATAAAATCTTTGAAAAATCCTGGGGGGGTGTGAATAAGGCAGAATAATTGGACTTCTGTATTGGCAAAACTGACTGTCCCTAACATCTGACTGTTGTGACTATTGATGAAAAATGACCTAATCTATAAATGGCTTTTTCTTATTTTGCATTATAGTTTTGTATTGAACATTACTACAGCCTCTTTATTTCCCCAGCAAATAAAACAACATTTACTCTCTGCTTTATAAACAACACTGTAATATGTTCTTTGCATTAAATTTACTTAAATTTAGATAAATATCAGGCACAATGAATGACTTAAAATGTGCTTTTGTTTTTTATTTAGTATATATGAGCATGCTTATGATCTCTGGTATGTCTGTATAGTAAGGTATGTTATTTTCTGATATAAGAAAAGTATCCTTACTAAATAACAAATTAGAAATTAAAATGGCATTTGTAGGGGCACCTGGGTGGCTCAGTCCGTTAAGCAGCTGCCTTTGGTCGGGTCATGATCCCAGGGTCCTGGGATCAGGCCCCACATCGGGCTCCCTGCTCAGTGGGGAACCTGCTTCTCCCCCTCCCTCTGCCTGCTGCTTACCCTGCTTGTGCAGTCTCTCTTTCTCTGTCATATAAATAAACAAAATCCTTAAAAAAAAAAAAAAAAAGAAATTAAGGGAGCACCGATTTTATTTCTACTATGCAGGCATTTTTTTTTGTTCCTTTGTATGATGTCTATTTCATGAGCAAATTTTTCCTGGCAAGTAGTGCAGGCTACTTATTTCATTCATTTACTTTATTCATGTTTTTTTTATAAGTAGATCAGATTTAAAAAGCCTTCTGTAGCTGGCAGATTTTTCTCAGATTGCGCCTTCCAAACACTCTTCTCTTGGATATTCATTTTCAGAAATCCATTAACAAATCTATTTTCGTCTTAACAAGCATGTAGCAGGTTTCCTTTCAGAAAATTTAGAATATGAGTGATCTAGGCATGCTTATTTACTACTGGAAATTATGCCCAGAGTAAAAAACAAGTTAATGAAGGTAATGTTGCTGCTGTTAACTTCTTTGGTGCATCTCTGTTTGGATGAATCAAATTTTCCACCTTAATAACGGTCTGACCCAGGGCTAGACAGCCCACTGGTCAGCATTTTTTTTCAGCCAAGAGCCAGATAGTAAATATCTTGGGCCATACAGTCTCTCTTGCAACTCCTCAGATCTATTATTGCAATGAGAAAGCATCCACCAATAGTGTGTAAGGGAATGAGACTGCTTTCTAATCAGCCTTTATTCACAAAAACAGATGGCCTGACTGCATTTGATCTGCAGGCTATAGTTTGTTAACCCTTGCTCTAACTCATGGGATGACAATAGTACATTAGAAGAACCATATTGAGAGCCTTAGTAACCTAGCCACCTTCTAAGGATTTTTACAAGACACATGCATTTGATTCATCCCTTTGCCAAAAAAAAAGAATTACTACTTCTCTCTTCCAGGTCATAATATTAGACTTAACATGATGTTTTATAAGAGAATATAGTTGTGCAAATCCTTGAATGTTCTAGAAAACCATCAAGGGAAAATTAACTTTGTGTGAAGAGGAAAATGGGAGAATTTCAAATGATGTGCCTGATGACGGGAAGATTGAATTCTAATTTCATGTTGTAATCATTGATGTGTGCAGTTATTAAATACTGGTTTTTACAACATTGTGGTCATTTTGAAAAGTAAGTAATATATGGATTAAGTTTAGATTGTTATAAACAAAATTGGGAGAATTAATGGGTTATTTCAGTAACTACCTTAGAATTACTTCCCATTACTAGAAAAATATGATTCATAATCCTGTAATCAGCCAAGTTAAAATAAACAGGAACTTTGGTACTTGATAATGAGAAATATATCTTAGACATGCTCCTTATATGCACGTACATTATTATTCACCAAGTTACAAGACAAGCAGATGATTAGAGAACCATTTGTAAACTAAGTGCCATTTACGATTTATAAAGTCTATTCTATTTAACAGTAACAAAGAGAATGAGTCCTTTGGCAAGAATTAACATCTCAAATAATGTGATATATGAACAGTTTTGACACTAGGTGGAGTAGTTTCCTGAACAAAGCCTTAATTAGCCTTTGTTCAAATAAACCTAGCTCCTAGAAAAAGTCTAATGAGAACAATAACTACTAACGATAATGGTAAAAGGCACCCAAATATTGAGCTATAAATAGAAGGCTGAATATATTTTACAGATAACTTTCCCCTTTGGTGTGTTATATGTATATAATTTTTTTTTAAGATTTTATTTATTTGAGAGAGAGCACCAGCAGGGGGAGGTGCAGAGGGACAAGCAGACTCCCTGCAGAGCGGGGGAACCCAGCATAAGCTCCATCCCAGAACCCTGAGATCATGACCTGAGCTGAAGTCAGACACTTAGCCAACTGAGTCACCCAGGCACCCCTGAATACAACCTCTTTGTTGTATATATTTTAACCGTCAAATTCCCTCACCTTTGGGAATCAGAATGAGAGATACTCACATATTGAAAATATTAGAATTGCCCTGTCTAGATGCAGTTGGGATGTAGAAAAGCTTTGGAACAATTCACTCCAATGTGGAATAGATCAGGTTTTATTAGAAGCTATAACATCAAGGCATTATCATCTGAATAGTATTAATGAATCATTTGTTTAATATAACCATTGTAATAGAAAAAATATTTTTCTCTTTGTTATAAAGTAAATACAAAGAAAGTTAATTTTGAGATATTTTCCTTAATGTAAGATTCAGAGGGCTGTTTCTGCTTTAAAGTTTAGGATTATTTCATCACTGAAGTATGTGGTAAAAATTGTACATTTAAAAAATCTGACCTCTTGATGGCTATTATTTATAGAACTCTTCTGTACATAGCGCCCTGTTTCCTTTAATGAACAAGTGCTTTATAGTATGTATATAGTACATTATAGTGTACTATTAAAAAGCTGTTTTTTTCCTTAAATGTAGACATTTCTTATACTTTGTGACTGTTGACTATTTAATGCCAAAAGTGAATGTGACTTTTGGCTATTTAATGCCTGAAACTGCATGGGTATGGGTTGAAATGAAACAGTGAAGTAGATTCAGTAAAAGAAATATTATAGTAATTGTTTACTGCCATGAGATAGAATAATTCTTCTAAAGAAGTGTTAGCCAACCTCTTTACTTTTTTTCCTGCTTGACTTCTGATTATTGCTTCATGGCTCACCTGTCTATCCCTCTGTAAGAGAGGGGAAAAAAGTCAGGAGAGACATTGGCAAAAGTAGGATTCTGGTATAACTTAATACTGCTCTGTATAGGTATAATGACTCTGTCTATAAGTATGCAGTGACTCAGGGCTCTTGCGGGAAGACCAAACAGGCCCTTCTTAGAAAAGGTCTGTTTGTGCTTTTTTTGATGAAGGCACGATCAGCTCTTTTCCCTGCCTTTCCCCAAGGAATGACTCATCTATTAACTCTTGTATCACCACATTAAAAGAAGAAACAGGGTCTCCAGGACATAGGACCAGGTTTCCCAAAACAAAAGGGGTATGCATAGACTGGATAACTTCCTGTCCTTAAATCACTGTTTATTAATGTGTGCTTAAATGAAAGGTGAGGAGATTCAGTTTAACTGAAATCTGTCCTGTTGGGTATATATTTTAAACAATTTATAATAACCTTCTTAAAGTTCTTTATAAATATGTGGTCCACTTCTCCTGAACACTTAAATCAACTTTCTGATAAAAAATTGCTTAGGTTTAGAGAAGAAAAGTAAAACATGTCTAGGGGCGTGGGGCTGGCTCAGTGGGTAGAGTATGCAACTCTTGATCTTAGGGTTGTGAGTTTGAGCCCCACATTACGTATAGAGATTACTTAAAAATAAAATCTTAAAAAAAAAGAGAACAGGGGCGCCTGGGTGGCTCAGTTGGTTGAGCAGCTGCCTTCAGCTCAGGTCGTGATTCCAGCGTCCTGGGATCGAGCCCCGCATGTGGCTCCTTGCTCAGCGGGAAGCCTGCTGCTCTCTCTCCCTCTGCCTGCCGCTCTGCTTACTTTTGTGCTCTCTCCCTATCTCTCTGTCAAATAAATAAATAAAATCTTAAAAAAAAAAAAGAAAACATATCTTATGGATTATTTTGGTATAATAAAAATGACTTCAACAGCATGTCCTTATAACTTGGGAGCTTGAACTATAGAATTTACTATACTATAGAACGTTATATAGGGGCATCTGGGTGGCTCAGTCAGTTGGGCATCTCACTCTTGGTTTCACCGCAGGTCATGATCTTGTGGGTGGTGGGATCGAGCCCCATGCTCAGCCAGGAGTCTGCCTGAAGATTCTCTCCGTCTACCCCTCCTCCCCGTTGTGCACATGCAGGCACTCTGTCTGTCTAAAATATATAAATCTTTTTTTTAAAAAGAATCTCCTATATTCTTACTGTTAACGTAAGCTGTGCAGGCATTATTACTATTACTATTATTATTATTTCTGCTACTACTACTAGCAGGCTTTGCATCAAATAAGGAATGTGGGATAGAAGTCTGATTATATCTAGTAAGTTACTGGCAGATTCAGAAAACAAACCCACATTAATGCCCAAATTGCTGCTTTTTGACATATGATGCTGCATTTTATAGAGAGGGACCAGAGGCTTAGTTTGTAAACTTGAGACCTTCCTCACAAAGATAGTATAAACACTAGTTAAACTTTTCAGTGCCCATTTGGAATTAATAGTTTTATGCTCTAGCCTTCTAGAATGATTTGCTGTACACCGTAACCTTAAGTAAGTTTATTTTCTGACTATGATGAGAAAAGCAATGATTAAAAGAATTTGAGAAGTAGAATTCCTGTTTGCAAAAGCATTTTTGAAGTCCCCTAAAAGTCGGACTTAAAGAAAACAAAGGTTTTGCAAGTTGTACAGACAACCATTTGTCATCTCCTTTCATTTATTTATCACCCAGATATTCCTAATGAATCACATTCCAGACTAACCACTGACTCCTTTTGTTCCTTAGTGAAGGAGTGTGGCAAACAAATGTTTTCCCAGTGAATCAGCACAGGATTCTTGATTTTATTACCTTTGCCCTAAAGTTTCCAGACAAAACTAATTGGAAATTTTGCCTTTGGGATCTCACTTGACTTCTGTGTATGGATGGTGGATTAGGCTATGAATTGACATTACAGATGTTGTACAAACAACTCTAGTCTTTAAGAATGTTTTATCAGTTCTAAGGGAGACGCCTAAGGTGGAAGAATGTCTGTCTGTCCCCTTGTCTTCCTTACAAAAACTCATGTGTACACATACTGCACTTTTAATGTGATATCATATTCTTCATCTTGGATGATAAAGAGGTATGGGAAAATAGGCTAACAATTAACTAATGTGACCATTTTAGGTTTTTCCTTAAAAAAAAAAATTTGCAAGAAACAAGGGCCCCCAAGGAAATCCAACAGTAAAGTTCAAAAGCAGAAAACATTTTTTTTTTTTTAATGAAGCAACAGTGCACATACAAGTTTGTCATTTTACTAATGTAATTTTTTTCAGGGGTTAGCATGACTATCCCACACCCTCCCTACAAAGACCCTAATTTGTTTTTGTAGTACCAAGACTTCGTTCTTGGAGCTTTAATAGTACTACATTATTATCCAGGCACTACTTACATCTTCTCTTCACTACCATATTAGGGTATTTTTGTGTTATATAATTTCAAGAATGATATTTTATCTCTTTAGGACAATTTTTTAAATTCTAAATTTGTCTCAGAACTTTTAGTATATTAGTATTCCTGAAGTTAGAATACAGATTGATCTCATAGAAATATTTCTGTTAAATTTTTTTCAATCACTGAAACTTCCTTTTATACACTACTCATGAAAGTTTAAATTGTAGAACTATAACTTAAAACTTATCTTAAAAGAATACTTTAAAAGTTAAAACACTTTTTTCACAAATACCTATGTCTGCTCTTATAAGAAATTTTACCCCGAAATTAACTGTGATTTTGCTCTCACCCAGACCTACTATTCCCTGGCCAACCAAACATCATTTATCCTGAACAAGGCAAATTATTCCATGATCAAAACTTTGGAAAATATAATGTAATACATCTCATTAGACTAGATATATGAGGCTTTGAACTGAAGCAAAACCAGATGTCTGATATGTCACAAATAGCTGAACTATCTTATTGAAGTGACTTCATTTAGAATGACTATACTGAATTATTAAAAAAAAAGCAAAAAACTAAAACCTGCCTCTTTGATGAGAGTATAACTTTTCATTGTGATCTTAAAATTTAACCTCCTTATCATTGACAGGAACTGCTATTGACATTAATTAGGAACTCTTGGGGGTTATGAGTACAGTTGTTACTTATGACTTGATCTCTAGGGAATTTATAGAGCTTCCTCTGCTGGAGAATAACAGTCTGGGCTACATGTAGCTGTTTAGCTTCCTTTGATTACCACTTCATAGGTTAAAGGATACTGACCTTAACTGGAGATAATAACCTTCAAGAACCTTCACTTGTCACTTTTCCTTGGGTAGCGCTCCTTGTATTGATCTTTACCTTTCTGCATGGCACATTCTTTTAAATGCACTGAGACTCATTTTGTATCACATCATATGGTCTATCTTGATGAGTGTTTCATGTGTTCCTGAAAAGAATATGGGTTCGGATATTGTTGGGTGGAGTGTTCCATATTGTTCAAGTGTTCTGTAGCCATACTAGTTGTCAATTTAATTGTTCTATCAACTAATAAGAGAAAGATACTGAAATTCCCAGCTGTAATTGGTGATGTTTATTTGTCCTTTCAGTTCCGTTAGTTTTTGCTCTATGTATTTTACACTGTTATTAAGTGCCTACACACTTAAGATTGTTCTGGCTTCCTGAGAATTAGTACTTTTATCATTATGAAATGTTCTTATTCATCCTCTAGTAATATTCCCTGTACTCAAGCATACTTTATCTGATATTAATATGGCCACTGCATACTTTTTATGATTATTTTAAATGGATTATCTTTTTTCATCCCTTTACTTTTACTTTTGGGTCTTGATTTTCAAAATGGGCTTCTTATAGATGGCATGTACTGAGGTCTTGTTTTTAATCCAGTCTGACACTCTCTGCCTTTTCAGTTGTATGTTTGGTATATTTATAATTAATGTAGCTATCAATATGGTTACATTTAAGTGTATCCTCAAACTCTTTGTCCAACCTATTTTTTATTCTTCTTTTCCTACCTTTTTTTGGATTAAGCAATTTTTTTTTAGTATATATAACTGCTTTGCAATTATATATTCTCTTTTCTCCTTCCCATACTGTATGGTGGTGTTGTCGTATATTTTACTTCTACGTATGCTGAAGTTTTTACTTTAGACAGCTAGATATTTTTGAAGAGATTTTTAATGAGGAAGAAAGGTCTTGTATATTTAGAATATTCTTTACTCCTTTGTGTACATTAAAATTCTCATCTGGTAAAACAGATTTTTTTGGCTATTGTTTGTCTGAAATGTTTTTATGTCAACTTCATTTTTTAAATACATTTTCCCTGGATTCTAGATTTTTTTTCCTTTTCAGCACTTGAGAGAAATAGTTCCATTGTTTTTTGGTTTGCATTATTCTGACTAGAAGTCTTATCTATGTTTCCCTGTAGATAACTTATCTTTGTCCCTCAGATTGCTTTTAAAATGTTATCATCATTATTGAGTTATAACAATTTGACTATATTATGATTATGATGATTTTCAGTGATTTGATTAAGTTTTATTTTCTTTGTATTTGTCTTGACTGAGGTTTGTTGAGTTTCTTAGATCTGTGAGTTGGTGGATTGGTATTTTTCTGCACATACTCCTCCCCACCAACACACACCTTCTCCTCTTTCTGGGATTCCAATTATACGTATAGTAGACTGGTTGATATTATTCCACAGGTTACTGAGGTTTATTTCTTTCATAGCCTTTACTCTCTATGTCCTTTAGTTTAGACACTTTCTATTCCTCTATCTTCAAGTTCTCTAATATTTTCTTCTGCAGTCTTCTAATCTGTTGGTAATCTAGCAAATAAATTTTTCTATACAGGTCTTTTATTTTCAGCCCTAGAGGTCTTTTTTTTTTTTTTTAAGATTTTATTTCTTTATTTGACAGAGACCACAAGTATGGAGAGCACCAGAGGGAGAGGGAGAAGCAGGCTCTCTGCTGAGCAGGGAGCCCAACATGGGGCTCAATCCCAAGACCCTGGGATCATGACCTGAGCCAAAGACAAATGCCTAACTGACTGAGCCACCCAGGCAACCCTAGAAATTCTGTTTTTTATACTTTCATTTCTTCCCTCATGTATTTGTTTTCCTTTAAATCAGTTATCAACAAATTTTTTTCCATAAAAGACCATATAATAAATATTTTAGACTTCGTGGACTGTAGTCTTTCAGAGCTATTCAGTTTTGTGCTTGTAGCACAGTATTAGCCAGATGCTGTATGTAAATGAATGTGCATGGCTGTATTCTTTGAAACTTTATAAAACTATTATGGGTCATATTTGCTCCATATTTAAAGTTTGCCAATTGCTGCTTTAAATCCTTGAACATATTTATATTTACTGTTTTTAGGTTCTTGTCTGCTTATTCCATTATCTCTGACATTTCTGTTTCTATTGACTAATGTTTCTTCCAGTTACGGGTCATATTTTCATGCTTCACAAATCTAGTTGTTTCTTAATAGATGCTGGACATATATTAATATTGTTGGTATATGGATTTTGTTGTCTTCCTTTACAGAGCATCAATTTTTTTTTCGTTTTGGTGAGCAGTTAAGTTACCTATGGATCAACTTGATCTGTTTAAGGGTTTTTAAAAAACATGTTACAGCCTATCTGGAGTAACTGGGACTCTAGGCTCTTTCCAAGGTCTTCCCTGAATGCTGTCTCTCCACTTTAGCTGGTTGAAGTGCAAGTGTTTCCTCGTCCTGTGTGAACTCTAGGCATTGTTTAGCTTACAACTCCCTGTTAGTTGTTTTCCCATTGCCTGTACTTTGCCTAGCCTAATGGAATCTCACCCAGCCTGCAATGCAGCTCTGTATGTCAAAGTCTCAAGGGGATCTTGTGCATATTTCTTGAGTTCTTTCTCTGCATAGCTCCCGCTTCATTAGTATTCTGTCCCACAGATTTCACCTACTCAGCCTCCCTAAACTCAGATTTCCTTCTGAACTCAGCAAGACCGCCGTGCTTTTTTTGTTTGTTTCTTATTTTTAGTAATCTCTATACCCATTGTAGGGCTCGAACTCATGATCCTGAGAGCAAGAGTTCATGCTCTTCAGACTGAGCCAACCAGGTGCCTCAAGACCAGGCTTTGCTTGGGCTCTTTCTCTTTGGATTTTGCTATAGACAAGAAACGTGTCTACAAATGAAAAGCCAGAGTCATCATAGGTTTCCTCATTTGTATCCTTTCTCTTAGGAGTCAGAAGTCATACACTGCCTGTGGTACAATGCCTGAAAAGAATTGTTCCATATGCTTTGTCCAGTTTTCTAGATCACTGTAGATGTAAAAGTCTGTACCACTTAGTTCATGATCTGAGACAGAAAACCCCCTAACCAAAGGCCAGGACCTCTAACCCATATACATCAATGCCTGTATACTCCCAGGACAGCTGTAACCTCCTGCTCAGTACATTGTGAGGTTTTTTTTATATGTTTCATGGTGATTCTGTCCAGATAGCCTTTTCTACTTATATAGTAGCTATTTGTCTTTATCCCTTGTTTTTTCATTTAGTATAGTTAAAATGTGATTCTTTAATATTTGATACATTGCAGTGGGACTTGTTTTGAAAATAAACTTAAAAGGTAGATTGAATATGTATAACCTTTAAAAGTATTTTAATCAAAACCATTTTTTCAGTTTTGGTGTTTGTATTTTTTTCTGTCAACTAATATTTCAGTCAACTCAGTTACGTTTAGGAACCATCAGCCTATAAAGTTGAAAAGAACTTGTGAGGTTTCTTATAGTTAGTATAGTTTAAATTGTCAAGGTACAGGCTAAACGGGCTCTTGAGAATGAACAAAGGATAAGAAGCTGAGTTATTTGTGTCCATTTTGCTGGGAACCACCACATCTGCTTTAAGGCTGAGTAATCATGACTTATTAGTGTGGTTATGGAAAGTATATATCAGTTTAGTTGTGTGAATGAACTGTCCTTACTTTAGGGAAAAAATTCTCATCAGATTGCTGAAATTTTCCCTTATTAGAATTACTTAAAATTGAAACTATGAATAAGTCTTTTATCTTGTTGGATAATGTGTTTGATCTGTTGAGGTACATCTAATGTTAATCCATTTGAACCGGTGTGATTATTACTAAATTTTGTAATATTTTAAAATAAAGGTACACAGCAACACAAAAGCTTCCATGGAAAACCTTGCTTTAAAAGAAAAACTCAGGACACCTGGGTGGCTTAGTCAGTAAGCATCTGCCTTCCGCTCAGGTCATGATCTCAGGGTCCTGGGATTGAGTCCCGCATCGGACTCCCTGCTCAGAAGGGAGTCTGCTTCTCCCTCTACCCCTCCCACTGCTCATGATCTCTCTGTCTCTCTCATACTTTCAAATAAATAAAATAAAATTTTTAAAAAATTTTAAAAAAAGAAAAGCAAAACTCACGGATATTGATTCCACACTTTTATTTTGTTTTAGGGTCTGTTATCTTTGGGGAAGATAGGTGAGGTAGTTACTTCACCATGGGGAAAGGACAAAAGGCGGTATTCTCAAATTATGCCTAAAAGAATAGGGCCAGGGTGCCTGGGTGGCTGAGTTGTTAAGTGTCTGCCTTCAGCTCAGGTCATGACCCCAGGGTCGTGGGATCCAGTCCCACATCAGGCTCCCTGCTCTGCGGGAAAGCCTGCTTCTCACTCTCCCACTCCCCCTGCTGGTGTTCCCTCTTTCGCTGTATCGCTCTCTGTCAAATAAATAAATAAAATCTTAAAAACAAAACAAAAAAAAGAATAGGGCCCAGGAAGTTTTTATCACAGGGTATAACGTTCTTACAAATGAGAATATAGATAAGAAAAATCAGAATAAAGCCAGAAATCATACGGTTTCTAGGGTCTCATGTTGGGGGAGGAGATTGATTATAAAAGAATATTAGGGGACTTTTTGTAGCAATGTAATGTTCTGTGTCTTGACTGGTTGTGGTTATACAGTTGAATATATTTGTCAAAATTCATTGAACTACAGACATAAAAACAGTGACTCTTAATATATGTAAATTATACCTCAATAAATCTGAATTTTAAAAAAAGCAAGCCAAGAAGAAATTCTGAGAAGTATTATTTTTTCAAATTACCAACTGGAACTTGAAATATTTAGTTAGATTGATTCTTGTTCTTTAAAAGCTGAGATTTTTCGGGGTGTCTCAGTTGGTTAAACATCTGACTCTTGATTTCAGCTCAGGTCATGATCTCACAGTAGTGAGATTGATCCCCATGTTGGGCTCCATGCTGGGTGTGGAGCCTGCTTAAGATTCTCTCTCCCTGGGTGCCTGGGTGGCTCAGTGGGTTAGAGCCTCGGCCTTCGGCTCAGGTCATGGTCTCAGGGTACTGGAATTGAGGCCCTCATTGGGCTCTCTGCTCAGCGGGGAGCCTGCTTCCTCCTCTCTCTCTGCCTGCCTCTCTGCCTACTTGTGATCTCTCTCTCTGTCAAATAAATAAATAAAATCTTAAAAAAAAAAAAAGATTCTCTCTCCCTCTCCTGTTGCCCCCCCACAAAAATAAATAAATAAAAGCTAAGATTTTTCTATTTACATGCAGTAATTAAGATACTGTTAAAATGACCTGTATTAATAATTACTTTTGCCTTAATATTTCTCATCAGAGGTTTCTCATATTTGTTTTATAGGGTCCACATATAGCTTCAGTTACATTAGCTGCTTATGAATGCAATTCAGTTAATTTCCCCGAACCACCCTATCCTGATCAGATTATTTGTCCAGATGAAGAGGGCATTGAAGGAACCATTTCTTTGTGGAGCATCATCTCAAAAGTTAGGATTGAGGCCTGCATGTGGGTAAGATGTCCATTTTCAACTTTGTTTAAAATTAACCTGTCTTGATACTTTGTTGTACCTCATTGAAATTGAGTATAAATATATATCTACTTAGCAAGTCAGTAGATAATTAATTCATGAAGTCACCAGTTATCTACTTCCAAGTAAGAGAAACCCTTTAGAGTTTTCCCTATTCATGAATGACATTCAGAAGGAAAGTATGAAATCATAGGTACCACAACCAATGGATGCCAAGTAGACAACAGGAGGGAAAAGGAGTACAGATAATCCAACTATACTACTTTGCAAAACTTTACCAATGTTTATACATTTGATAAACACATAGCAAGTGGTTATGTATCAGACCCAGATTGGTAAACATTATGTCTCTCTCCTATATTCAGATACGCTGTGTTTATTCTTAGTGGGCTTATTTCATTTTCTGAGTTGTTAATAATACTGAAGTAAGGTCAGATATTTCTTAATAAACCTAACTTTATACTGTAGTGGATTTATCAGTCTGTATGGTTGTCTGTGGTGAGCTTACTTTCAGTTGTACCATTATTCTTTTTATGGTTTGCTTAAGTACATTTTGGGAAGCTTTTGGACTGTATATTCAATGGCAGATTATTTTAATCTATACAAAGCATTCTTTTGTATTATTATTATGCCATATTCACTCAAGTGTGTATTATTGAGGAATAGTTTCTTTGCTAAAGACTTTCTGTTATCATTTGAATATTTTTTATTATTTGGACTCATTAAGTTATATGTTCCCTCTACCTTTTTTCCCCTAACAGTGTCTTATAAAATAAAACATGGAACAGATCACTTAAAAATCTTAACTAAAATGAGCATGAATACCATACCTATAGAAGAGGCAGAATTTTCAAATACATTATGTTTAAATGTTAGCAAGTATTTTGGGTGTGGTTTTTTTTTTTCCAAACTATTGTCTTTGTTTCTAGTATAAGTTATTTGTCTGTTACAGAATATATACTATAACCCAGTATGTTGTATTTTTAAAGAATTATAAAGGAAATACCATATATTGAATTTGTTGAATATGAAAGACAGGAAAAATTATCATATTTCCTGTTACTCTTTTATAAACACTGGAAACAAATTCATTGTACTAGTTGTATATGTTTTATAAATTTGACCATATTAGTCTTTTGATGAAAAATACTGTTAAAATAACATAAGATACTTGGAACATGCTAGACGGAGACCATGTGTATAGATTTTGGTTTCCAGTTTTGCTTTTGTTCTTTGATAAATGATTTACATGGCTGGATTAACACTAATGCCAACAAAGAAAAACATCCATTGCAACTGGCAGTGATAATTGCCACCTCTAACTCCTATACTTCAAATTTGTCTGAAGTGCTTATTTGGCTTGGCTCCGTGCATGCATTAAATTAGTTAATTTGGCTGGTATAGTGGCTTACTTTCCCAAATAAATTTTAAGCTCCTAAAAAATATAGACTGTACCTTAAATTTATTCTCCTCACAGCAGTCAGCATTAGGCTTTGTACATTGTTCCTCGTGTTTCCTTCTTTGAAATTACTTGTCATGTATAAAGTATAGTCCACATCAAGTTATGTTTAACTTGGTTCCTTTTGTTCTCAACATTTATATGGATAGTCCTTCCAACAAAAGGTGCTGGTAAAATAATATTCACATGCAAAAGAATGAATTTTGACCCTTACCTTATGCCGTATGTAAAAAATTGACTCAAAATGCATCAAAGACCTAAACTTATGAACTAAAACTATAAAACTCTTAGAGGAAAATGTAGAGACAAACCTCCATGGTGTTGGATTTGGCAGTCGTTTCCTAAATATGACACCAAAAGCATAGGCAGCAAGAAAAAAAATAGATAAATTTTGAACTTCACTAATATTAAAATCTCGTCTACATCAAAGAACACTAATAAGAGAGTGAAAAGACAACCCACAGAATGGGAGGAGATGTTCATAAATCATATATCTGATAAAGGTTTAATATCCAGAATGTTTGAAGAACTTCCACAACTCAACAACAAAAGACAAACAGCCCAGTTAAAAAATGGGCAAAGAACTTGAATAGTCTTTTCTCCAAAGAAGATATACAAATGGCCATTAAGTGTACAGATTCTCAACATCATTTAGTCGTTGGGGAAGTGCAGATCCAAACCACAAGGAAATATCCCTTTACATACCCTAGGATGGCTGTATTTTCTTTTTTAAGATTTTTTTTTTTATTTATTTGACAGAGAGAGAGAGATCACAAGTAGGCAGAGAGGCAGGCAGAGAGGAGGAGGCAGACTCCCCACTGAGCAGGGAGCCCGATGCGGGCCTCGATCCCAGGGCCCTGAGACCATGACCTCAGCCAAAGGCAGAGGCATTAACCCACTGAGCCACCCAGGCGCCCTGGCTGTTATTTTTTTTTAAAAAGAAAACAGGTGTTAGGATGTGGAGAAATTGGAATTCTTATAGATTCTTGGTGAGGATGTAAAGTGATTCAGCTGCTGGGTAAAAGAGTTTTGTGGATTTTCAAAAACTTAAACATAAAATTACCATATGACCCTCCTCTAATTCACTCCTATATAATTACCCACAAAGAACTGAGAACTGGTGGGGTGCCTGGATGGCTCAGTCATTAAGCGTTCTTAGATCATGATCCCAGGGTCCTGGGATCGAGACCCACATCAAGCTCCCTGCTTGGTGGGAAGCCTGCTTCTCCCTTTCCCACTCCCCCTGCTTGTGCTTCCTCTCTTACTGTGTCTCCCTCTGTCAAATAAATAAAATCCTTAAAAAAGAAACAAACAAACAAACAAAAAACCTGAAAACTGGGACTTGGGTATTAGTATAGATACTTGTATTTCACTGTTCGGTAGTACTATTAACATTTTCAGAAAGGTGGGAACAACTCAGTGTCCCTCAGCAAATAAATGGATAAACAAAATGTAGGTGACCATCCACTGCTATGGCCAGGCCAGGGGCTGCTTTCTACTGCTTAGGCATGTTGTCCAGAGCCAGGGTCTTAGGTTGGGTCCCCTGTGGGGTGCACGGTGCCGTTTCCGAATGCCTACAGGAAGGAGCTCTTTGACAAAACCAACAAACACCATTTCTTACACAGCCTGGCTCTGTTAGGGGTGTCTGCATTGCAGAAAGTCCCTCTGGGCTGGGTTACTGCTAACCTCTGGAACCACCTTATTCTGCACCAGCTTTTACTACCAGGCTCTGAGTGGAAACCCCAGCATCCAGACTTTAGCCACTGTAAGAGGGAGCCTGCTAATCTTGGGCTGACTAGCCTTGGCTCTTTGAGCTTACTTGCGTTTGATTTCTGGGTCCTTCTTTTTTTTTTTTTTTTAAGATTTCATTTATTTATTTGACAGAGAGAGGCACAGTGAGAGAGGGAACACAAGCAGGGGGAGTGCGAGAGGGAGAAGCAGGCTTCCTGCAGAGCAGGGAGCCCGACGTGGAGCTTGATCCCAGAACCCTGGGATCATGACCTGAGCCAAAGGCGGACGCTTAATGACTGAGCCACCTAGGTGCCCCTTCTGGGTCCTTCTTTAAGAGTTGGAGCAGGGAGGGGATTAAAAGAGAAAGGCTAAATAAATAGATAGAATTTGTCATATATACATATGATGAAATATTATTCATCCATAAAACGGAATGAAGCTCTGATTCGTACTACTATATGAATGAACCTTGAAAGCATTATATTAAATGAAATAAGTCATTACATAAAAAGACAGATATTGTATGATTCCACTTATGTGAATTGTCATAAGAGTCAAATTCATAGAGATAAGAAGTAGATACAAAGTTACCAGAATTGTGGGGAATGAGAAGTTAATTCTTAGTAGGTGCAGAGTTTCCTTTTGGGCGATGAAAAATACTGGAAATAGGTAGTGATGAGGGCTGTACAATATTGTGAATGCAATTAAAACCACTTAGTTTTATATTTTAAAATGGTTAAATGGGATACAGTCATAAAAAGTCCATGCTACTGAGGTTGAGAAACTTAATTTAGAATGTGTTGGCCTTGATTCTTAAAGTTTACCCTTTCACAAATGTGGTCCCATTTGTGTTCATATCCATATGTTATTTCCAGGAGAATGTCTTGCTTGATTAAAAACTTATATCTTACTTGAAATTTTTATGTAGTTTGTACTTAGCAAAGTAAAATGTTTTTACAGACTTCACTATCATAAATGTACTGAATTATTAAAATCATTAAAATACAAAATACTTTCAATTATAACATAAAGAGCAGGGTTACCCTCAGTTTCAACTTGTTCATATGGGTCTTAGGAGCATGCTAAAATGAATTGTTTGATATTGTTGATCATTAGTTACTTTTTTTTCATTTGCACCTTTCGATCTTCCACAGTTTGGCTCTATCACCAATGCAAGACTTCACAAATTTTTTTATTCATGAATTCCAGTAACAGTTATTATGTATCCGAGCACTGGAGATTCAGAGTGAGCAAAACTGAACAGTCTCTACCCTCATGGAGCTTTACATTCTCGTGAGGGAAATAATTATGGGAAAAAAATGAATAATATCATGGAAAAGTATATATAAAAATGTGAAGGAGAAATCTGTATGACACAAAAATTTATCCTAATTTGTGACGCAGGGAAGATTTCCACGAAGAAACAGCATTCCAGTTCGGATCTAAGAATGATTAGGAATAAAGCAGGACAGCAGGGCAGGGAAGAGAAGAGCATGTGTGTTGACTTTTAGATAAAGAGCATCACATTTTAAGGTCATTTATTTGTTAAGTTCATGGTTAGAGGGTGTTTATTGTGGTAATATGTACATAATGTAAGTTTTATCATTTTAACTTTTAAGATTTATTTATTTTATAGAGAGTGGGGGGATAATCTCTTATTTTCTGCCTCTTTGAATATGTCTAATCTAGACACCTCATATAAATGGAATCATATAACACTTATTTTTCTGTGTCTGGCTTATTTCACTTAGCATAATGCAAGTTTTGTCCATGTTGCAGCATATGTCAGAACTTCATTCCTTCCTGATGCCATTTTAAAACTGACCCAAGGGAAACTGGAAGCAAATTTTCTCTTTTATTTGCAGAACAGTCTTGATAATTCTGCTAGAATTATACAATTGTTTTTTTAAAACATTGCTGTAAGAGTCCTGAATTTCTCAATGGTTTCAAACTTAACCTCCTAACTTCTGCTTTTAACCTCTGATTTATGTTTGTCATGTAATAGAAAAATGACTTTGTTTTAAAAAAGTAGTAATACATAGGTAATACAAAACTATTGTAATTTCTGAGAGTTAGCATATGTAAAATTTTCTGTTCTCCAGAATTTTACCCTTAAACTTATCATTCCCAACATGGAAGAGCAAAATGCTGCTGATTTTCTTGTGAATCCACTTGAATAAACTTTTTAAGAGCTTCAGGATTTTTCTCCTCCCCCAAATCTTTGATTAAAATTGACACCCCAGGGGTGCCTGGTTGGCTCAGTTGGTTAAGCATCTGCCCTAGGCTCAATCTTGATCCCAGGGTTCTGGGATCAATTCCTGCATTGGGCTTCCTGCTCAGCGCGGAGCCTGCTTCTCCCTTTCCCTCTGCTCCCCTGCTCCTGCTCTCTCGATCACTCTCTATCTCAATTAAACAAATAAAATCTTTTTTAAAAATTGACAGAAAAATTGAAGATATTTTCCTCTTGGTTTTGCATATTTTGTGTATGTTAAACTCTTCCCCAGTTAAAGAAGCAGGGACTTCAGGGTAATCAATTGATATGGAGCACATGGTTTTTAGAAGAACTCTCTGAATTATTGCCTTGACTAAAAACCACTTGTCTCTTCATTTTGCAATAAGGAAGCCAGTTATTTCTTCCCCTTAATTAAATCTAGGCTGACAGTTTTTAGTGTTCCACAGTTCTGTTTTGGTTTTTTGTTTTGATTTTGTAAGAATTATAAAATTGTTTTGTAAGAATCATGAGATTATGGGACTTCATTATCTAATTTGAGATAAACGACTAAATAAACTATGTCTAGAATATAATGTGTTTAGGGGAACCTGTCTGGATGACTATATTTCTTTTATTTATTTGCACAAAAAAACAATATTGACATGTGATCACCATTCTTGTTTCTTGATAATATGGGAAAACATGAGCAGAATTAAACTATTACAATAAATATGGTTAACCAAATAGAAGATAGTATGTAGCTCTTGATTTCATTTTAGTCCATTATTACTTCCTTTTTAGCTTTAAGGAAACTTGTCATGAGTTTGAATCATATGATTACTTTCAAAACTATTGAACATTTGAGTTATCAGGTTTTAAGAGAAGTTCATGTTTTGAATAAACTTTGTAATTAACTTTTCTTCCCATTTTTTGTAATGGGAAAAATATTTAAGTATAGAGAATTGTATAATTAATTTAATATATTATCACCCAACCTCAGCTAATACTAATTCCTTGCTAATATGATTTATCTATATCCTTTGTCACTTGTCTTGAAGAATATCCTATATAGCATACCACATTTCATCTGTAAATATATCAATCTTAAGACTTAAAAAGCACTATCACACCTAAGAGAAATTAGGAATAGTTTCTTCAAATCAGTTACCTCATTAATGTTCAGATTTTTCTGATTGTGTTTATTTCCTTGTTTTTCGTTTCAAATTTATTTGTTGTTGAAACTGGGTTGTTTGTCAAATATAGTTTCCTATAGTCTAGATTTTACTGATTGTATCCCCGTTGCCATAGTTCTGTTCCTTGTGTTTCTTGTGAGTGATAGTTAGATTGAGAGGCTTGAAAAAAACCTTTTTTTGACAAGAATACACTTCATAGTCTTATGTATTTCTATCACAAGGTGTAATAATATCTGATTATCTTCCTTTTTATGATATTAGCACCATTGTTATACAAGTCCATTATTTTATTAGGGGTTATAAACTGGGGGTATTCCAATCACATCATTTTTTCCTTTAGTTATTAACTAGAATATTTTTATAAAGAGAAACCTCCTTTTTCACAAATTTGGTTACCCTGAGATATTTTTCATACAGATAAGACAGGGTAAGTAATGGATTCTTTCTCTTTTTTTACCTGTTTTTTTTAAATAATAAATTGGTTCTCTGATAGCCTCCAAAGTTGACTGTTAACTTTTTTTGTTTAACAAAATATGATTTGTGTTTTATTCATATATCCTTCGATGTATAGTCTCTCCTCCCTCTCATCTCTCTCTGTGTTCTTTAGGTATAGCCTGATTCTTTCAGCACTTAAGTATATTCTTTTTCAGAACTCTTATTTCACATGTGGATAATGCAGTTTCATTTGGAGATTGTTATTCTATGCATCGGAATATAACACTGTGAACACAAAGTGTTTGAATTGATAATGTTCCTTAGGGATTCTTTTTAAGGCATTTGCTGACAAAGTCATAGTACAGAGTGAAAGACGTAAAATTGCTTCTGAGAATTACCAAAGCTTTTTCATTCACTATGATTCAAGGCGAGAAGGATGGTTCAAAGTTGAGAATTTTCCTAGAGACTGTGTACCTTTTACATTATTATCTTGTATTTAAGCCCTTCAAGTCCAAATCAAGTTCCTGGTTCTCTTACCTTTGTTGACCTTTGTTTTCATCCTTATGTCCTAAGTTGATTGAAAAAAAATTATCTTCAAAAACAAGAATCCACAAAGTGACTGAAACATGAGTCACTCAATGTCCTGAGGAAATAAACATTTTTCCTGTGGTGAAGATTTATCCATCCTAATGTTGAGTTTTCAAGGGGCTTCCTGATCATGATTTGTTGAAAGTTTTAACTCTGCACAAAATAAAGTTGTATTGAGATTAAAGCAACACCCTAAATACCAGAAGATTTCCTAGAAAAAAATTTTTTTTAAATATTTTATCTAATAGTTCTGCTGGTGAATACTCATTATTAAATCACTTGAAAAGGGAAACAAAACTGGCAAAATAATAGTATAAGTAGAAATGCTAGAGAACTAACATTAATTTCATATCTGCAATGCACCAGGTATTGTCTAAGAGTTCAGTGTATATTATCTTGCCTGGTATTGCATATGTCAGTACTAGGGCCAGGATTCACACTTACGTTCTCTTGCTCCTTGACACATGCATCTTAACATGCTTTTGATGATGTAGAAAAATATAGATTTGATTTGTTTAGTGTCACTGTGCTGGGAACAGAATCTCATGTGAGTATTTGGTTTTGCACATAGGGTATCGGTACAGCAATTGGAGAGCTGCCTCCATATTTCATGGCCAGGGCAGCTCGCCTCTCAGGTGCTGAACCAGATGATGAAGAGTATCAGGAATTCGAAGAAATGCTGGAACACGCAGAGACTGCACAAGTAAGAACAGTAGAAAAAAACAGAATGCTTTAATTATCCGTAAAGAAGTTATGGCTAAGGTGAAATTGTTAATAGTTACTTTGAAGAAGAAATCTGCCAGCATAAAAATAAAAAATACATGCTTTGGGATAGAATATTCAGAAAAGCTGAAATATAAAAGTGATTATAATCTTAATTATAGAATAGAGAGATACAGAAAGTCCACAAGACAACTCAGACTAAGCCAAAACACCTGGCCAGAAACCAAGGTAAGTTGTTGTTGCCAATGAAGTTAAGGAGTCGAAACATTTCTTTGTCCATTATGTGTTTTTAAGTATTACCAAGCAGAACACTAACTAAATAAGGGGGACAAGTAGGTAGGTCAGGATATGAGTCCAAATAGTTAAACTTCTGAATAAGGTTTTGAGAATAACATCAAAATAGTTTTCCATGTTTAGAGGAAATTATTTGAGAACTCCTAAGAAAGAACAATTCCAAGGGTGCCTGCTTAGCTCGGTTGGTAGAGCATGCAGCTCTTGATCTCAGGGTCATGAGTTCAAGCCCCACAGTGAGGGCAGATTTTACTTTTTTTAAAAAAGTGTTTTCGGGCACCTGGCTGTCTCAGACTATAGAACATGTGATTCTTAATCTCGGAGTCATCAGTTTGAGCCCCACATTGGTCATAGAGATTACTTTAAAATATATATATATAATACATACACACACACATACATTTTTTTTTTTAAAGAAAGAAAGGGCAATTACAATAAACTTACCTTTAACAGTGGGGGGTGTTAAGCTGAAGCCTTTATACCTGAGTATAAACTATATATCAGCCTATATCTTTTTTTTTTAAGATTTTATTTATTTATTTGTCAGAGAGATTGAGAGAACAAGCAAGCAGAGTGTCAGGCAGAGGCAGAGGGAGAAGCAGGCTCCCTGCCGAGCAAGGAGCCTGATGCCAGACTCGACCCCAGAACCCTGGGATCATGAGCTGAGCTGAAGGCAGCTGCTTAACCAACTGAGCCACCCAGGCATCCCTCAGCCTATATCTTAATGTTATAAAATAGGTATTTTATTCTTTGCAGGAAAATTTCTAAAAATATTATTAACTGATTGAGTCTCCATCTTAGGAATGACAGTAGAAATCAAAAATAAAAAGAAAGTAGACAAAAATAAAAAAGATATAAAAGAGAGATCCCTTCCCAGGCTTGTTCATTAACCTATAAAATGAAATTGTTTGAAAAATTGTCTTATCGTTTTGTGTTTTTCTAAGTGTGTGTGCCCACATAAGCACACATACATTTTTATGAGGAACGAGTTCATAGTTTTCTTCTCAGTGGAATCTGAGACTCAAAAAACCGTTACCCTGAAAGGAAAAGAAAACATTTTTTTTTCTTAAAATTTTATTTATTTGAGAGAGAGAGCACAAGCAGGGGGAGCAACAGAGGGAGAGAGAGAAGCAGGCTCCCCACTGAGCAGGAACCCTGACATGGGACTCAATCTAGGACCCTGAGATCATGACCTGAGCCCAAAGCAGACGCTTAACCCACTGAGCCACCCAGGTGCCCCAGAGAATATATTTTAATGACAGACGGGCTTTCTTATTTTTATTATTATTATTTTTTAAGATTTTATTTATTTATTTGACAGAGAGCGAGAGAGGGAACACAAGCAGGGGAAATGGGAGAGGGAGAAGCAGGCTTCCCGCTGAGCAAGGAGCCTGACACAGGGCTTCATCCCAGGATGCTGGGATCACGACCTGAGCCGAAGGCAAACTCTTAGTGACTGAACCACCCAGGCACCCCAACAGATGGGCTTTTTAAAAAGGCATTATTAGGTGTAAATCCAATAAGGATCGTTATGGTTTTTAATTGAAAACAAAACTTTCAAATATGAATATAAGATAGCCAAATAACCAAATATAAAACAAATGAATCAAAGAGCTATGAGCATCTGCTCTGTGTGGAAAGAGACAAGTTGGCCTTGGTATTTGCTTTGCCTTATCTGTCAACCAGATACTATGTCTCTTCTCCTCACATCATAATGCTTATATTAATGCTAATAATTGTTACTAATATAAACAACTTTTTAATTTTTTTTAAAGCCAGTATCTAATTTGACCCTTGTGTTAACTGAAGTAGTATGGAAAGGTACTGTTCTTCTAATTTTATAGAAAACTTCAGAACTAGAAGTTGTTACCTCCCTAATTTTACACACATAGAAGTAGAGCTAGAACCAGAATTCAGAATGCCAGCATCATTGGTATATTCCACCTCCTGAAACCATGTCCATCCATAGACTAAATGGCTGAGTATCTTCGATAGCAACAACTGATACATTTGGAATTGTGGCAATAGTTAATGTATGTCATTTAACATCTCAAAAACCCCTTTTTTCATCTATATAAAATCAGCAAGCTATAGTAGAGTAAGTCTAGAATGCTTGTAGTTTTAAAATTTTTATGCTGTGGATTGGATGCCAAACAGGTATAAGTATTGTTCTCTATTAAGTCAACTAATATACTGTCATTGTTTTCCTTTTTTTTTTTAAATTTTTGTTTTGGAATTAACATTTTTTTCATTTGCATAGTTTTTCCAATATCTTCTCTCCCTTCTACCG
Organism: Ailurus styani; assembly: GCA_002007465.1. NCBI lineage: Eukaryota > Metazoa > Chordata > Mammalia > Carnivora > Ailuridae > Ailurus > Ailurus styani. Next base: position 610,443 of record LNAC01000452.1, on the reverse strand, counting down.
GTTCTGTAAAACAGCTTTTTTTTTTTATCACTTTCCACTTGGTAACACCTATAAAATATTATCAATTCTGTTTTCTTTCATGGGAGTCCTCACTCAGGAGCTATACCACCCCCCCACCCACGCACTGCAATCTGGACTGTATTCTCTTGGATTCTCTCTGCATAGTTGCTTCTTTTTCCATTTAGATCTCTTCTTTTGTTTTTATTTGTTTTAATTTTTTTTAGTAATCTCTACCCCCAACATGGGGCTCAAACTCAGTGACCCTAAGATCAAGAGTCACATACTCTACTGACTGAGCCAACCAGGCACCCCTTGTTTTCTTCTTTCTTGATTTACTCCTTTATTTTGGTTGAATATAGTCTACTGTAGCTTCCTGATGGAAATTCTAAAAATGCTGTGTCCTTCATTCACACTTAATCAGTGAACTGAATGTAGTATTCTAAGTTGAAAATCTTTTTTTTAACTTAGAACTTGGAAATCATTGCTCAGTCTTCAGACCTCTGGTGTTGATACTGATGGAGCTAATGCTATCCTGACTCCTCTTCATAGGTAGTCTTTTGGTTGTTTTATTTTCTTCTCTAGATATATTATTCATTATCTGAGGTATGGGTCTTTAAAATTTTATTCTACTAAGCACTCAGAAGCTTGTCAATCTAGAGTCCGTTAATTTGGAGAAATGTTCTTGTTTTTTTTCTGCATCGGTTTACCCTCTTTAGTCTCTGTTTTTGCTTTCTGGAATTCTCGTTATTTTGGTGTGGGGCCTCCAACACTCATCCTTTTAAATTTGTTTTATCATATTGCTCCTAATATTTATCCCATTCTACTTTGTATGCGATTTCCTCAACTTCATCTTCTAACTCTAATATTAAAATGTTTTTCCACTGTCCTATTTATTTTCAAAAAGTGATTTGTATTATATTTCCAAGAAATGGTTTATTTTTCTTTTTAAGACTTATTTATTTTAGAAAGAGAGAGTGTGTGTGCATGAGTGTGAGCATGGAGAGAAGGGGCAGAAGGAGGGGAGAGAGAATCTCAAGCTGACTCCCTGCTGAACATGGAGCCTGATGCAGGGCTCATTCTCACAACACTGACATCATGATCTGAGCCAAAATCAGGAGTCAGACACTCAACCAACTGTGCCATCCAGGCATCCCAGTTTCTTATGTGTTTGAAGATATTTCATTTCTTGAGGTTTTCTGTTACTCTAGGCATGGTTTTTTCCTTTGTTCCGCTTCCTCTTGGAAGCTTTTCTCTAAGCCTGGTGATCCTTACTTTTCTGTTTATGTTAGAATAAAGCACATAAAGGCTGAATGTAAGCTCTGTGTATGGAGGCAAGTTGTAGGAGTAGTAAGCCGTCTTATTTATTGGAACCTCCATATATCGGTTTCTGTGACCCTTTCATTTGGGATAGTTAATTTTCTCTAGTGATGGATCCTCCAATTTCTTGCTTGGGGAATATAAACTTTGTTGCTGACATTGTAAAGTTAGGCTATAGAAGTAAGGTTAGAGATTGTCATTTACCATATAGACTTTTCATTTAACTCACTTAGTGTTCAGACTATGGATACCTGCATAAACATGTCCTGAGCCCAGAATCTTTGTTTCACGTTGTCTAGAGACTATACTTGATGTCTTTTATGGGGCTAAGGGAAGTTGGCTGTGCCAAGTACGGGAGGAGCCTAGGGGTCTACTTCTTATACAGTCTCCTTGGGGGAACCTGGGTGGCTGCATCAGTTAAGTGCCTGACTCTTGATTTTGGCTCAGGACATGATCTCAGTGTTGTGAGATCGAGCCCCATGTCAGGCTCTGCACTCAGTGAGGAGTCTGCTTCTCTCCCTCTTCCTCTGCCCTTCCCCCCACTCATGCTCTCTCTCCAAAATAAATAAATCTTAAAAAATAAAATACAGTTTCCTTGTTTTGCGCTACCCCAGCCTCTTCTGCAGTTCAGCTGAAGATCCTTTTTGGAGCTCTGTAATGCAGATCACTTTTCTCCTCTTCCATATCCTTCACTGTAGGTTCTCAGGTGTAACCTTTTTTTCCATCTTCCCTTATCTTCATCAATGCTAATTTCATCAAAGACAGAGTTCATGTTTCTATTTTTTATTTTGGGGGTTATTATTATACGAGGTGTTCCAGCTTTCTATTGCTGAGTAACAAACTACCTCAATATTTACTGATTTAAAACAAAAACATTTATAATGCTCACATATATGAAATTTATTCAAAATGGCTTGACTGTAAATTGGAGAATTTACTTTCAAGATGGCTTACTTACATGACTGACAAATGGATTCTGGCTGTTGGCTTGGGGTTCAGTTGGAGTGTTAGTTTGGGACTTCAAGTTACTCTTCATGGGCTTTTTCATATCATGACACCTAAGTTCCAAAAACATGTGTTGGAATGAATTTAGGTGGAAGATGCAAGGTTTCTTATGATGTAACCTTAGAAATCCCAGTCACTTTGCCACAACTTGGCCAAGTAAGTCATTAAATTCAGAGAGGCAAATTAGATCCTACCTCATTGAGAGGACTAAGCAAGAATTTGCAGCCTTCTCTAATCTACCACAGGAACGAAGGTCTTCTTTGGTTATCTCGAAGTGGGAATCTTCCTGTGATATCATTTTTAACGGAATAGAACATTGACAAACCAGAATTTCTTTATAGGAGGGGAATGGGATGGTAAATGATCTTGAATTTATATAATGCAAGAGGTTGTTGAAAAGAACTTAGACATATTTCCTTGAAGGGGGGAAATAATGAACTTGTCAAATATCCAAAAGTTGTCTCTCCCATGTCAAGAGAATGTAGTCATCCTGAGAAACTGTAGAGGTAAACTTTGTCTTAGAATTAGTGGGTAGAGGGCGCCTGGGTGGCTCAGTGGGTTAAAGCCTCTGCTTTCGGCTCAGGTCATGATCTCAGGGTCCTGGGATCGAGGCCCGCATCGGGCTCCCTGCTCAGCAGGGAGCCTGCTTCCCCTTCTCTTTCTGCCTGCCTCTCTGCCTACTTGTGATCTCTCTCCCTCTGTGAAATAAATAAATAAAATCTTAAAAAAAAAAAAAAAAAAGAATTAGTGGGTAGAGTTTTCCGAGGCCCACAATGGCTCAGTATTAAAACAAAACAAAACCAAAAAACCCAACTGCCTATCAATTTTAATTGTGTACAAATGGAATTTCTATTTCAAAAAGAATTAATACCTTATCTCTTTCTCTGATATCTTTCATGGATCCATGCACAGCACTTCCTGCATTGTGTAAAATACTAACTGGATGACTCATTTCATTCTTTGCAAGTTTTTGATTCTAGGATTATAAGTAATACGTTCTGTAAACTTGTTACCATTTAAAAGCTCAACCTCTAAAAACTCAAATTTTCTAGAATTTGATGAAGTAAATTATGCTTCATCTCTTACGTATGATTTGAGTTCTTGAAGACTTTTGAGCCTTGAAGATACTTAATCTTTCTCTACCATTAGGGCAGTAATCTTTTTTGTTCATCTGCTGTGGCTCTGATTATTTTAGTTACTTTTTGATTGGATCTTCTCTAATTCTGCTTTGTTTTGGGTCGTGGAAACCAGCCTGCACACAATATTTGTGATGGTTATGAGGTTTGGCTGCTTTCATCCTATAAGGCCAATAATTGCAATCACTGTTTTAGGATGAACTATATATTTCTTATTCCCTAATTTTATATCTGCTTATATTGAAAAATCAAGTAAGCAAAATGTGGGCATTCTGTTTCATGTCCTTTAATTAGAAATTACACATTCTTTATGAACATTTCATTTAAAATTTTAACCCAGAATTGCAGTTGTATGTATATCAACCAATTACGCAAACTAGAAAATAATTAAGTGAAATAATTCATCCCCGACAACTACTGATTTTCTTTCTTAGATCAATAAAACTATGTGTAAGACCTTAAATGAAGTGCCTCAGTACAGCTCTGAAGTAGGGATATTTTTCCTGATTTGGCAGGAAGCACATTCAAGAACACACAGCCACGGGCGCCTGGGTGGCTCAGTGGGTTAAAGCCGCTGCCTTCTGCTCAGGTCATGATCCCAGGGTCCTGGGATCGAGGCCCATGTCGGGCTCTCTGCTCAGCAGGGAGCCTGCTTCCTCCTCTCTCCTCTCTCTGCCTGCCTCTCTGCCTACTTGTAATCTCTCTCTCTGTCANCTCTCTGTCAAATAAATAAAAAAAAAAAAAAAAAGAACACACAGCCAGTAAATCTCAGAGCCATCACCCAACTCAGTTTTCTGACATCAAGATTAGTACTCTGCTTACTGTACTACAACATAGCAACATTTTCCTCTAGGTTAATGAAATAAAAAGTGAAGAACCAATTTAAAATTTTTTTCTTTCTCCTATATTTGGTTTGATTTTTCTTTCTTTATGGCCTTTTATTGTTTTGTTTTGTTACCAATTTTCATCAGTTTTGTGGCCTATTACAGATTTTAGCATACGTGGGTATATTTATCCCTGTATACATTTCCCCAGATTTAGACAAGGGGTTGTGTGAGGCTTATAACTTTCATTTATTTATTTTGTGGTTATGGGGGTGGGGGTAGAATATTTGGGGAGGGGACTGTTACCAGTTTTCCACACTATAAATTATCTGAGAGAGTACTGATGTTTTAATTCATTATTCAAAGAAGAGTTTCTAACTGTGGCTTAGCAAAAGAAGTTTTTGTTTTTGTTTGTTCTTGCTAACACTGTGGACTATTACTATGTCCAAGTAAGCGCTATTATACCTCAGCTGTTTGAAACATTTTTGTGACACATTCTTGTTTTTAAGGTTTTCACTAGGCAAATAAATTAATAACAATTTACAAGGATTTTTTTGTCATTTTATTTGTAAATAGTGATCTTAAAAATATTTTTTATCTTTTCAGTAACAAATTTGTTTGAGGCTCTTTGCTTCTGTTGTTTTTCCAAATTTGCATATTTTTAAATTACGTAAGTACTTAAAGTAATAGCGTTGAAACATTCCAGAAATAGTAAAAGTAAAAAGTGAAAGCCCACATAACTACCTCCCAGAGTGGGATAATAATCACCACATTCTTGACTGTTTTCTTTGCATATATAACTTTTAAAAAATAAAAACTAGACTCATACCATAAGTATTAACCTGAAGTTCCTTTTTCATATGTACGTCATAGACAGTTGATACTGATTTTTAAAATTGTGTTACTACGAAGTAACACAGGTCATTGTGGAAAATTTATGTGTGTATTTTAAAATAATTCCTCTATCCTTCAGTCTGTTTTTCTAAAGAGCGAATTGTATTTATTGCTTTGTGACTTGTTTTGAATATAAAAACATCCTATAAACGTATTTCAGTGTCATCGAATATTTTCCACATCTTTGATTTTTATAGCAACTTTCTTTCTGGTTACAAAGTATGTTCATTGTATAACATGTTGGAAATACAGATAAGCAAAAAAAGAAAGAAAAAACTTCATCTAACTAGTTTATTTACTTGTTTTTCATATTTAGTATATTTCTCACTTCTTAACATTTTTAAGGAAATTTCTTTTGTCATATGCTTCCGGTATTTTTCCATATTACTTATCGTGTGTGTTTTGTTATGTTTTACTTGGATAAAAAGTTTACTTTTTTAAAAATTTTAATATCTTAGACTTTTCCTTTTAAAATAATGCCTAAAATTATCTTACTGAATGATTATGATTATGTAGTGTATATTCAGCCATATTTCCTTTTAGTATATTTATAGTTTGATTCTTTCATCTTTAAATATTTATTAAAATACTTTTATCTGTCATTTGTAGAAATCTAACTTTCTCACCTTTAAGTAACTAACTGGCAATTTCTGTGTCATTCCAACATTTTCCCATAATGTGAGTATGTTAGTTTTGTGTTACATTTTATTGTTACAGATTAGCTATTATATTTTTGTAAGTAGTTATTGATATATAAGAAGGTACTGTGTTTTTATTTATTTGGTAAGCTATAACTTTACTGACATCTTTTAGTTATATTTTAGTGTTTGTAATTTAAAAGTTTTTATAGTATTCAGTTTAACAGGGATCCAAAAGTTTATCTGACTTTGGTGCTGGAATTTCCTCACAGATACATGTATTTTGTAAAAACCCCAATTTGATAGGAGCACTAAAATGTAGAAAAGTTGGATCAACTGTAGCTAAAACAGGAAATTAAGTAGTATGAGTGGGTATTTAAATTTTAAGATTGCCTGAGACTGAGGTAGAAAATGTGTTTTTTATTCATTTAGGTAAAGCCCTTTGATAGAGTAAGTTTATCAGCAGGAAGAATGAAAAAAATACTTGGCTCTCATTGCTTTATCATGTGCTCTCCAACTAGGTTAAAGGGTGTATATGCTTTTCCTAGGAAATTGTTACCAGGTAGTAATTGTACAGCCAAGTATTTGCTTAAATTCTAGTTTTGAGTAATGGTTGCATTTTGTACCATAGGTTTTTTGAGAAGAATAAAAGATTATTGATATATTTATTTGAATTCAGGTTCTTTATGGTATCTCATTTATTTTCGTGAGTACAGTACTGAGATTAGGCAGTATTTTTCCACTAAACTGACTTCCTTTTGTTCTTGGCTTTCAATCATGTTTTCACTAGATGTCTGTGGGAGGTAGACATGAATAAATGTAGCTTCCTATGACCTTGAACTATTCTAGCATAATTTATAAAATATAAGTCTAGATAGCTGTTTATGTGCTTGATGGACTATTTCATGCAAGTTTTTTTTTTATGATTTTATTTATTTAGAGACAGTGTACACGTGCAAGCAAAGGGAGGGGTGGAGGGAAAGGGAGAGAATCTCAAAGCAGACTCTGCACTGAGTGGGGAGGGAGCACAACACGGGGCTTGGTCTCATGACCTGAGCCAAAATGAAGAGTCAGATGCTTAACTGACTGAGCCACCCAGGCACCCCTCATGCAAGGTTTATTTTCTTTATGATATTCTTTTTCTGCTCTGTTCCTCATTTCTGTTAATGATGTCACCATCCTCATAATCACAGTCAAAACTGAGTCATCTGACTCCCTCACTGCTTCCCATATCCAGTCATTTTTCAAGGCCTGTTGACTCTACCTCCTCAATATCTTCGTGTCTGCCCTCTCTGTTTCAGGTCTTTACTACCTCTTCCCTGATCATTTCCAGTGACTTCCTAGTAGGTCTCCTCTTTACTAGTTTTGTCCCCCAGTCTATTCCTGAACAAAACAACAAAAATAACTTTCCGAAAAAATACCTCTGTCATGAAACTTTGCTGCTCAAAAATCTTCCTAATCCCCAGAAATTGTTTCTTGCTCTTTCTTGTGTCATTTTCTACCTTCGTTTAAAACTATTCACGGACACTCTGGGATACCTGTCTATAACTCAGTGGGTAAAGCATGTGACTCTTAATCTCGGGGTGGTGAGCTCAAGCCCCACGTTGTGAATAGAGTTTCCTTTTAAAAAACAGAATAAAAATTAAAAGTATTTTTTTTTAAATAAAACTATTTCTGGACTTTTCTTATCTCTCCCAGGAGTCTGTAAACTCCTTGAGAGGAGACCATAAAAATTATTTGCAACACCTACCTGGTCTTGCACATACTACTCATGTGGTAGATACTTTGAATAAACTAAGAAATATCAAGAGAGAAAATGTACATTACATGAAACATATTCATTTAATAGTCTCACTCCACTGAGAAGTAAAATGTAAACTGCAGTGAACACAGATCATTTTACATAAGACAGACTGAATTGTTCTGCATCTTTGAGTTTTGTTTGTTGTTGTTGTTTATGGGGCACTTGGGTGGCTCAGTTGTTAAGTGTCTGCCTCTGGCTCAGGTTGTGATCCCAGGGTCCTGGGATTGAACCCCCCGCATTGGGCTTCCTGCTCGCCGGGCAGCCTGCTTCTCTTCTCCTTCTCCCACTTCCCCCCTGCTTGTATTCCCTCTCTCGCTGTCTCTCTCTTTGTGTCAAATAAGTAAATAATCTTTAAAAATAAACATATATATTGTATTTATTTATGAGAGACACAGAAAGGAAGAGGGAGAAGCAGGCTCCCCTAGAGCAGGGACCCTGATGCAGGATTTGATCCCAGGACCCTGGGCTCATGACCTGAGCCAAAGGAAGACACCCAACTGACTGAGCCACCCAGGCGCTCTTGCATCTTTGAGTTTAATAGTCATCTGAGAATAAGGCTTGAAGATAATATAAGAAACATCAGTAGTTAAAATGCCTTATAATTTTTAAATTCACATTAAGTAAAAGAAAATTCATAAACTTCTGTATTTTAGAAACAAATGAAGTTTCTTGTGGCAACTTGTTTATTCTGTAGGCTGCATAGCCAAAGAAAAGAGGAAAATTAGAAACACTGGGAATAAAAAAGTTTGAAAAATAAAGTAACCTATTCACTCGATGTATCATAAAAGATTAGAGCAGCCAGTATTATTGAAGCAATGGGAAGCGGGAGCATGGGGGTGGTTGTGGTATTTTTGTGTTTAAAGCTTACACAATAGAGCAGGAATTTTGTACATATTTACTTGAAAGAATATGGTTTGAATAAGTTTGCTTTCCTAAACACCATCTGTCCAAGTGACCTAGCTACTTGGAGTCTTTTGCACAAAATAGTAGGTTGCTGACTGTGTGAAACTTACTGTTTCTTGTTATTCCTATAGGAAATTGAGAATTAAGGAAGAAGTAAGAAATTTAATTTTCTTAAAACTTTATCTATTAAGAGAATGCAGTTTTGTGTGTTTTTTTTTTTTTAAGATTTTATTTATTTATTTGATAGGGAGAGAGAGGGAACATAAGCCGGGTGAGGGGGAAAGCGAGAAGCAGGCTTCCTGCTGAGGGAAGTGGAGTCCCACATGGGGCTCGATGTGAGGCTCCATCCCAGGACCCCAGGATCATGACCTGAGCAGAAGGCAGACGCTTAACTGAGCCACCCAGGTGCCCCAAGAGAATGCAGTTTTTTTCCTCCATTATATTGATCAGCTTGTTTTTCTGTTGAGTGCAAGTCATGAGTCTGTACACCATCTTAAGTATTTCCTCAAAGGCGTTTTTCTAATTTCTGGATTTAATCTTATTTTAAGGGGACATGTTTTTAGCTTCTGTTTAGGACTGTAATGTCTAAATTGATGAATATTTGCCACTTAATCTGATTTATAGAAGCTAAACCACCAAATTAAGTTTAATTAAATGCTGTTATCTTTTACTATTTGGTATTAAATATATTTAAGGCCCAAAAAACTTTTTTTTTAGGTTAATAAGATCCTTTCCTATTCAGAAATAATGTAGAAAGAATTTACATTATTTTTTTAGTGAAAACACAACACAAAAAAACTTGTCAGTTGTAATGGTAGTTCTCAATCTTATGGCTGTTATGTTTCTCTTTATGCAGTAGACTAGATTACCCAGTGAACATCCCCAAAGTGCGAGGTGATAATTAAAGGTCCTTTTGACATTCTTTTGGTAATGATAGAATATGTGTTTGAACATTTGAGTTAGAGACTTTGGGAAAGCATTTAATAATGATTATTTATACACTCACCAGAGTGCTTTAACATTCCTTTGATGGTATTCTCTGTTAAGCACATTTTCCTATGAAGTGTTTGCAGTTGCCCATACCATATCAATGCCTGCTGGTTTTTCCCCCTGTGAACTATCTGCTCCTTTACATACAGAAATTTATGAAAGAGTTCATGGTGTGGATGTCCTGAAACCCAACGGGACTATTTTTGTATATTTTAGTGCCAGTTAAACACACTGGGTGTCAGTTGTTGCTGGGACCTGTTTTGGACTCTGTTGAACCTTTGCTGGCTGTGGTTTGTCTGGTCATCACATGACTTCTCTGAAAATTCCCCCTCCCCTTCATTTCCAGTAAACTGTTTGAGTAGGAGTGAGTCAGAGTGAAACCAGCTTCCCTGTAACCACAGGGCTTGTTAAAGAATTTGTCAACGTGGACTCTAGAGGGTTTGCATTAAGCTTTGCAGTAACTGCTATGGTTTGTGTTGCGTCAGGACTTCCACAGAAAAGCTTCCTGCTCTCAAGATCTTTTCCCTGTTCGCAAGGGGTTAAACTGATCAACTTTACCATAATGAACAGTAGAGACACATGTTAAACACATTTCTTTATCGTTTAAAGGCATGTCAGAGCTACCAGGGTTTACTGTAGTTTCTCTTTTCAGAATCAACCACACCCAACAACGTTTCGTTTTTGAAAAGACAGGCCTGCTAGATCTTTCAGGCTGGCTCATGATTTTACCACAAAGTACCATCAAGATTAAGCAATTTTAAGTGGCCTCTTTTGAAGGATTCTGTTGCAGGATATTGCGACTGCTAGCACATTTAGCTTTGGTACACAAAGGTCACTGGTGTTGGACTCAGCGAGAAAAGGTAGCACTCGAGATAGTTCTATAGTTGTAGTTTCTGAGCACACACACTTATTAGCATGTTTTATTGTGGAATTCTTAATGCCTCATTTTATTTGTTCTCTCAGGAAACTTTTACTTTATTTTGAACTCTTTTCTCACCACCCCACTCCCAGACTTTTATTCCTTATTTGTTTTCTGAAGTCTGCTCTATTTCTTTAACCCATTTTTATAGTAGTATTAACTAACTAAGTTGGTTGCAGCTTGATGCAAGTTGCTGAATGAATGGCCATTGGGAAACTTACCTGCTTATTGTGCATTCCTGAATCCATTTGTTTATACATGTGTATTTCTGTATTTAACCATGTCAGCCAGACTTTTCTTTTAAAAATAAATTTAATGAATACATTTAAATCCAACCTCCTAAAAATCATCTTTATTCTGCTTACTTTTTTGGTAACAAAATAAATTTAGAGAAAACAACTAGTAGAAAATTTTGAGCTTGTTATTCTCCTCTCAGGAAAGAATACAGAACAGTGGAAGTTTAAAATTGTTGTATTCTAACAATGCTCACTAACTCTCAATGGTCAAATTAAAAAAAAAAATTTCTTTTGATGAAGAAGCACTTGTAATTGAATCTAGATTTTATTTTTTTTTATTTTTTAAAGATTTTATTTATTTATTTCACAGAGGGAGAGAGATCACAAGTAGGCAGAGAGGCAGGCAGAGAGAGAGAGGGGGAAGCAGGCTCCCCGCTGAGCAGGGAGCCCGATGCGGGCCTCGATCCCAGGACCCTGAGATCATGACCCGAGCCGAAAGCAGAGGCTTTAACCCACTGAGCCACCCAGGCGCCCTGAATCTAGATTTTAAAATGAAAATAAGAGGTTAATGGAGCCTAGTCATTAGCAAAGTACAGTAAGTAATAAATGTTTAAGATTTTCCTTGTCAGTTTGCTTTGGATATTGGAGTAGAATATAGTTTTATGTCTGCTTTGTTCTTTTCATTTGCACACCTGTTTACAGATATGGGGGAAAATCAGCAGTGGGTAGGCATTAGGTTACCTTTGTTAAGGTAATTTAAAGATTTCTTTTCAGGTTATGTTTCAAACACCTTTTGTAAAATGCCTTCGGAAAGGCCCCTTTCATTGAAACGTGGATCAACAGACTACGTATGTTGTGGTTTCGCTCATGAGTTCGCAAATCAATATAGGAATACAAACCCACCCTCTGTTAAACCTGCTGAGTGCACCCAGGGGTCTTGGCCCAGGATCAGAATTTAATGCAAGACATAGACAGCACAATAACTATGCTCACCTCCTATACAAAAGGTGTTTTGGGTTGTTTTTTTTTAAGATTTTATTTATTTGAGGGGTGGGGCACACAAGCAAGCATATAGGCACAAGCATGGGGGAGGGGCTGAAGGAGAGGGAGAAGCAGACTCCCCACAGATCAGGGACCCTGCCACAGGGCTGGATTCCAGGAGCTGAAAGCAGATGCTTAACTGACTGAGCCACTTCATGTGCCCTACAAAAGATGTTTTTGTTTGTAATTAGCCAAGGTGTTTGGTTTGTCATGATAGATGTGTAGTTCTCTTGTTGAGTATTTAAGGAAATTTCTCTTGGTAGAGTGTTTTTCCCATTTTCCTGTCTTGGAAATGTAAAAACCTGACTGTAATGCTTTTAAACTCAAGCACTAGGATACCAGGAAGAGGGCATGATAATTAATTCAGTGCTCCCCTCAAAAGTACACATGTATTCTAGACTTCTCTATCTCCTTCTCTCATATAGGTGTGCGTGAATTACTTGATCAAAACCTATAAAAATTTGTGTTTACTACTTCTTGAGGTAAAGACTTCAGTAAGTTCACAGCCTGTTATTAAAGCCGTGCTGCCATTTGTTGGTTTTAAATTTGCCTCTGTCACATCATAAAGAGTGCCACCCTCATTCTAGCGTTGTAAGATTTTTTTTTAACACTTCCTCTTTCCTCTTTTCATAACTCTATAGATTTCATTCGGTTCCCTTTTCAGCCTTTCTAGAGAAAGTAATCATTTACTTTTATATCTACCAGCCCCTAAAAGTCTTTGATCCCTTTTATTTTCATGGCTCTTTATCAAATTCTTTTATATCTTTCCTAACATGAAGTTATCAGATCTGCGCATGATTTTCTAAGGATATTACTAGACCCATGTTTTTTCAGATTTCTACAACTATTGTCCTTTTGCCAATGCATTTTGCTGATGTTTTTAAATAAATTGTTTACTTCAATAAACCGTTTACTTGGGAGACTACTCCCAGTTCCCTTTTCTTTGTTCATAATGTAAAACTCTTATAACCCGTCATTTTATATTTAAATAATTTTTCCCTAATTTTTTATCTCATTTTGGTTTACACTTTTTTTTTTTAAGATTTTATTTATTTATTTATTTGACACAGAGTGAGAGAGAGATTACAAGTAGGCAGAGAGGCAGGCAGAGAGAGAGGAGGAAGCAGGCTCCCCGCTGAGCAGGGAGCCCGATGCGGGCCTCGATCCCAGGATGCTGAGATCATGACCTGAGCCGAAAGCAGAGGCTTTAACCTACTGAGCCACCCAGGCGCCCTTGGTTTACACTGTTATCTTCTTCCTCGAGTTCACATGATCTTTAATTTATTGTCATGAATTTGGTATTTCTTACTTTAAAATTTTAATTTCATCTGTAAATTTGGAACTTAAACTCTTTGCTCCTTTTGCCAGGACCATTTATAAATCTTTTAAGCAAAATTGGTTCTATCTTAGGAAAGATTTATATGTCTTATAATAGAGAAGATCCCATTTATCTTTTTTCTTTATTTTCAGTCTCTTAAGTTTCCTGTCCCTGAGAGTTTTGTAAATTCCTTATTGGCTTTGTTTTCATAGCTTTGGACGTTTAAATGAAGTTCATCTCAATTACTTTTACTTTTTTCCACCCACAACCTAATATTGTTGTCTTACATACATAGCAAGTTGTCCTGTGCTTTTTGTTTTCTCAGTTCCAGTTTGAACTTGGACATAAACATTATTCATTAATTACTTGTAACCAAAATAGAATCAATTATAAAGTACTAAAAATGAAGCTTGGGCGCCTGGGTGGCTCAGTGGGTTAAAGCCTCTGCTTTCGGCTCAGGTCATGATCTCAGGGTCCTGGGATCGAGGCCCGCATCGGGCTCTCTGCTCG
>LNAC01000452.1:583340-596826 GCA_002007465.1 Ailurus styani | reverse complement strand
ATTTTCCACCCCAGCATCAGACTAAGACTTGGTAAATACCCTTTCTGGTGAGACATGAGGCGATCACATGAGGAGATACTGACTTCAGACTGGAAAAAGAGAGAAGAAAAGAAAAATGCATGACTTGTATAATGTGTCATTTCTAGTAAATCTTGCATACTCAGACATTTTCCCTGAGTGTCTAGAGCACTGTTGTTCTTCTTGGACTGCAGAGTCTGTTTTTATTTCAAATAGAGGCTAGGCAGGCTCTGATAAGAATGGATGCCTGCTAGCCTTCCTAAGAAATACCATATGGTTTCTTTTTCTTTCTTTTTTTTTTTTTTTAGGTTTACTTATTTATTTTCTTAATAATCTCTACGCCCAGTGTGGAGCTTGAATCCATGATTCCGAGATCAAGAGTACCACGCTCTTCTGACGAAGCTTGTCAGGCACCACCACNTCTACGCCCAGTGTGGAGCTTGAATCCATGATTCCGAGATCAAGAGTACCACGCTCTTCTGATGAAGCTTGTCAGGCACCACCACTTTTGTTTTTGTTTTTGTTTTTGTTTTTAGTGAGAGAGAGCAGGTGCCTTTGAGCCACGGGAAGGGGCAGAGGAAGAGAATCTCAAGTAGATTCCCTACTGAGCGTAGAACCCTCAGTAGGGCTCAGTCTCACAACCCTGAGATCATGACCTGAGCTAAAATCAAGAGTCACTCGCCCAACTGACTGAGCCACCCAGGTGCCCCTCATGTTTTTATTTAAATTCCAGTTAGTTAACACACAGTGTAGTATTAGTTTCAGGTATACAATGTAGTGATTCAGCACTTACATACAACACCTGGTGCTCATCACCACAGGTGCACTCCTTCATCCTTCATTTATTTTTTTTAAAGTTTTTTTTTTTTAATTTTATTTATTTGACAGAGAGAGAGATCACAAGTAGGTAGAGAGGCAGGCAGAGAGAGAGAGGAGGAAGCAGGCTCCCTGCAAAGCAGAGAGCCCAATGCGGGCCTCGATCCCAGGACCCTGAGATCATGACCTGAGCCGAAGGCAGAGGCTTTAACCCATTGAGCCACCCAGGCACCCTTTCCTTCATTTATTTAACCCATCTGCCCACACCTCTCCCCTCTGGTAACCATCAGTTTGTTCTCAATAGTTAGGAGTCTGTTTCTTGATTTGCCTCTTTTTTTGTTTCCCCTTTGCTCATTTGTTTCTTCAATTCCACATATGAATGAAATCATATTTGTCTTTCTCTGACTTATTTCACTTAATTCTCCCTAGATCCATCCATATCATTGCAAATAGCAAGATTGGTTTTTTTTGTTTTGTTTTGTTTTTTAAAGAATTTATTTATCTGAGGCGCCTGGGTGGCTCAGCCGGTTGAACATCCGCCTTCAGCTTGAACATCTGCCTTCAGCTCAGGTCATGATCCCAGGCTTCTGGGATCGAGTCCCACCTTGGGCTCCCTGCTCAGAGGGGAGCCTGCTTCTCTCCCTCTGCCTGCCGCTACCCCTGCTTGTTCATGTGCTCTCTCTCCCTCTCTGTCTCTGTCTCTGTCTCTCTCTCTCTCTACCACCCCCGACAAATAAATTTAAAAAAAATTTTTAAAGCATTTATTTGTCAGAGAGATAATTCTTTTTTAAAAAATTATTTTTTCGGGCGCCCGGGTGGCTCAGTGGGTTAAAGCCTCTGCTTTCGGCTCAGGTCATGATCTCAGGGTCCTGGGATCGAGGCCCGCATCGGGCTCTCTGCTCAGCAGAGAGCCTGCTTACCCCTCTCTCTCTTCCTGCCTCTCTGTCTCCTTGTGATCTCTCTCCCTCTGTGAAATAAATAAATAAATAAATCTTTTTAAAAAATTATTTTTTCAAATAAATGAAGAATTACCTCTTATTTTCTGGAGATAAGAATATGTAGATTAAGAACTAGCATTCGGGGGACGCCTGCATGGCTCAGTTGTTACGTGTCTGCCTTCAGCTCAGGTCCTGGGTCCTGGGATTGAGCCCAGCATTGGGCTCCCTGCTCAGCAGGGAGCCTGCTTCTCCCTCTCCTACTCCTCCTGTTTATGTTCTCTCTCTTGCTGTGTCTCTCTCTGTCAAATAAATAAATAAAATCTTAAAATAAAAATAGCATTCAAGAGGAGTAATCTTTTTTTTTTTTAAAGATTTTATCCTTAAGTAATCGCTACACCTAACATGGGGCTTGAACTCAAAACCACGAGATCCAGAGTTGTGTGTTCTACCAACTGAGCCAACCAGGTGCCCCTAGGAGTAGTAATCTTATCCATTGCTACACTCTTATGAAGGAGGATTTGGTAAACTAATTGGTGGCATTACAAGACAGATTTGATAAATTTTCAATTCTTAACGCATTTCCTTCCTTCCCCTCTTCCTGCTTTACAGCCCTCTTCCTTCCTTGATTATTAACATGTTGCTTTTCTCTTTTTGTAATTCAAAACAAAACAAAACCTCTTCTTATCACCTTAATTGTAAGATTGCCCTAGAACTGAGCTCCTCATAATGTCAACTAAGAATTCTGACTAGAAACTTTATTTCATTGGCTCTCAGATTTTTTTTTAATCTTTTGACAGTTACTGCATAATTTAACTTTGGTCTGTAATTTTTCCCATAATCAGTTTTATCTCTTAATTATCATGGTGATAGATACTGTTATCACCATTTTATAGAAAAGCTGAAGAAACTGTGGTTCAGGAAACTTTATTATTTTTTTTTTAAGATTTTATTTATTTATTTGACAGAGAGAGAGAGATTACAAGTAGGCAGAGAGGCAGGCAGAGAGACAGGGAGAGGAGGAAGCAGGCTCCCTGCTGAGCAGAGAGCCCGATGCGGGCCTCCATCCCAGGATGCTGAGATCATGACCTGAGCCGAAAGCAGAGGCTTTAACCCACTGAGCCACCCAGGCGCCCAGGAAACTTTAAGGACAATATAATCAGTGCTATTCATTTTGATGTCACACGAGGTCTGTAGAATTAGTGTTTGTCTTGTTTCTCTAAGTACTTTTTTTCATCTTTACTGTTTTTCTTGTTCTCCTTTACATTGTAGGCTTCCTGACTCATTCATCATCTCTTTTTGCTTTTTCTACTGATTACTATCCCCCTCTTATATACATTAAATTTTCATAATATGCAGTCTAATAAAAGTGCCCTAAGTAATAGAAATATATAAATATGAACAGGAACAAAAATTGAATTTTAGTACTTATTTACTTAGCTAATTGCCAAAATAAGTATTTCTTATTGTTTCAAAGAATACACAGATCTTCTTTGCTTGTGTTCAGTTTTCATTGATTTTGATGGATGTGAGATATATTTTATATATAATTCTTTTTTTAAAGGGGAAAAATGGCTTTTATTTTATGTTCTTCTAATTTATTTTTAATGTGCCAGAGAAAGGGAAACCATAGTCCCAGTTTTAGATAGTAAAAAAAGCAAGCAATAGTAATTCCAGCTGGATAATCCAATATTGTTTTTATAATCATTATCTTTAATTCTCTAAAAAATTACTATACTGGATGGGATATGAAGAAGACAGGACAATTGTTTGCTCATTGCACACTGGAGTACACAGATTTCTTATATTTATCATTTACAGTCTTGATTTTTGCCACATCTCTGAAACAGTTGTACCATTAGTCCTTTGTTTTATTTTTTCATTTTAACTACTGAATTTTTTTTAAAATTGAAATATAATTGATATATAAATTTGTATTTATTTTGGGTATACAGCATAATGATGTAATATACATATATGTTGCAAAATGATATCCATCACCATACATATATTTTCTTGTGATGAGATCTTTCAAGATCTACTCTTTTAGCAACTTAGCAATTTCCAAGTAGTATTGTTAACATGTCATCATATCATATACACCCCCAGAATTTATTTTATAACTGAAAGCAGGCATCATTTCACCAATGTCACCCACGTCTCTTTCCCTGCGCCGCCGTCTCTAGCAATTACAGATCTTTTCTCCATATCTATTACTTTGGGGTTTTAAAAATATTCCACATATAAATAAGATTATACTGTATTTGTCTTTCTCTGTCTTATTTCATTTAAAACAACACCCTTAAGGTCCATCTATGTTGTTGAACATGGGAGGATTCCCTTCTTTTTTTAATGGCTGAATAATATTTCAGTGTGTGTGTGTATTTCCCACATTTTCTTTATTTATCCATCAGAGGACACTTAGGTTGTTTCCATGTCTTGGCTATTATAAATAATGCTACAGTAAACTTGGGGGCTGCAGATATTTTTTCAAGATATTGATTGTTTCCTTTGGATTAATACCCAGAAGTAGAATTGCTGGATCATATGATTGTTCTATTTTTAATTTTTGAGGACTCTCCATACTGACTGTACCTATTTACATTCCCCTAAACAGTGCACATGGGTTCCCTCTTCACTGCATCTTCAACAACACTTAGTATCTTTTGTCTTCTTGGTGATAGGCTTTCTGGGCACCTAGTTGGCTTAGTTGATGGAGCATGTGACCCTTGATCTCAGAGTCAGGAGTTTGAGCCCCACATTGGGCATAAAGCCTACTTAAAAAAAAAAAGATGATAGGCTTTCTAATATTTATGCACTGATATCACACTGGGGTTTTGATTTGTATTTTTCTGATAATTAGCGATGTTGAATACTTTTCCACGTACCTGTTGGCCATCAATAGGTTGTCTTTGGAAAATATATCTATTCAGATCCTCTGCCCATTTTTTAATCAGATTCTTTTCTGTTGAGTTGTAGGAGTCCTTATATATTTTAGATATTAACCCCCTACCACATAAAGAATTCATAAATATTTTCTCCCATTTGGGTGGGTTATCTTTTAGGTTTTTTTGATGGTTTCCTTTGCTATACAGTAGCTGTTTAGTTTGATAGAATCCTGCTTGTTTATTTGCTTTTGTTGCCTTTACTGTGGTGTCCTGTCCAAAAAAATCATTGCCAGGACCAGTGTCAAGGAGCCTATCTCCTTGTGTTTTCTCTAGGTGTTTTATGGTTTTGGATCTTTTATTCAACCCTTTAATCCATTTTGAGTTGATTTTTCTGTATGGTGTAAGATAGGGGTCCAGTTGCATTCCTTTGCATGAGGCCATCCAATTTTCCCAACACTATTTATTGAAAAGACTGTCCTTTCCCCATTGTATATTTTTGCCTCCATTGTCTTAAATTAATTAGCCATATGAGTGTGAGTTTCTTTCCGGGCTCTCTATTCTTTTCTAGTGATCTTGTGTTTGTTTTTAAGTTAATTCCATACAGTTTTGATTACTATAGCTTTCTGATGTTGTTTGGAATCAGGAAGCATGATGCCTCCAGCCCAGCATTGTTCACCTTTGGCTACTCTGGGTCTTTTGTGGTTCTGTACAGATTTTGGGGTTGTTTTATTTTATTTCTATGAAAACTGCTATTGAAATTTTGAAAGGGATTGCACTGAATCTGTAGATTACTTTGGGTAGTATGGACATTTTAACAGTGTTCTTCCAATCTGTGAGCATAGACTATCTTCCCATTTGTGTCTTCAAATTCTCATTAGTGTGATATAGTGCAAATATAAATGGAATTGTTTTGTTAATTTCTCTTTCTGATGCTTCATTATTAGTGTATAAAATGCAACTGATTTTGGGGTCACCTGGCTGGCTCAGTTGGAAGAGCATGCAACTCTTGATCTTTGGGTTGTGAGTTTGAGCCCCACCTTGGGTGTAGAGATTACTAAAAACAAATAAACTTTAAAAAAATAAGAAATGCCACTGATTTTTGAATATTGATTTTGTATCCCGCAACTGTACTTATTTGTTTACTTACTTACTAACTTGTTTATTCTAATAGTTTTTTGGTGGAGTCTTTAGGATTTTCTACATATAATATGTCATCTACAGACAAACATAGTTTTACTGTTTCCCTTCTGAATGAATGCTTTTTGTCTCTTTTTCTTGCCTAATTGCTCTGGCTAGGACTCCCAGTACTATGTTGAATAAAAGTGGTGAAAGTGGGCATCCTTGTCTGTTCCAGATCTTAGAAGAGAAGCTTTCAGTTTTTCACCATTGAGTATGAAATTAGCTGTGGGCTTGTCATATGTGGCCTTTATTCTATTGAAGTACATCCCTCTTATAACCACTTTGTTGAGAGTTTGTATCATGAATGGATGTTGGATTTTGTCCAATGCTTTTCCTGCATCTATTGAGATGATCATATGATTTTATCCTTCATTTTGTTCATGTGGTATAATTCTGTGATTGAAATTGTATGTTGAATCATCCTTGCATCCCTGAAATAAGTCCCAATTGGTGAATGATCCTTATAATGTATTGTTGAATTCACTTTGCTAAAATTTTTTGAGACCTTTTGCATCTGTGTTCATCAGAGATATTGGCCTGTGATTTTCTTTGCTTGTAGCGTCCTTCTCTGATTTTGGTATTGGGCTAATACTGGTCTTGTAAAGTGAGTTTGGAAGTGTTCTCTCCTCTTATATTTTTTTTGGAAGAGTTTGAGAAAGATTGGCATTAGTTCATCTTTAAATGTTTAGTAGAATTCACCAGTGAAGCCATCTAGTCCTGGACTTTTGCTTGTTGGGAAGTTTTTATTTACTGATTCAATCTCCTTACTAGTAATTGGTCTGTTTAGATTTTTTATTCTTCATGATTCATTCTTCGTAGGTTGTAGATTTTTGAGAATTTATTCATTTCTTTTAGGTGTCAAATTTTTCAGTATATTACTTAAGTCTCTTTTTCTTTTTTTTTATGTTTTCATCAGTTTAATTCAGGATATTATTTTATATATCACCGTAAGTCTCTTTTTCTTGGCGAATCTGGCTAAAGGTTTGTCTGTTATGTTTATTTTTATTTATTTATTTATTTATTTTCAAGAAACCAGCTTGGTTTCGTTGATCTTTTCTGTTATCTTTTTAGTCTTTATTTTATTTATTTCTAACTATGATCTTTGTTACTTCCTTCCTTCTACAAACTTTGGGCTTAGTTTGTCCTTTGTGCTCTAGATCCTTGAGGTATAAAGTCAGGTTGTTTATTTAAGATCTTTTTTGTTTCTTAACGTAGTCATTTATCATTGTGAATTTCCCTCTTAGAACAGCTTTTGTTGCATCCCTTAAGTTGTGCTATGTTGTGTTTCTAGTTTCGTATGTTTCAGTAGATTTTTATTTCCTTTTGAGTTCTTTGACCCATTGGTTGTTCAGTAGCATGTTGTTAAACCTCCACATATTTATGAATTTTCCAGTTTTCTTCCTTTAATTGATTTCTGGTTTCATACCATTGTGGTCAGAAAAGATGCTTCATACAATTTAAATATCCTTAGTTTAATACTTGTCTTCTCTCTCAAAAAGAAAAAAAAAAGAGGCACCTGGGTGGCTCAGTCAGTTAAACGTCTTACTCTTGATTTTGGCTCGGGTGGTGATAGGGTGGTGATCTCAGGGTCATAGGATTGAGCCCCATATGGGTTTCTGCACTTACTGTGGAATCTCTTGTCCCTCTCCCTTCCCCCTCTGTCCTTCCCCCTGCTTGCATGAGCATGTGTGCTCAAGATCTCACTCACACTCTCTTTCTCTCAAATAAATAAAATCTTAAAAAAAAAAAATTCTTTCTCTCCCTTTCCCTCTGTCCCTCCCCATCCACAACTCTCTCTCTCTTTCTGTCTCTCAAAAAGAAAGAAAGAAAGAAAGAAAGAAAGAAGGAAGGAAGGAAGGAAGGAAAAGGAAAGGAAAGGAAAGGAAAGGAAAGGAAAGGAAAGGAAAGGAAAGGAAAGGAAAGGAAAAAAAAGAAAAGAAAAGAAAAAAGAAGGAAAAAAAGCTTGGTTTCTAATATATGATCTATCCTGGATAATGTTCCATGTGTGCTTGAGAAGAATGTGTATTCTGCTGCTTTTGGATAGTGTTTTGTAAATGTCTATTAAGTTTACCTGATTTTACAAGGTATCATTTAATTCTAGTGTTTCATTATTGATTTTCTTTCTAGATGATCTATCCATTGATGAAAGTAGGGTTTTGAATCCTCCTGCTATTACTGTATTGCCATTTCTCCCTTTAGATCTGTTAATATTGCTTTATGTTTAAGTGCTTGTATGTTGGTGCATAAATATTTGCAAATGTTATATTTTCTTGCTGGATTGACACTTTTATCATTATATAATGGCCTTCTTTGTCTCTTATTACAGCCTTTGTCTTAGTCTGTTTTGTCTGATACAAGTACAGCTACCCATGGTTCTTTTGGTTTTCGTTTGTATGGAATATCCTTTTCTATCCTTTCACTTTCAGTCTGTGTGTGTCTTTAAAGCTGAAGTGAGTGTCTTGTAGGCAGCATATAGATGGATCTTGTGTTTTTTTAATCCATCCAACCACTCCGTGCCTTTTAATTGGAGAATTTAATCCTTTTGCATTTAAAGTAGTCATTGATAAGTATGGATTTGCCATTTTTAAATTTGTTTTCTGGCTGTTTTGTAGTTCCTTTGTTCCTTTCTTTTGGTCTCTTTTGTGATTTCATGAACTTCTGTAATGGTATGCTTATATTCTTTTCTCATTTTTTTGTGAATCTACTATAGGTTTCTGGTTTGTGGTTATCATGAGGCTTACATAAAATATCTTATAACAGTCTGTCTCAAGTTGATAACACCTTAGGTTTAAACACATTTTAAAGCTCTACATTTGGGGTACCTGGCTGGCTCAATTGATAAAGCATGTGACTCTTGGGCGCCTGGGTGGCTCAGTGGGTTAAAGCCTCTGCCTTCGGCCCAGGTCATGATCTCAGGGTCCTGGGATCGAGGCCCGCATCGGGCTCCCTGCTTGGCGGGGAGCCTGCTTCCTCCTCTCTCTCTGCCTGCCTCTCTGCCTACTTGTAATGTCTCTCTCTGTCAAATAAATAAATAAAATCTTTAAAAAAAAAAAAAAAGCATGTGACTCTTGATCTTGGGGTCATGAAGTTGAGCCCCATGGTGGGTATAAAGATTACTTACATTAAAAAAAAAAAA
Organism: Ailurus styani; assembly: GCA_002007465.1. Classification (NCBI taxonomy): domain Eukaryota; kingdom Metazoa; phylum Chordata; class Mammalia; order Carnivora; family Ailuridae; genus Ailurus; species Ailurus styani. The sequence goes on along the minus strand of LNAC01000452.1, from coordinate 587,854 downwards.
ACACTAACTTTTAAAAGTGGTAATTCTAAATGACCATTAATTTTAAAAAAATATGCTCTTCATTTTTATACTACTGTCACATTTTGTTTTTGATGCCACAATTTATATCTTTTTGTCTGTGTACTCATTAGCACATTATTGTAGTTATAGTTTTTTTTTCTCCTTTAAACTCTATACTAGGGGCGCCTGGGTGGCTCAGTGGGTTAAAGCCGCTGCCTTCGGCTCAGGTCATGATCCCGGGGTCCTGGGATCGAGGCCCACATCGGGCTCTCTGCTCAGCAGGGAGCCTGCTTCCTCCTCTCTCCTCTCTCTCTGCCTGCCTCTCTGCCTACTTGTAATCTCTCTCTCTGTGTCAAATGAATAAATAAAATCTTTAAAAAAAAAAAACAAAAAAACCCAAAAAAACTCTATGCTAGCTCGTAAGTGATTAACCCACTTTCACAACATTAAACTATTCTGAATTCAACTATGTATCTACCTTCATCTTCATGATTTATATTTTCATGTTTTCCTGTTATTGATTAGCACTCTTTTGTTTTAGCTTACAGAAGTTCCTTTAACATTTCATGTAAGGGGGGGTGCCTGGGTGGCTCAGTGGGTTAAGCCTCTGCCTTCAGCTCAAGTCATGATCTCAAGGTCCTGGGATTGAGGCCCCACATCAGGCTCTCTGCTCAGCAGGGAGCCTGCTTCCCCCTCTACCTCTGCCTACCTCTCTGCCTACTTGTGATCTCTCTCTCTCTCTCTCTGTCAAATAAATAAATAAAATCTTAAAAAAAAAAACATTTCATGTAAGGGTGGTCTAGTGGTGCTAAACTCCTTCAGACTTTGCTTGTCTGAAAAACTCTTTATCTTTGCTTCAGTCTGGACAACTTTGCCAGGTAAAGTATTCTTGATTGGGAGGGTTTGTTGTTTTTGGTTTTCTTTCAGTACTTTGAATGTATTATGCCATCTCTTCTGGCCTACAAAATTTCTGTTGAAAAATTTCTTGCAGTGGCATAGGGATTCCATTGTATGTAACAAGTTATTTTTCTCTTGCTGCCTTTACAGTTCTCTCCTTGGCTTTAACTTTTGGCAATTTAAATATAAAGTGTCTTGGTGTTAGTCTCTTTGGACTCATCTTATTTGGAACTCTAGATGTCTGTTTCCTTTCCCAGGGAAGTTTTCACCTTTTATTTCTTCAAATAACTTTTTTTCCCCTTACTCTCTCTCTTCTCTTTCTGGGACTATACTGTGTCCATTTAATATTGTTACATAATTCCCTTAAGCTATCTTCACTCATTTTCATTTTTTTTTCCTGCTCTCATTGGAGAATTGTACTAACCTCTTCAAGCTTGTTGATCCCTTTTTCTGCATCTTCTAGTCTACTGTTGAACCTCTCTATTGAATTTTTTGATGCAGTTATTGTATTCTTCAGCTCTGTAACTTGTATATGGTACTTAAATTTTCTAACTTTGTTGAAATTCTTGCTGTTTTCGTGCTTTGTTCTCCTGATCTAAGTGAGCATATTTATGATCATTACTTTGAATTCTCTGTTAGGTCATTATTTATCTTCATTTCATTAAGGTCTTTTCCTGAGGTTTTATCTTGTTCTTCTTTTGGAACGTATTCCTCTCTTTTTTTTTTTTTTTTAAGATTTTATTTATTTATTTGACAGAGAGAGAGAGAGAGATCACAAGTAGGCGGAGAGGCAGGCAGAGAGAGAGGAGGAAGCAAGCTCCCCGCTGAGCAGGGAGCCTGCTGGGGACTCGATCTGAGGACCCTGAGATCATGACCTGGGCCGAAGGCAGAGGCTTTAACCCACTGAGCCACCCAGGCACCCGAATGTATTCCTTTTTTTCTTCGTTCTCTGTGACTATCTGTGTTGGTTTCTATGCAGTAGATAAAACATCCACCTCTCTGAGTCTTGAACAGGTGGCCTTCTGAACTGTATCTTTCAACCCTGCCTTGGCTCTTAGTTGTCTTTCAGTCCTTTGTGATTGTGTCCAAACAGCTTTATTTGTTCTTAGTGTCTCCCAATAATTGCGGGTATGCCAATACCTGTCAGTGTCCATAAGAGGAATAACTTAATTAGCATCTAGATGCATGCTGATTGGAAAATGGACCCTCAGGCAGCAACTTCCCTGCCTTGGCTCTTAGTTGTCTTTCAGTCCTTTGTGATTGTGTCCAAACAGCTTTATTTGTTCTTAGTGTCTCCCAATAATTGCGGGTATGCCAATACCTGTCAGTGTCCATAAGAGGAATAACTTAATTAGCATCTAGATGCATGCTGATTGGAAAATGGACCCTCAGGCAGCAACTTTTTTTTTTTTTTTTTTTTTTTTTTTTTTTTTAACTTTTAATGTATGCAAACATACCTCTTTCTGGGGAAGATGGAGATGGGCATTTCTCTCTGCTCCCTCTGTACTGAGCCCTGATAAAATAGTCAACTAAGAACTGTTTCTATTTGCTACCATCCTGTTAAACCCATGAACACCAGACTCATTGGCTACCAGACCCAGGCAATCAAGGGACATCTCCCCTGCAAGGCAACCATAAAAGCTGGGGTGCCAGGGGTTTGCACAAGCTATTTTCTCAGAGACCCCAGCGATTGGGGGTGAGGCAGGGCAGTTGTGGTGTTTGCTGTCTTTTGCAGTCTCTGGAAAGGATTGCAATGGGCCCCCATGTATGTTAAATTAGAAGCCTGCAGGGGCACCTCTCTGGCTCAGTTGGTAGAGCATGTGACTCTTAATCTCAGAGTTGTGAGTTTGAGCCCCAGGTTGGGTATAGAGATTACTTTAAAACAAAAGGGGGGAAAAAAGAAACCTGCCCCTCAGGTCAAAACTTTTTAGGTAAACAAATAGACCTCTTTCATGGAAGGACTGGTCATTTCTTTCCGCTGCATCTGCACTGTTCCTGTTCCTTTGGTGGATATGCAGTTAAGGACTATTTCTCTGTTGCAGTCTCATTCTCTGTGAATGTAAGCCCCACTGGCCACCAGAGCCAGGCAATTGAGGAGTATCCCTTGAACAGCAACTGCAAGATCCATGGCACGAGACATGTATATAAGCTCCTTTTTGGGAGATTCCAGAAACCTAAAAATGGCTAAAGGAACAGTGTGAAGATGGCACCTGTCAGTGTCTGCAGCTCTGGAGAGTTTGCAGTCAGCTTCTAGATACATTTTTTTTTAATGATTTTATTTTTATTTATTTGAGACAGAGAAAGAGAAAGCACAAGCAGGGAGGGGGAGAAGCAGACTCCCCCGCTGATCGTGGAGCCCATCACAGGGCTGGATCCCAGGGCCCCAAGATCACAACCTGAGCCAAAGTCAGATGCTTAACCAACTAAGCCACCCAGGTACCCCTAGATACATTTTAAATTAGAAGCCCATCCCTCAGGCCAAAGCTATTAAGATAAGCAAATAGTCTTGTTTCATGGAAAGACTGGGTGTTTTAGTCTGCTGCCTGTATACTGGGTCCCAAGGTGTTACCCAAAATGAGTCCATGTGCTTAAGAACATAGGCTTAAGAACCGTCTTTTAGTTTGGCTTTGTGGGTCTTGTGGACATAAATCCCGCTGAGCAGGGAGTCCGATACGGGCCTTGATCCCAGGACCCTGAGATCATGACCTGAGCCGAAAGCAGAGGCTTTAACCCACTGAGCCACCCAGGCACCCTCTCAGATGGAAGTCTTAAAAGATAGGATACCAAGTATGGGTTTGTGGGGGGCCAAGCCCTTTATTCCTCAGGAAGAGGCTGAGAATTGTGCTTTCCCTCCCAGATGCAGGTTGTCTCATTGGAGGTAGGGTTTATGGTGAGCTGTTTCTAAGCCTCTCCCACCCTTTTGATGTGGGGTGTTTTGTTGTTTTGTTTTTGTTTTTTTTTTCTCCTTCACCTGATGTGTAGGAATAGTTCAGCTAGTTTCTGGATTTCTTTCAGAAGGAATTGTTCTTTATATAGCTGTATGTTCTGTGTGTGTGTAGGAGGAGGTGAGTTCAGGAGACTCCTATGTCGCCATCTTGAATCAGAACTCTGTAATCTCTTAAAATGTCTAAATTTCAGGGCGCCAGGGTGGCTCAGTTGGTTAAGTGTCTGCCTTTGGCTCGGGTAGTGATCTCAGGGTCCTGGAATCGAGCCCAGCATGAGGCTCCCTGCTCAGCCAAAAGTCGGCTTCTCTGACCCTCCTCCCTGCTTGTGTGCTGTCTCTCGCTCTCTGTCGGTCTCAAATAAATAAAATAAAATATTTAATAAATAAATGAAATGTTTTAAACAAAAACAACTTTTAAATCTCTAAGTTTTTTCAAAATAAATTTTCTTTGCTTTTATGAAATGCGTTTATGCGACCTATTCTATTTGTACCATTATAGAGTTTTGCTGTAATATCCAATTTAATCTCAACCTCATAAGCATGTTTGAGTCCCATTATAATTCAAAAACAGGGTAAGTGGGCGCCTGGGTGGCTCAGTGGGTTAAAGCCTCTGCTTTCGGCTCAGGTCATGATCTCAGGGTCCTGGGATCGAGGCCCGCATCAGGCTCTCTGC
>LNAC01000452.1:515469-581199 GCA_002007465.1 Ailurus styani | reverse complement strand
AAAAAAAAAAAAAGTCAAATGAGATATGTGATTACAAATTGTAAATGCATGCTGCTTATTTAGGTAGAACTAGAGAATAAAACTTACAGGCATTTAAATTATGAAATAGGTAAATGCTGTGAAATGTGAATCCAGAGAAATGAAACCATTTAAAGGAATTTGTTTTTAGTTGTACAGATTTTTTTAATGAAGAATGACAGTTGAGGAAGTAATCAAATTGAACTTGCTACATTGTTCCCACAAATACACCAAAACCATTAAAATGAGATATTAATTTCCTTTGATATTTAACTTGAATATTAAATGCCTAACATATTAATGTGTTAAACTTCTTTAAAATGTTGTTCACTATTGATGTACTTTTTTTGGCTTATTTATTTTATTTGCTGGCCTTAAAAAAAGAGCAAATTATGTTTGAAATGATTCTTTTAAACTTTAGTAAAAGAATCCTTTTTTGGCTGGTTTTGGGGGGGGTTGTGTGTGTGTGTGCACACACGCACTCGCATGTGTATATTGGGTTTATTGTCAAATAATTTACCTACCATACAATTCTATTTTAAAAGCAAGCAGAAATGTAAATAAACATGCATAGGCAATGTTACTTTAAAATCAACATGATAAGAACTGTCAGATATGCAAATAATTTAAAAGTACTGAAGTTATTTTAAAAAAGAACTTTTAAAACTACAGAGCAATAAAGTACAATTACATTTAATATGTTGAACATTTTAGACGATAAAAGAATGTTTTCAATAAAATTATGTAAATAAAGCCTTTAGAGCCATATCAGTTAAGTTTTGAATATATGCTTTAAGTAAAATAAGTTTAAAATAAAAACAAAATATAGTTATGCTTATGAAATCTAAACATGAGTTACTATCATAAAATAGTTTAGATTTGATGCAGATACTAGTATAGTGCTTCCCTGAAGTTTTTTTTCATTACACGGCAAGGAAAAACATCAAGAAAATATTCCCTCAAGCTGCATATTCTGCTACTGCTGGTTTCTTGTAATTAAAAGAAGTGTGCAGACTTCATATTAGTTTAATTTAAATGTTTATGGATTGTTTAGTATATAAATGTAATTTTAATTCCGAGAATATTGTGCAAGTCCTGGAAAATAATTACAGGAACTGAAAGTAGCATGGTCATTGTGTGTGTTAAACACATAATAAGATTTATGAAATCCATTTTCAGTAGACAACTTTCAGACTTTTTAAAAAGTAAAACTTCCCATTAAAAAAGCTACTTAATTTGTTTTCCTTGTAAGACACGCAAGCTAAAAATTAATCTAAAAAAAGTTAAAGAGAGGTTTCTACTTCATTTATTTAGATAAAGTAACTCTTTCCCCTCAAATGAAAATTCTTACAGTACTCTAAGGATAATTGATGATGGGCACCCAGGCATCTGAAAGGACAAGGAGTCTATTTTCCTTTGTTCTTATCTAATTTCTGTTGAATAAAGAGAGTCTGCCCCAGAGGGTTAAAAGGACTCCTTACTTTCAGGATGTTTTTAAAAACATGATTTCATGAACTTCTGTAGGTTTGAATATTTTCATTGTTTTGTTTATTAGGTGATCTGTATAATGTTTAATCTTTCTTTTTCTTTTGTTTTTTGTTTGTTTGTTTGTTTAAGCATTCTCTACACCCAACGTGGGGCTCGAATTTACAACCTCAGGATCAAGAGTCTCATGCCCTACTGAGTGAGACAGCCAGGCACCCCTAATCCTTTTTTCTTTATATAAACCAATTGGTATGGTCATACCTCTTTTCTAATTTAAATGTGTTTGTATGGGGGTGCCTGGCTGGCTCAGTTGGTAGAGTATGTGACTTGATGTCAGGGTCATGAGTTCAATCACACAATGGGCATAGAACTTTCTTTATTTTTTTTTTAAGATTTTATTTATTCATTTGACAGAGAGAAAGAAATCCCAAGCAGGGAGAGCAGCAGGCAGAGGGAGAGGGAGAAGCAGGCTCCCTAATGAGCAGAGAGCCCCCAATGCAGGGCTAGGTCCCCGACTTTGGGATCATGACCTGAGCCGAAGGCAGACGCTTAATGACTAAGCCACCCAGGTGCCCCTAGAACTTACTTTAAAAGAAAAAGTTAAAAAAAAAAAAAATGTGTGTGTGTATCATTATAATAGGGGGAAAAAACATCAGTTTAAAATGATGCCACCATCATAGTTATTTGGTTTAAATAAATATAAAATTCTAAATCCTTTAGGGATGCCTGGGTGGCTCAGTCCGATAAGCATCTCCCTTCATCTCAGGTCATGATCCCAGGGTCCTGCATCTGCTCCTTGCTCAGAGGGAGCCTGCTTCTCCTTCTACCTGCCACTCCCCCTGCTTGTACTCTCTCTCTCTCTCTCTGACAAATAAATAAATAAAACCTTAAAGAGAAAAAGATTCTAAAGCCATTAAATTAAGATAAAACAGGACACCACACTTTAAATAAAACACTTCATTGATCTTTTTTTACACTATTTATGCAAAAAAAAAGTATTCCCACATATGTCCAATTTGGGAAATACATTTATAAACAGTGTGTTGTCTTTAAAATTTATAGACTTTCTTTGTTTTACTTTCTCTTTTTTTTTTTAAATAAAGATTTCATTTATTTATTTGATGGAGACAGAGTTTACAAGCAGGGGGAACAGCAGGGAGAGGGAGAAGCAGGCTCCCCCTGAGCAGAGAGCCTGATGCAGGGCTCAATTCCAGAACCCCAGGATCGTGACCTGAGCCAAAGGCAGACTTCCTGAGCCACCCAGGCACCCCTGTTACACTTTTCCTTAGCAATTGAGTGCCATCTTACTGCTCATTAAAATGGATTTGCTATGAAGATACCAAGGGCTGTAAAGGAAGGCATTTTTCTGAATTTAAAATATTTTTAATTCTTGGGCTGTATTTGTTAAAATTTCATAATTCACTTATACTCTAATAGTATTGTTTGATATTTTTAAAACTCAAAATATATCTTCATTATGGCTTACCAATTTTTATTTAGTGCTTCTAATCAATTACACTTTAATGACTTGGGGATTGATTGTGCAAATTATTAAAAATAAATGGAAGTGTAATTTGCTTTAAAATAAGTTATGTAGAAAAACTGGTGTCATTATATATGAAACAGTTTTTAAGTCAATAATATTAGAAGAAACAACAGGTGTTGGCAAGGATGCAGAGAAAGGGGAACCCCCTTGCACTATTTGTGGGCATGCAAACTGGTGCAACCACTTTAGAAAACAGTGTGGAGATTCCTCAAAAAGTTAAAAATAGATTTGCCCTGCACTCCTGAAATTGCACTACTAGATATTTACCCAAAGGATACAAAAATACAGATTTGAAGGGGTACATGCACCACAGTGTTTATAGCAGCATTATCAACAATAGCCATACCATGGAGAAATCCCAAATGGCCATCAACTGATAAATGGATAAGAAGATGTAGTATGTATATATACAGTGGTAATATTACTCAGCCATCAAAAACAGTGAAATCTTATCATTTGCAATAACATGGATGGAGCTAGAGTGTATTGTACCAAGTGAAATAAGTCAGTCAGAGAAAGACAAATAGCATGATCTCATTCATATGTTGAATTGAAAGAAAACAGATGAACATATGGGAAGGGGGAAAAGAGAAAAAGGAGAGAGGGAGGGTCGCCTGGGTGGCTCAGTCAGTTAAGCAACTGCCCTCAGCTCAGGTCGTAATCCCAGAGTCCTGGGATCAGTCCTGGGATCGAGCCCAGCATCAGGCTCCCTGCTCAGCTGGAATCCTGCCTTTCCCTCTCCCACTTGCCTTGCTTGTGTTCCTCTCTCACTGTCTCTCTCTGTCAAATAAATAAATAAAATCTTAAAAAAAAAAAAGAGAGAGAGAGAGACAGAGAAAGAAACCATAGGAGACTTTTAACAATAGAGAAAAACTGAGGGTTGATGGAGGGAGGTGGGCGGGGGTTGACTATTAAGGAGGGCACTTGTTGTGATGAGCCCTAGGTGTTGTATGTAAGTGATGAATCATTGAATTCTACTCCAGAAACCAATATTGCACTGTATGTTCACTAACTTAAATAAATAAGAAAACACTTCTTCTATCTTCATGGAAGAAAAAAATCAATAAAACCAGTGTTTCACATTTAATGCAGTAGATGCCAGCTTAAGAAGAAAATTAATCTTTAGTTAGAAATCTGAATAAAAATAGAAAGTTCTGGGCGCCTGGGTGGCTCAGTGGGTTAAAGCCTCTGCTTTTGGCTCAGGTCATGATCTCAGCATCCTGGGATCGAGGCCCGCATCGGGCTCTCTGCTCAACAGGGAGCCTGCTTCCTCCTCTCCCTGTCTCTCTGCCTGCCTCTCTGCCTACTTGTAGTCTCTCTCTCTGTGTCAAATAAATAAATAAAATCTTTAAAAAAAATAAAAAATAAAATAAAAATAGAAAGTTCTCTCTGCTGCAGTAGTTCAGTTTGTCTAAAAATATTAAATCTTGGGGTATCTGGGTGGCTCAGTGGGTTAAACCTCTGCCTTCAGCTCATGTCATGATCCCAGGGTCCTGGGATCGAGCCCCACATCGGGCTCTCTGCTCGGCAGGGGGCCTGCTTCCCCCTTTCTCTCTGCCTGCCTCTCTGCCTACTTGTGATCTCTCTCTCTCTCTCTGTCTGTCAAATAAATAAATAAAAGCTTTTTAAAAATATATTAAATCTTGGGGGCACCTGGCTAGCTCAGTTGGTAGAGCATGTGACTCTTGATCTCAGAGTTGTGAGTTCAAGCCCCACATTCGGTATAGAGCTTACTTTATATGTGTGTGTGTGTGTGTGTGTGTGTGTGTATTTACATATATATAAATATATATAAAATTTGATGTAGTTGACTTACTGAAAAAGGAAGACATTCCAAAAATAAAAATTCTCTCTTTGGAGATAAATTGTAAAATTACAAAACAGCATTGTAGAATTTAGTTAATGATTGACTTTGAGAGCCGATATATTTGAACTTGAAAGTGTTTATCTTAACAGTTATTTTAAGTGTTAATATTTTTTAAAATATACCTATTGGTTTAATTCCCTTGACTTTCTGTCCATCCTCACCACTTTTATTACCAACCAAGTAAGTTGGTAAGGGAATTTGTGTTTTGTTTTGTTCTGTTTATTTTTAGTAAGCTCAATGTCCAACATGGGGCTTAAACTCACTGCCCTGAGATTGAGAGTCCCATGCTTTACCAACTGAGCCAGCCAGGCATTAGCAGATGGGCACTTTTAAGGGGAGGGGGGAGCGGAATATATATATATATAATTGTAGCATCAACATGCAGGAAAAAGAAAATCATAGAAATAACACTAGCCAGCCAAATGCCTGTTTCAGCATGGGAGATAGCATAATGAAATAAAAAAGAGCACTGATTTCAGAGTCTGAAGGATCTGCTCTATTACACTGCAGGATTATTGAAAGGCTCAAGTAAAATGTTTCTGAAAATATTTCATAACACTAGCACAAGCTGTGAAATGTAAGATGTCATTTTGCTCTGGGGGGTAATAAATGCTTATTCAGTTATTGCCACATAACTTTTTTTCATCTTCTGGCTGGTGATCAGCAGAGGTGCCTTCATTGGCTGTCTTGAAAAATCCTATGATTTTCAACCCTGATGTTAATCAGGGAGTAAGTCTGGCAAGTAGTAGAAGGAAAGAGAAAGAGATAAATGTGGTAGGTCAGTATTTCCAAAAGAATGAGTTGGTTTGGGGTGCCTGTGTGGCTTAGTCTGTTGAGTGTCTGACTCTTGATCTCAACTCAGGTTTTGATCTCAGGGTTGTGACTTCAAGCCCTGCACTGGGCTCTATGCTGGGTGTGGAGCGTACTTTACCGGAAAAAAAAAAAAAAAAAGAATGTGTTGGTTCATAGTTAGTTTATAACATTTTGTTCATCCCTAGATAATGCAGAGATAATAAGAAAAATAAAGTAACAATGTTTTGGCTTGTTCTTGAATTGTGGTAAAAGTTTATCTTTAGGGTGTAATTATTCTATCAAGATTTTATTTGCATATTTTCTAGTGCAACCTTTTGTGATTTTTTAAAAAATTATTCATCAAAAGCAGTGAATAAGTGAATCAGGTTGTGAGATATTTAGTATTATAAACTCTATAAAGAGCCATCTTTCATTCTTCCTTATATTTTTCATTAATGTTTTGATTATCCTCCTTTTATACAGGACTTTGCTTCCCGAGCTAAACTGGCAGTTCAAAACCTAGTACAGAAGGTTGGATTTTTTGGAATTTTAGCCTGTGCTTCAGTAAGTGATTTGTATTAAAAGTGAGAAATTCTAATAAATGGTAGATTTATAGTTTGATCCAATTTTTTAAAGATAGCACACTTAGAAAAAATAAAGATGACACACTTCAGTGAACAAAAATGTTATCACTTTTAATGAGTATGTAATTTTACTAATCATTCATCTTACCCATCAAATGAGCTATTTCTGTTGGATAGGTTCATACCTGTTTATTGACTTTTTAAACATTTCATCTTGCCATTGATGCCTTTGGACCTAAATGACTTGTTTCAGTAAGAATAAAAGAGATTAAAAAAAGAGAAGATAAAAAAAAAGAAAGAAAATTCATCCTTTCCGTGAAGAATTATAAAATGAAGTGCATTTAACCAAATAACAATGACTTCATTCTTTCCAGAGTTATAGACAGGTAGTTTTTTTCCAGAGTTTCAAGCATTAGTTATAAGGAAGAATTCATATGAAACCTGTCTTAAGGGGTATTTACAACTATCAAAGTAATCGAAACCTTTCAGGCAAAGTTAAGTGCATCATTGGCTACAGTGAACTAGTAAGAAGCCACTTATGTCAGAAATGTAGTTAATGTCTCAAACTTCACATTTGTAAAATTGACATTCCTCGATGAGTTGGTTTTTATCCTGGTCCTTTTCTAATATAATAGAAACAGTTGTATTTGAAATGGAACATTTTGAATAGAGTTTTCTTTGGTGGCCTGTGTACAATTTTTGGCACTTTGGTGGTAGATTTGGCCAGTATAACTAGGTGCACCTAGTTGATATGATAAAAACTGCAACTGTAAGTATAATTCACAAAATTATTGTCTACTGACACACAACTCCTTTATCCATTATGTACTAGAATATGAATTCATCTTTGAGTACTCCTCCCTTAGCAAAGCAAATGGCCAGAAAAGAAGACATTTGGTGCCAAAATTTCTAATGTGATGTGAACATTCTAGATATACTGTAAAATATACATGCGCCTTTGACCCTGGCAATTTTAGAAATTTTTGTAATCTTTTTAATGTAGAAGCTCTTTATCGTAATATTGACCTCAACTATTTGACCAATTTATAAGTAAGTATATTGTAGTATGATATAGTAGAAAGAGAATTGACTTTGGCATTCCTAAACCAATTTTGCGTCTTATTAATAACTGTGTAACCTAGTCAAGTTACTCTCTTTGAACCCTAGTTTTCTAATTTTTAAAATGGGGCAATAAGACACTCATCATAAAGGCTGATACGAGGATTTAAGAAAATATATGTGAACTAACACAGTGCTTAGAACATAAAATGTTCCTCCATTTTTATTGTTATTCATCAGCTTTGATTCAGTCATTGAGTGTTTGGAATAAAGAGATGGATGTTGAAGTCTAGTGAGGGAGATCCTTATGGATAATAATGTCCTTACTTTAGAGGCTAAGTGAACAAGCATGGGAGCCACATTGCCTGAGTTGAAATCCTCCTCTGCTGCTGAAATCCTGCTATCCTGAATAAATTGTCGAACCTGTCTGTCTCACTTTTCTGTAAAGTGAGTGTAATGATACCATATAGTATTATTTTGAGATTAAATAAGTTGACAATGTAGCTATTTTAGAAAAGTACCTAACAAGTCAAAGCACTCAAGAAAAATTAGCTTTCATTATTTCCGGGGAACCCATCGGTTTATTAAAACAAAAAATAGTATTTATTCTTTGGCATTCATCTATCCATGTGTCCTTCTCACTGCTAAAAATCCGCTTTCTATACTAGTCAGTCTTCTTTATATTTGACTAGGAATAGTCAAATTGATAGATAAATTTGGCCTTCTAGGAATTTTTTTCTAGAAAATTTTTGATACTTAAAGTGTTGAAAGCATATATACTTCATTTATTAATTTTATCAAATTAAATTTATCAAATGTTTATTAATTATCTTAACATTCAAACTAAAATAAGTAAAACTCCTATTGAAGGAAAATTTCAAAGTTGCTTAGTAGTTCATTTAATCCCAGTCTTCCTTTCTGTGTATTTAGTCAGCAGTTGAAAAAAAAAGAATAATATGCACGTGAAACAATAAATTCACTGATTATGCTCTTCTGAGGATATACAGTATATGCTGAGGTGTCCAACATTTTTAGCAAATCCTGATTTTTAATCTGTTCTGCTTTACATCTTGTATACTTTTAATTAGTTTCTATTTCAAAATAATTAATTTCTATTTTGACGTTAGAGCTGATAATAAAGGAGAACAATTAAAATTGTAATCCATGGAGTTATGAGGGTCACATGAGAAAATATAATAAGTGATTGATGTAAAGCTGTGCAAATGGTATTGTTATTAACATTGATTATAAGACAGATGAAATTGCATAAAACATTTGAACTTGGATGAGAAAAACAAAACTGAGTTATTGAATCCAGGTGTTATGAACAAAAGAATATTTGAATTCTAATTTAGTCATGGAATTGTTTTTAAAAGAACATATGTGACAAATATCTTTTAAACAACTAGGCTTTTCTTTGAAATTTCAAAAATGAAATTATATAAATTAATTGCCTTCTGAATGGTTCTGCCAACTGCCACAAGGACAGAGTGCTTCTATGGGAGAAAAATGGATAAAGTACTCAAAAACAGCTTGTGGTTTCTTTGCATTTTTACATGAAATTGTCTTTCAGCATTCGTGAAATGTGGGAATGTTTGGAAAAGGTATTTGTTGTGAATCACTTCTTTGTCTGGGACTGAGTATTCAAAACATCTGAATCTATGTGCTCATATTTCCACACTTGATTTTCTTTTTAAAATATATTACACAGCCCCACAGCCTTGGGCTGTCATACAAATGATGAGGTTTGTATGTGCAAAATACAAATTATGAATTTTTTTATGTTGAGGAATAAAAGCACATTTACATATAAATGTATTTGTGATTTTTATGAGTGTTTACTGTATAGATGTGAGTACTTTCTAGGTAATACTCTTATTTCAAGCTGAAAATTTTAGAGCCCTAGTAACTAATGAAATAATCTTAAGTCTTTTTCTTCATTTATACCTCACCTTAGACACAGCTATGAAATGGCAATGTGCTGGATGGTATTAAATTCCTTCAAGTCCATCGCTTTTATCCAATTCTAATGTGATTAAAAGAAAAAAAGTATATGGGGCATTAGCTATAAAAAATACAAGCAAAAGGACAGCTGGGTTTGCTTTGAACAGCAGCCTGAAATGAATATGGGACCCAACTTACAGAAACATTAGAATACTTGCCTAACCTTCTGAACAGCCTAGTGATGCAGGAACCGATACCTGTCTGCAATAAAAGCAAGGCTTAAAGCATGATTCCAGATATCTGTAAGTGGTAAGATTAATCTGTTCCTTGAATTACATATTCTAACTTTTTTTTTTAATAGATTCCAAATCCTTTATTTGATCTGGCTGGAATAACATGTGGACACTTTCTTGTACCTTTTTGGACTTTCTTTGGTGCGACTCTGATTGGAAAAGCAATAATTAAAATGCATATCCAGGTAATTATACCCTCTGATTCACTGCCTAATGATGATGAGTCCATTAAAAGGCATTAAAACTTAATTCCTTTGTTCATTCCAGTATGAATTGTTAATGTTTTGATTCTGCTTCTTTTGTTTGGTTTCTTACTTAGGTATTTAACCATGTCATTTGGAGATTAGTGAATTTGGTGCAGGATTTTCCTGTCCCTGTTGAAAAATTGTGCCCCTTTAAGACTTTTTCTCCTTGTTTTCTTTCTTTCCTTCTTTTCCCCTCCCTCCTTTCCTGTCTTTCTTTATTTTGCTTTTTGCCTTGTGAAACTGTTCATCCAAGACTATCATCAAGCAAAAACAGTGTTCCTGTATAGGAAAATGCACGTCATTTTCACATACATAGTCTAAAAATGTCACATTTTTACTGACCATGAGTTGAGAGAAGATGGCCTTTAACCAATTCTACTTTTATTTCATACCCCCCAATAATACTTCCTCTCAAGGCATCAATGTCCTTTACAGAAAACCAGCCAGATGTTAGTGTGGGAGAGAATGGGGTAGAAAGGGGTCTCTGAAGAGGCGAAGAGCTGTGGGTTGTGGTTAGAGAAGTGAGAATCTGCTATTGTTCAAAGCCAGGCTTAACAAAAGCCCTAGGATAGAGGTATGTGTGTGTGTGTGTGTGTATATATATATATATATATGAATAGAGGAGAGAGAATGAAGGGAAATGAATATGTGCTTCTAGAACTGTGATATGAGTTTTTTCCTTTTAAAAGGGCAAATCTCACTAGAAGAAAATAAAATTAACCTGAATAGAATTTCTTAACCAGTGAGGTTTGCAACACAGAGGCATTCACCAACGGAAAGGCAAGAGCAGTGAGCCCTGGTATGATTTCTTCAAAATTAAAAGCCTCTTCATTCCAAGTTTCTTCTTAACACCTCTCTACCTTCAGTTCTTAGAAAAGAAGAATGAGACAGGAAAACTTCAGCTGCTTTTACTGCCCAGTTTCTAATGTTAGATTTTGGCATTTGGGGTGAGTTTATTGAGCCTGTCCTCTACTCCCCTGCTATGATAATCACTCACTATTCCAAGGACATTCCTCCTTCAAGGAATATATTTTCTCCCACTTATATTAAGTATATTGCTCAGTGAAATGAGTTTTTTAATGTTGGAATGCTAGTTACTTTGGTAAATATTACAGTAGCATATTCGGATTTTTCAAATAAAATATTATGGTGAGTAGTAAATTATTTTGCAGTATATCAGAAGATAATTTTTTCTTTGATCTTTTCAGTTCTTTCTGGGGGAAGAAGGAGCTAACATTTTGCTTTTTAAAAATAAATAATTTTCTCTTGAAAGTATTAATACCTAAGAAACAATAACAGAGAGGCACCTGGGTGGCTCAGTTGTTAAGTGTCCACCTTTGACTCAGGTCATGATCCCAGGGTCCTGGGATCGAGCCCTGCATCAGGCTCCCTGCTCCATAGGAAGCCTGCTTCTCCCTCTCCCTCTCCCAGTCCCCCTGCTTGTGTTCCCTTTCTCACTATGTCTCTCTCTGTCAAATAAATAAATTAAATCTTTTTAAAAAATTTTAAAAAGTAACAATAACAGATTATTTTAATTCCCTTTATAATAGCAACTTCTCTTGGAATCCTTAAGCTTTATGCACCTAGCTTTGTGTAGTAACTTTCTGCATAAATTTAAGATTTATTATGCTGAGAGTATTCTGTAGTGATAGGTCATGTAACTTCAGATTTTTCATTACAGAATATTAAAAATAGTGTATTTTTTAAGCATTCTCTGTTTTTTTTCAAGTTATGATAATGCTTAAGTTTTTTATATGGTACTTCACACTTTAAAGCACTTAGTGTTTGTGAGTTGATTTTATTATAATCCCCGGATAGAAAAAATGACTACTCCCATTTTATAATTATCAAACTTAGGAGATTAATAAGTAAAGTAAGTAACAGCTGGAATTTGAACCCATGTCTTTTGCCTTCAAGTTCAGTGTTCTTTCCATTCTTTTGCATTGCCTTCTGAACTATAAATTATTTATGTGATTAAGGAAACTGAATTGTTTAAAGCCTGCTATTTTTCAGGACCTGTGCCAGGCAGTGTGCATTGGTCATCTCAGAGCAATCCTGTGAGATAGTTATTATCCATATTTCATACATAGGAGAACTGAGTGTTAGAGAAGATTAAATATATGCCTAAAGCCTGGAATTAAAACCAAACTCCATAAAGTCAAACCTATACCCTGTATCTGTGTGGAAGGAAAAAAAGAAAGCCAAAATCTTTGTTTCTGAAAGCAGAGTATCTGAGTTCCTTCACTAAACTGAGACCATGGGATATGTTTGCTGTGTTCCATTGTACCATGGAGACATACTTTCTAAAGGCAAGTCACTTGATGTACATCCAGATGTAGCTCAGGGTGACAAACATTTCTTATTCTTTGGGTAAGCAATGGTAGTGCATAATATAAATGTTTTAACTATTTCTGAAGTAATCAGAGGGAAACCACACACAGATTTTTCTGTAATCTAATAGTAAAAACTGTCTTCTGGTTCTTTTCTCTTTTTTTTCCAGCCTAAAGAAAACAGCCAAAAATATTTTTATTGATATCTTGCTATTTGTTACACTTCCCCTAAAAATTTCAAATTAGCCCACCTAATAATATTAGATTGGGATTTCCAAAGTCAATATATTTATAGTCAGTACTTCACATACCCTGTAACTTACTTACCATGTGTATTGTTTACTGCCTCTTTACCTTTCCACCACAGACACATACACAGAAATATAAGCTTCATGAGAGTAGAGGATTTTCTTTTTGACTCACTGAGGTCTTCTAGTGCCTAGAGTATCATCTGACATGTAGTAGACATTCAGTAAATTTTTTTTTTTAGATTTTATCTTTAAGTGATCTGTACATTCATGGGAGCCTGGGTGGCTCAGTGGGTTAAAGCTGCTGCCTTCGGCTCAGGTCATGATCCCAGGGTCCTGGGATCGAGGCCCACATCGGGCTCTCTGCTCAGCAGGGAGCCTGCTTTCTCCTCTCTCCTCTCTCTCTGCCTGCCTCTCTGCCTACTTGTAATCTCTCTCTCTGTGTCAAATGAATAAATAAAATCTTTAAAAAAAAAAAAGTGATCTGTACATTCAACATGGAGCTCGAACTCACAACCCTGAGACCAAGAGTCCCACGCTCTACCAACTGAGCCAACCAAAGTGCCCCACTCAGTAAATTTTGTTTTTGTTTTTGTTTTTAAGATTTTATTTATTTTAAAGAAATAGAGAGCAAGTGTGAGCTGGGGAAGGGAGAAAGGGAGCGGGGAAGAGATAATCTCAAGCACACTTCGTACTGAGTGCAGAGCCCCACACAGGGCTCAATCCCACAATCCTGATATCATGACCTGAGTCAAAACCAAGAGTCAGACACTCAACTGACTGAGCCACCCAAGCACCCTGCCCCACTCAGTAAATTTTTAATAAATGAATTTCAGATTTTTTCTTCCGTGGAAGGACCTTCTTTTATAGATAGTTTTTTCTTTGTTCATTCTGTCACTATTAGTTCCTGCACCCATGTCTTTTTTTTTTTTTTTTTTCCTACTGAACTCTTTCGTCTGCACACATGGTTAAATGGGCTGTTTGGTGGTTGGTGTTTTTGTTTATTTGGTAGAATCCCCACTCAGACCTCTAGCCTGAATGAGATGAGACATATGTTCTTAAATATCTGGCACATTTATGTCTTGCCCCAGCACAGTGAATTTTCAAGCTGTTACGTATAAAAAGAAAGTCTTGTTTTGTTTTCAAGCAATGGAATTATGCAATTATCTGGGCATTGGCTTATTTTCAATGTTAGGAAATGATGGTAGGGAAAACTCATGGTGGTGAAATCACTGAGAGCCAAAACTATTAGCTCTAATTTTTAGAGAAAGATTTATAGCTCCAATAACTGGCTTTTATGGAAACTAGAAGGACCCCCATATAGTAATGCTTTTTCCTCCCTAAATGATCTACAACAATTGTTAGTTTCGTAATCTTCATACACCATTTGTATAACATGGTTTATGAAATCATCATCCATCTTGTAACTTTTTGACATGTGCTTGCTTTCTTCATGAGATAGGTAGTATCTTTTTAAAATCAATAGATACATAAACAGAGACATCTGGGTGGCTTAGTCAGTTGAGCGTCTGACTCTTGGCTCAGGTCATGATCTCAGGATTGTGGGATCGAGCCCTGTATTGGGCTCCACACTCAGCACAGAGTCTGCTTGTCCCTCTGCTTCTGCTGCTCCCCTAGCTCTCCCTCTAAAATAAATAAATAGAACTTAAAAAATAAATAGATACATAAACACCAGAAAAGACTGTGAACTTTTCTTTTTAGTCTTACTTCCTTATACAGATCCAGCTGTGCAGCTGCCAATGTCTGTGTTAACACTAGGACATTTCTTAAGAATATGTCATTGCCTTATTAGTCTTCTATCTGAAATAATATGCTTTAGCCTAACTTAGCTACTTTCTGAGATTCATAATGGGTGGATAAAAAGAAGTCTATTATTGGGTGCCTGGGTGGCTCGGTGGGTTAAAGCCTCTGCCTTCGGCTCAGGTCATGATCTCAGGGTCCTGGGATCGAGGCCCGTATTGGGCTCCCTGCTCAGCAGGGAGCCTGCTTCCTCCTCTCTCTGCCTGCCTCTCTGCCTACTTGTGATCTCTCTCTCTCTCTCTCTCTGTCAAGTAAATAAATAAAATCTTTAAAAAAAAAAAAAGAAGTCTATTATTTATTTTATTTATCTTCCCTCCCTTTGGTTGCATAGGCTAACATTATTATTTGACAAACAATAACAAAAATGTAGGCAGTCATCATCAGGAATTTGGAGAGAGAATCTAGAATTACTCATATTTAATAGAGTTATTATCAGTCCTTTAGAGCTAAAATTTTTTTAAGATTTTGTTTATTTATTTGATGGAGAGAGAGAGAGATCACAAGTAGGCAGAGAGGCAGGCAGAGAGGAGGAAGCAGGCTCCCCGCTGAGCAGGGAGCCCAATGTGGGGCTCAATCCCAGGACCCTGGGATCATGACCTGAGCCGAAGGCAGAGGCTTTAACCCACTGAGCCACCCAGGTGCCCCTAGAGCTAAACTTTAATATCATGTCTTGAATCTCTAATTAACCATATTTATATGACCTTTCCTTTCTCTGAACTTGTAGAATACATTTTTACTACTAATGTCATGTATAGTTCATATATATATATATATATATATATATATATACACACACAGCAATTTTATCATTTATATGTATATAATATATATATATATAACTTACTGTCTTTCTACTGTTTATAGAAAAAATTTTACGGACACCTGGGTGGCTTAGTTGGTTAAGCAGCTCCCTTCACCTCAGGTCATGATCCCAGGGTCCTGGGATCCAGCCCCACATTGGGCTCGCTGCTCAGTGAGGAGCCTGCTTCTCCCTCTCCCTCTGCCTGCTGCTCCCCTTGCTTGTGCACTTTCTCTCTCTGTCAAATATATAAATAAAATCTTTTTTTAAAAAAAGGAAGAAAAGAAAAAAATTTTTTAATTTCTTCAGGGTATGGGGTGGCTGGGTGGCTCAGTCGGTTAAGCAGCTGCCTTTGTCTTGGACCATGATCTTGAGCCATGTGTCAGGCTCCGTGCCCAGCAGCAAGTCTCCTTGTCCTCCTTCTGCCCCTCACCTCCACTCATGCTTTCTCTCTCACTCTGCTGTATCTCACATAAATAAATAAAATATTTTTTAGTTAATTAATTCTTAATTAATTAATTTCTTCAGGGCAGAGTGCCTGAGTAGCTCAGTCATTTGAGCATCTGCTTTGGCTCTGGTCATTGTCTCAGGGTCCTGGGATTGGGCCCTGCATAGGGCTCCCTGCTCAGGGGGAGTCTGTTTCTCCCTTTCCCTCTGTCCCTCCTCCCCACTCCTGCTCTCTCTCTCTCTCTCTCTCTCTCTCAAATAAATAAGTAAAATCTTTAAAAAAAAATAAATTCTTCAGGACACTGAAGAAGTGTCCTGTCCATTTTATGTTCCCTGAAAATCCATAAGAATGCCTTATATATTTTGAACACTTATTTGAGTTGAAGATAATTTGCTACCTTTTAGCACTAAAGGCATCTTTACTTAAAAGGTAAGAATCAACATCTTTAATTGAGAATACCTCAGTAACACCAGATTGAAAATGATCCAAGTCTGATAAAGATTCTCAATAACCTGTTGATGTTTTTGCTTATATAGGAAGTCTTAAAGTCCAAGATCACTCAGGTTCTAAGAATGAAACTTTAATGCTAACTTCTACACACTTTCTATAAAGGATGTACAGGCTTTTCAGGATCCCCTGGATTAGATTTAGCCCAGACCCATGTCCTCAGGCTGATCAGATTTAATTTCAGTAGTGGGGGCTATATGGGAACCCATGACTTCAGTTTGTATACTCCATTCTAAGATACACAGTACATGTGGAATGTCAACCCAGCCTTGGGTTTCATGACTCACATTTTTCCCTCAGACATGGTCGTGTATCCTGTAAGACTAGAGCTGTGCTTAAGGAAAAACATCTTTAAAATACAAAGTAGGTAGCATTTTTAGGCAAGTGGTGATTTTGTATTGTTTTTTTAAAGAATTTTAAAAAATTGTAATTGGGGCAGGACCTCACCTATTTAAACTCTTACCAGAATTATGACTTTATATTGAGGGTATTTTCTGATAACAAATATTTATTTTAACTGGTATTTTCTTTACAGAAAATCTTCGTTATAATAACATTCAGCAAACACATAGTGGAGCAGATGGTGGCTTTCATTGGGTGAGTAATTCTTTGTGGATTAATATTAATGTCATCACTGTTCAAATAGAAGAAGATATATAAAAGATTTTATTGGGACAGAATTTTTCTAATACCTTTTTATTTTTTGAGAAGGAAAAATCTTTTGCCCTGTTATTAGTTAAATTGAAGACTTTCTTGCCCTACAGCAGGGAAAGATGAAGTTCAGATAATCCTTATTTAATTCTAGAATTTTAATTAAATTTTAATTTTAAAGTCATATAACTCTTGATTTAAAAAAAGCGTTGGAGTTTGAGACTGTTGCTCCTCCAAAGAAATAAGAAATTCTCTTTATATAAAAGACATGTGTGTATTATTACAGTTTAATGGTGCTTTAGTAAGATGCTGTGATTTTTAGCCAAAATTGGATGCCAGATGCACAGTTGCATTTAATTTAAATACAAATCTTACATAAAATATTAATATTTCATTAAAGAAGGCATGATAAGATGGTATATAATATTGCAGAATATGTCAGTTATGAAACTATTACTTCACTAGAGAAAAATCAGGCCATTTTAAAAGGCTAGACTTTCCATAGCTTTTATTTTTGTGTTTATAGAAGAAAGATCAGTTTTAACTTACGCTTCAAATGGTAACGTCACAAATTTGTGAAGTTGACTTTGATAAAATAGTAAAGAAAGACTCTTTGTCAGGTTAATCAAATTAATTATCAACTAGAGTGGGAATACTGTCAGATAATGAAACTTTTTCATGTTTTTTTTTTTTTATTCAGTGTTTATAGGAGAGAGGCTTTCCTTTCATTTAATAGTTTAACTGCCCAAGGGTGCCTGGCTGCCTCAGTCCATAGATCATGCAACTCTCTTTTTTTTTTTTTTTTAAGATTTTATTTATTTATTCGACAGAGAGAGAGATCACAAGTAGGCAGAGAGGCAGGCAGAGAGGAGGAAGCAGGCTCCCCGCTGAGCAGAGAGCCCTATGCAGGACTCAATCCCAGGACCCTGAGATCATGACCTGAGCCGAAGGCAGAGAGGCTCAATCCACTGAGCCACCCAGGCGCCCTTAAAAATAAAATCTTAAAAAAAAAAACCAAAAAAAAACTTCATGGTAGAAGGTACCCCGTATGTAGTTTTAACATAAATCTTTATCTTAAAAGCCATTTATAAAACAAAACACTTAGGAGAATTTTTCCTATTTAAAAAAAATTGCCGTTTAGAGGTGAGTTCATGAGTATTAGTCTTATTATTATTATTATTATTTAAGATTTTATTTATTTATTTGAGAGAGAGAGCATGAGCAAGAGAGCACAAGCAGGGGGAGCAACAGAGGAAGAGGGAGAAGCAGACTTTCCACCAAGCAGGGAGCCTGATGTGGGGCTCGATTTCAGAACCCTGAGATTAAGAGTCACATGCTCTACAGACTGAGCCACCCAGGTGCCCCTAGTTTTATTATTCTTTAAACCATACATTATATATTTATTCTCTTTTAGATGTGATATTTCTTATAATAAGATTGTATTTAATATTTTCTATTATGGTTTTAATGTAATAATTGAGGAAAAACGTATTCTTGAGAATATAAATAAACCAGGTAATTGGTTTATTACTTTTATTACTTCCTAGGCTTCTGATTATAAATGTGGATTATAGCTTGTCCATTAAAATTTAATTATTCCAGTTTTTTGTTCTCTGGATCCTTACAAATAAATTTGTTTGCAAGTCACCATACATCACATTCAGAAAGAAATATTCTTGTCCCTTATTTTGTAAACACAAAAAAGACATTTCATCCATTTTTAAAATTATTATTCCATCTCTAGAATTCTGAAGGACCTAGAGCTGACCACGACACAAACCCACAAGTTACAGGGGCGACTGGATGTAGTACTGTACGTTCTTCCCTTCTCCTGTTCCTATGCCAAACATTTATAAAAGGAAGTTTGTCAGGGTGCGTGGTGACTCAGTCAGTTGGGCATCCCACTCTTGGTTTCAGCTCAGGTCATGATCTTGTGGGTCATGGGGTGGAGGCTCTCAGCTGACTCCATGTTCAGCGGGGAGTCGGCTTGAAGATTCTCTCAGTCTGCACTTCATCCCACAAGAGCATGTTTGTGTGCATGCGTGCTTGCGCTCTCTCTCTCTCTCTCTCTCTCACACACACACTGTAAAATAAATTAATCTTAAAAGGGGGGAAGAGTAAGTTTTTCAGCAACTTATATTCAGCAACTGCATATTCACCACTACCACCTTCTGTGTCCCCAGCCTTTGGAGTTTCTAAAAAGTTAAATTAGGCAACTACCTATCTTATCTACCCACATCAAGTTACATTCCCCTCCAGCCTGTTCTCCATACTGCAATTAGTAACCTTTTAAAAATATTAATCTCAGCATGTCATCACCACTGTTCTTACTCCCAGCTCCTCATCTTCTTGAAACACTTTACTTGTTTTTTCCTTCCTTCTTAGATAAAGCTAAAACTCCTGAACATGGTCTAGAGCCTTGTATGATGTATCCCCTGTAATTTTCCTTTCCTGAGTCTCCCATCAGTGGTCTTTACTTGCTTATGGTTTTTCCTTTGCTTAGTTCAGGGTTTCTTTCCTTTCCTTTTCTTTTTTTTTTAATATTTTATTTGGGAGAGAGAGAGCACGAGCAGGGGGAGGAGTAGAGGAAGAGGGAAAAGCAGACTCCCTGCTAAGCTCCCAGCTCTATCCCAGGACTCTCAGATCATGACCTGAGGCAGATGCTTAACCAATGGAACCACTCAAGCATTGCAGTTCAGGGCTTCTTAACCTTTGCACTTGCATTTTAGGCCAGCTAATTCTTTGTTATAGGGACCGTCCTGTGCATTGTAATATATTTAACTGCATCCAGTCCTCTTACTCACTAGATGCTAGTAGTATCTCCCAGTCATGACAATCAGAAACGTCTGCAGACATTACCAAATGTCCTAATGCACATATACCTCCACTACCACCACCAGCCTCACTGAGAGCCATTGACCTAAGTAATGTCATTCATTCATTCATTCAAAGTAGGTTCCATGCCCAGCATGGAGCCTAATGCAGGGCTTGAACTCAGACTCTGAGATCAAGGGTCGTGAATTCAAGCCCTGAGCTGAGGTCAAGAGTTGGATGCTTAAGCAACTGAGCCACCCAGACAATCCTAGATAACATCCTGTAGATTTTAACTATTACATTAACAAAATGCTTTCCCTGACTAAATCAGATATCCTCTTTTCTAGGGACATCTGTTCACAACAACATGTACTACATGCACTGACAGTTGTGTTTTTACATTTATATTCGAGGGTATATGATTATTATCTTTCTACCACTAATCTGTGAGCTTCTTTCTGGCAAAGGCCATGACTAGTTTTGTTCACTATTGTATCTGTAGCACCTGGCATCTTGATTGACATATAGTAGGTACTTGATAAATATCTGATGGATATAATGAACACATGGTGTCCAAATAAAGCTCTGACTAATAAAAATTAGCATATCATTTCACAGCCCAGCATCTTCTGTTTCCCCAGACTTTGGAGTTTCTCAGAAGTTACATTACTAACCTACAGTAAATAGAAATAAAAGAGTTTTTATAATCTTAGGCCAACAAATTAAAGTTAGCATTTCTTACAGTTTTCAAAAACAGTAGCGTCTTGCCTTTATTATTTTATCTAGCACTTCTTGCCTTTATTATCTCATCTAGCACAGCCTTTCAAAAAAATCCAGCGATTCTTTTCTTTTTTTTTTTTTTAAGATTTTATTTTTAAGTAATTACTATACCCAACATGAGACTTGAACCCCAAGGTCAAGCAAGAGTTGTATGCTCCCCCAACTAAACCAGCCCAGGTGCCGCAGTGATTCTTCCTTCTTTTTTTAAGGTTTTATTTATTTCTTGGAGAGAGAGAGTTTGAGTGAGAGTAAGGGCAGAGGGAGAAGTAGACTCCCCACTGAGCAGGGATCCAGATGTGGGGCTCAATCCCAGTACCCTGGGATCATGACCTGAGCTGAAGGCAGACAGTCAACCAACTGAGCCTACTCAGGGGCCCCCGATTCTTCCTTCTTAAAGATGGTTTTGCATAAAGTTATTCTGAGATATTCAAGACCTGCTAGAATCCAATTTTTATTGAATTAAATGGGTGGTATCATACTTTTTAAATTGTTTTCAGGAGATAGATACTGGAATGTGCTGATATCCTCATCTTTTCCCCAGTGCTGTCTACAGGGATTACCTCATCAATTTCTTTTCTAGGTAGTGTATTAAACAGTATAAGTAATCAGATTTAGCAGATGATAATAATTCTTTATTACCAGACGCCAATGGGTATATTTTTCATGTTTGTCAGGAATAACATTATCTTTTAACCAGATTCTCCAGTTAAGCTTGACATGATTTATTTTCCTGTATTTTAAAGTAGGAAATACTTTTAAATACAAGTGTTGAAATGATAATTAATAAGTGGACTAAGCCTAGACTGAAAATGAAGTTAAACAAGGAGAATGAATTTTTAGTAGACATAAATTTATTTTTACATATCATAGTAAGTAGTTTAGCAGTTTATTTCAGAAAAGAGAAGAATAGTAAAATTGACTCCCTAGACCCATTGTTGAGTTGAACTGAAAATAGTGCCTGTAGCTTGCTATATAACATTATTATCCTTTGATTGTTAATTGTCTCGTTACACTATTAAACTGTAAATGATCAAACTAAACTAGTGAAGTTCGGAATACAGCCTTTTGAAGGATATTTAAAACTATGTACCTACAATTAAGGGAGTGGTGAATTGCCATTTTAGAGAAAAAAATCAAAAGACAAGACCAAAAAGTCAGCAACAATTGAAATTTAAAATGATGAGATACTAAGAAAAGGGAGAATGAAAAATGACCCCCAATAGTAAAGGACAGCTAGGGAGTGGAATATAAAAAGAGAATACAGCCTTTGAACAAAACAAATTGAGATTTGACTATGAACTGTGCCCCAGACCAGTTATTTAACTTCTCTCTGCATCCACTTCTATTTGCTCTTCTTTCTTTTTCTTTTGTTTTTTTTAAGATTTTATTTATTTATTTGACAGAGAGAGTGAGACTGCGAGAGAGGGAACACAAGTGGGGGTGTCAGAGAGAGAGAAGCAGGCTTCCCGCTGAGCAGGAGCCTGACCCAGGGCTCTATCCCAGGACCCTGGGATCATGACCTGAGCCAAAGGCAGATGCTTAACCAACTGAGCTACCCAGGCTCCCCTATTTGCTCTTTTTTCAAATAATACGTTTTCTTTCTTTTTTTTTTTAAGATTAATTTATTAATTTAATGTGAGAGAGCAAGCCCAGGGGAGAGAGGGAAGCACCAGAGGGAGAGGGAGAGAGAGAATCCCAAGCTAAGCGCAGAGCCCTACTCAGGGCTCAATCCTCACAATCCCCAGATCATGACCTGAGCCGAAATTAAGAGTTGGATATTTAACCTACTGAACCACCCAGGCGCCCCTCAAACAATGTTTCTTTGAGTAGCATTTCTTCTCCAGTTCAGAAAGCCACAGACAACCTTTCTAGCTTCCAACCAAATGTGAAATGTCCTCTATCAAAGTATTTTATAGTTTAGTTGAAACATACTCATATCAATGGTTTAACATTCCAAGGCATGTGAATTTTTAAAATCCCTTCCATCTCAGGGTTTTGTTGCCTGTGTTTTCAGTCTTATTTTCCAGTTTCTGTTAACTGGATAGAAAGGTAGACTGCTAACTTGACTATTTTGTGTACTCTCGGGGAGGATTGAGGGAAAGCCTAAATCCTGGCCTTAAACCAGAAAGAAGTTTTTTATCGAAGATTGTAGAAATAATTCTTAAGGATACTATTTTTTAAATTTATTTATTTATTTATTTAAGTAATCCGTGCACCCAGCGTGGGGCTCGAACTCATGACTCCAAGACCAAGAATCACATACTCTTCTGACTGAGCCAGCCAGGAGCCTCAAGGATAATATTTTTTTTTAACGTAGTGAGCACTTTACGTACAATTAGTTACTATTTAGTTCTAATTACAGCCCTGTATCATGGATATTTTTCCCTCTTATTGATAAGGAAATGGGCTCTGAGTGGTTATAACTCATTTATATAATTTCTACTTTAGGGTTTGTTTTTTGTTTTGTTTTGTTTTTTCATTAAAAGGGTATCATAATCGGGCACCTGAGTAGCTCAGTCAGTTAAGTGTTTGCCTTTGGCACAGGTCATGAGTCCCATGTCAGGCTTCTTGCCCAGCAAAGAACTTGCTTCTCCCTCTGCCTGCTACTCCCCCTGCTTATGTGCTCTCTCTCTCTCTGACAAATAAATAAATAAAATCTCTATTTAAAAAAGAAGTGGTATCATACTATATATAATCATTTCAGAATTTTCATTTATTATATCACTAATATTATTGTGTATTATTCATTTTGGCTGCTATATGTTACTCCGTTGGGTAATTATCCACTTCTCATTGATGAGCATTTGGAATGTTTCCCTGTTTTCACTGTTTTGATCATTGCTTCATGGGCTTTTATGTTGTTTTTTTTTTAAGATTTTGTTTATTTATTTGAGAGAGAGAGCTGAGAGGGGCAGAGGGATAGGGAGAAGCAGACTGCTCACTGAGCATGGAGCCCGACACTGTACTTGATCCCAGGACCCTGGGATCATGACCTGAGCCGAAGGCAGATGCTTAACGAACTGAGCCACCCAGGTTCCCCATTCATGGGCATTTCTTGGTGCAGGATAGGTGAGCACATAATAAAGAGCCTAAGAGTATGATGAAAGGGACAACACAAGAGGGAAAAGCGAATAAAAGTGAGATCGACATAAGCAAGATAACCCTGTTTTGATAACTTAGTTTTGATCAGATAACTTAATTTTGTCTAGGACCAAATTTGGGCAAATTCTTACCTCGGGTATGCCTGTGGCCTGCCAAGCCAAACTGCTCACCACCATCACCCCATCCCTGGCAGTGAGTTAGTGTTGACTATTACATCTCTGGTGGTGTGGTTTAGTATTAATTTTACTGAGGTATGACTGCTATACTGATGACTGAAGGAAATACTCCTTTCCAAAGCACTTCTAATCTTAATGTAAGTAGGGAGTGGCACTGCTAAATATGATACCCTAAGTATACCCTTGACCTTTGGTATTTTTAGTACAGTATGTCATTCTGTGACAGTCCTAAGGTCCCAGAGAGAATATAAGCTCTACCTTCAAATTTACTGTAATTTTATGAGTAAATAGTTCGTTTCCCTCAACTAGAAACAGTAATTAATAGATTTATTTCTTGGATAGTTCTGGAAAGTTTGCTAGTGTCATTAGGTTTAGGGAAAAGTATCTCTGTTATCTTTTCCCAAATCAAAGTGTTTGTCTAGTTAATGGATCTGAACAGATGTAATGAATCCATTTTATATTCTGAGAGATGTTAGAATACCGATGATGGCCTTGAGAAAAAGCCTTTAGGTTTATGGTATGTTTGGCAGGGGGACAGAGAAAAGGTTCTGAAAAAAGATCAGGCATGTAATAGAGTTTTTCACTATTTGGTATCTTAGGTTGAAATAAATGAGGGGACAGAACCAAAGAAAGAACTTCAGAGCTTCAAAGGCATTACATTTGTTTCAGTCTTTTTTTTTTTAAATAAGATTTAAAATTAATTTTTATTTAATTTTAGACTTTCTCCAATGAGAGAGACCTGGACATATTTCTTAAAGAGCATGACCAAGTCTAACATTAAAATCATGATTAAAATGACATGTTCCAGGATTCTCACCAAATAGAGGATGAGAATTCCCAGAAAATAACATTAAGCATATGACTCGTAACAAACCATATGCAGAACATTGGCTCATTGTCAGGTTGCCAGGGTCTTATTGGAAGACAAAGTCCCTAGTTTTACCACACAGGAAAGTTTCCATAACTCAATCATTGAACTTGGGGGAGGGGTTGGCTGGAGCAGGGACTTTTTACCAGATACAGAATGTTCCATGATTTTTGCTGTCTCCTATTTCTGAGTTAACTTGATGTTTGACCTCAGAGTCAGACTTGCCTGTGGCAAGAGAGATCATTTTAACCAGTGAGTAATTAAGTTCTTGAATCTTAATAATGTTTCTTGTTCCTTACTCTATAACAAGTGGTCAGAATGAGCTATGTTGGTCTGGACTTTTTCTTCTACAGAAAGAAAATCTATTCTTTCATTTTAAAATATAAAATGGTTAATGTAGTTGATTCTCTTTTACTTTGTTCACTATAAAATAATCAGAAAAAGTAATGGAGGTGTAGAATACAAATATTTGCATTAGCCGAAAAAGGATATATTAAGTTTTAACACCCCAGCTGCTGAGACTCAGTTGTATACACTGACATTAAAATAATCTTCTGCAATTTAGGTGGAAAAATCCTTCCTTTTCATGCCCTTTTCCTGTAATTTGTTATCTTCTCTTTTGAAACTTAACTGTTCTGTATTTTTGTTATAGATATTGGGAGGCAACATAGCTGAAGAGTAAAGCAGGAACTCTGAAGTTAGACTGTATGAGAAATTGTCATTGTATTAGGAAGTTACTATTGACCATAATTAGAACATTTCTGTAGAATAATGAAAACTAAAACCAAATTATATTGTATTACATAGAATTGTTGGTTTAAGGAAAAAGCAGGTCAGGGTCACGCCTGGCACATTTTAAGTGTTCTGTAAATATTTGTCGATTAAATGAATTCATTCATTGTTAGGAGAGACCTCTGTGTATTTTTAGGCTTAGGGAAAGACTAGTAAAGAACTAGAGATGGAAAATAGAAATGAAAAAAGGGAAGGATGTGGGTTGGAAATTAGCATTTAGTAAGAACCTGCTGTGCCAGATGCTTTACATATATTTTTATTGAATATGCATAACAAAACCTAGAAGGTGCTATCACTGTGTAGATGGGGAAACTGAAACACACAGAAGTTAAATTCATATAAATGCAAGAGTTGGAGATAGGATCCAAGAGATAAGATCAAAAGCCTAAGTGGACTGATTATTTTCTTAACCACTTCTTCCTTCAAAACTGGAGTAAAGATTCCAAGACCTTTTGAAGTAGAAAAGAGGAATTTCGGGAGTGCTATAAAAAGCAGTGAGGTAATCTACTTGAAGTTGTAGATTTGGACAAGAGCGCTGGTATCAAATGGCTACTGTGTGAATTTGATAAGGAGTCTGCAGAAATTCTTTCTGTCCACTCCGTGTTCACAAGTATATTCACCTTGTGCAGCTGTAACTAGTTACTGCAGGTGTTACTGTGAGGGAGAAACCTGCAGGCCTTTGTACTGTAGGTTTAAATGCATTTTTTTTCTCTCTCATCACCCATCTAGATTAAGTTCATTAAGGACAGAGATCGTAACTTTTTTCATAGTTATCTACTGCATCTAGTGATTTTCTGCCTAATATTGGAATAGTTATATTGTTCTGAGATGAGATTGAATTCCAGTCAGTACTGTCACTTTTTTAATCCACGCACCATCATGCCAATTGGAATGATTAAAGGTCAGTAAGTTTTTATACCATTTTACCTCCAATTAAAAATTCTACAAACTCTTCTTTATTCTCGACGTTGGGTCTGTGGTTCCCTTTTGCTGATTTCATCCTTAGAACTCCGTGGGTCTTCAAGCCAGCCACAGATTTGTCACTGTACAGAGCTGCCACCAGTTTGCCATTTTCTAGAACTGAAATCAGTTGATTTTTTACAGGGTTTTGTTTTGGCAGCCAATCACTTATAGCCAAGCACTAGAAGTGCTTATAGACCACCCCTTTAGCTCTGGCTTCATTCATTGACATAAATGCCTGTTTGGCTCCTACTGCTCAAGTCTACATTCTGATTTGAGGTTTTGTTTTCAAAAACGTCCCTTTAATGTTCACATAATTCAAAGAGTAGCTACTAATTTTTTTTAAGATTTTATTTATTTATTTGACAGAGAGAGGCACACAGCGAGAGAGGGAACACGAGCAGGGGGAGTGGGAGAGGGAGAAGCAGGCTTCCCGTAGAGCAGGGAGCCGGATGTGGGGCTCGGTCCCAAAACCCTGGGATCATGCTCTGAGCCAAAGGCAGATGCTTAACGACTGAGCTACCCAGGCGCCCCCAGTAGCTACTAATTATTATAAGGAGATTTTACCTCCATTCTGCTTCTGATAGAAAACAGTTCTAAATGTTCAAAAGCAAGGACAGTTGCAAATTCTTTTTTTGAAAGACGTCTGTGGGGCGCCTGGGTGGCTCAGTGGGTTAGAGCCTCTGCCTTCGGCTCAGGTCATGATCCCAGGATCCTGGGATTGAGGCCCACATCGGGCTCTCTGCTCTGCAGGGAGCCTGCTTCCTCCTCTCTCTCTGCCTGCCTCTCTGCCTGCTTGTGATCTCTCTCTCTGTCAAATAAATAAATAAAATCTTTAAAAAAAAAAAAAAAAAAGAAAGACGTCTGTGATGGAAATAGCTGTGAGCCAGTAGCAAAAATACACCTGATGTTTCTGGATAAAGCAGTGGTCTTCCTTCTGCCCAGCCTCTAAGAAACCGATGGTGTCATGTGTTTATAATACCACTGAGCACACAATGGACTAACTTGAATACAAAAGAGGTTTTAATCATTTGAAAGAGACACAGATGTGAACGAAATTCAAGATGTTTTAATTCCAGATCCTGAGGTTGAATCACAACGAATTTTAGACAGTGCCAGAGATTATCAACCCAGACTTTTATATCTGAGAAAGCCCTAGATTTTTTAGTGTAGTGCATAACTTTCATTTTGACTTTATTTTATGTTGGGGTATTCTTCCAAGATCCTAAGATATAAAGGAATTTGGTTTGGGTGGGCTACCACATTTCAAATCCAAAAGCAAGTAGAATACATCGGTTAACAGTTTTCACTTGTAATATTAGCTTCAAAGATTCAGATTCTCCATTCAGTTACATGGGAAAATTAATAACCCTTTCATTCCAGTCATACAGAATTACGGGATCCCATTTTTACTAGGTTAAATATAAGTTGATTTGCAGTTAGCTCCAGTTCACTTACTTGTCATATTTCTGGGTTAATTAGGTATCAATTTGTTTCTCTCTTTTTTTCTTTCTCTAATCTCTGAGGGCTGGAAGGCTATAAATATTAAAGGAAGTTAGCATAATGGCCTTTGGCTTCTTCAGAAAGATTGTATGATAAACTATATTCCCCCTCCCTCCCTTCTCCAGAGCAGTCTACCTTATGAGGAAAGACAGTTTCATTTGGAGAGCCATCTATCATTGTTGAATCAGGCCTGGAGTCTGAGATCCATTCTGAGTCACTATGAATAGAGCTCTAGTATTGGTTGGGCCCCAGAGAAACTGGTGGTTAAATACTGTGAGAATCTTTATCAGACAGGAAATGACAACTCATTAAAATACTAACCGTTAAGCCTGTTTAGATCACTGCGTGGGGTGGGGGGGACGACTTAACTCTGTAGTGTTTGACTAAAATGTTCACATTTCTGGAAACAGAAAATTATTTATAAGACTGTTATCAAGAAAGGGAATTGCTGGGGGCGCCTGGCTGACTTAGTCAGTAGAGCATGCGACTCTTGATCTTGGAGTCATAAGTTCAAGACCCATGTTGGGAGTAGAGTTTACTTTTCAAAAAAAGAATAAAAACAACAAAAAATTAAGAAAGGGAATTGCTAGTTTAGTCTTCTTGCTGAACTTCCACCATGTTGTCATCGCCTCCTGTGTACAGAAGACAGTATCAACATGTAAAGGGGGAGTGGGGTGGAAGAGGATTTTTTTTAAATCCCTGAATGTATATATCCTACTAGTACCTTACTGTAAAATTCAGTCTCTTCAGCAGAAGAATCTGTTGGCTTGAGTCTACAAGAGACCATTTTCCATTTAATAATAGGGTTCTCTACTCTTACCCTCCTGGGCCAAATCTCAGTTGATAGAATTCTCTGGAGTTAGAGGATAAATCTGATTTATTGATTTACATGCAGTGATCCTCACTCAGTCAAGAAAATTCTGAAAACTCTGATAGTCATTTGAAATATAATTATGTTCCAACTGAGGACACAGGGTTTCATTCTCTTGAGGTTTAGCTATCTAGAATCTAAAAGTCCCTCTTTATACATGACCATTAGGGGCGCCTGGGTGGCTCAGTGGGTTAAAGCCTCTGCTTTCTGCTCAGGTCCTGATCTCAGCGTCCTGGGATGGAGGCCCGCATCAGGCTCCCTGCTCAGCGGGGAGCCTGCTTCCTCCTCTCCCTGTCTCTCTGCCTGCCTCTCTGCCTACTTGTAATCTCTCTCTGTGTCAAATAAATAAATAAAATCTTAATAAATAAATAAATAAATAAATAAATAAATAAATAAAATGAGAATATATATAAATGACCATTAGAAGTCTGAGCAAAAAAGAGACATCCAGTCTGCTTTATCTATCTATCTATCTATCTATTTATTTGACAGAGGAAGAGAGAACACAGGCAAGGGGGAGTGGGAGAGGGAGAAGCAGGCTTCCTGTTGAGCAGGGGGCTTGATCCTAGGACCCTGGGATCATGACCTAAGCCAAAGGCAGACACCCAAAAACTGAGCCACCCAGGTGGCTCCCCCCTCCCCCCAGTCTACATCTTTGTAGAAATAGCTTTTTTTCTCTCTAGTGTCTTACCTAATAGTCCTGCATTGAATTGGTCTGCTAACTATACCTTTTGGGAATAAGGTATAATATTTATACCCCTTGAAGTTTTTAGCTTCATGGTCTCCACCAGTGGTCTCCACCATTGGAATGGGACTAAAACAATAGAACTTTATAATTTTTTTTAGAACTTCTATTTATATTTATTTTCATCTTTGTTATTTTCTTTTTTGTGTATTTTAGGTATATTACATTACGGTAGCGCATACATACACAGTTTATATGACTGTACACATATGGAGGATGTAGTTTACTACCATCAGTCTGACTGGCACTACCTCAGGCCACATGTCAGAAAATTACATCTCATGGAGTACAAAAATAGGCTAGGGGAACAGTGGGAGTGCCACAATGCAAAAGGGGGTTCACAGTGGGCCTTTTGCAATGCATTTTTTTCTATGCCCCATTAATCAGATTTCTAATTCCTAGTTTTAACTAAACTAACCCTCACAAAACGCACAAGTGGCTTTAAAAGTTTCCTGTAAAGAAACAGTAGAAGGAAGATAGTGGTAATAGTGCAGTCACACAAGAGACAGTAAAAAAGTTGCAGCATTGACATTTCACCTGTTCCTAGGACATGTCAACAGATGTCAACCAACAAATTTAGAAATTATTACTTTTAATCAAGGACTTGAAATATTCACTAATGATAGCACAGAACCCATACTTCGTAAGACATTTAAAATTAAGAATTTTTAAAAATTTAGCTTTATTTTACCCTTTTTAATTTGTATTTGTGCGTTTTACTATTGGCATAAGTAATATATACATATATCAGAAATGTTTACATGGGGCGCCTGGGTGGCTCAGTCTATTAAGCATCTGCCTTTTCCATTCAGGTCATGATCCTAGGGTCCTGGGCCGTCTGCTCAGCGGGGAGCCTGCTTCTCCCTCTGCCACCCATCCACCCCCGCCCCAACTCATGCTTATGCTCTCTGTCTCTCTCTGAAATAAATACATAAAATCTTTTTAAAAACAAAGAAAGTACTGTGCATCATTAGTTTACTTCAAAAATCTCTATCATGATTCTGAATTATAACAACACTTACAATTGATTAAACCCTGTATTTTCCTTTCTTTAATACCCTCCTTGACCTGAATTTTATTCTAAAAACATTTTTGTGGTGCCCCTGGGTGGCTCAGTCATTAAGCCTCTGCCTTCAGCTCAGGTCATGATCCCAGGGTTCTGGGATCAAGCCCCACATTGGGCTCCCTGCTAAGCAGGAAGCCTGCTTCTCCCTCTCCCACTCCCCCTGCTTGTGTTCCGTCTCTCACTGTGTATCTCTCTGCCAAATAAACAAAAAAATCTTTTAAATAAAAATAAATAAAAACATTTTTGTCCCATTTATAAGCTTTCAGAGGTCTAACTAATCACTCCTGAGAATGTTATTTAGATATTATAATTAATCATCAGAGGGATGTTAAATAAATCAGGCTCAAAATATACACAACCAGTGAAACAAAGGTAAAACAAAACAAAACAAAACCTTGTGCCTACAATTTTTTCTAAGAAAAATAGAGCCTTATTACCCTGTAGCCTTACTGGGAACTGATGTCAGACAGTATGTTTTCAGGAAAGCCAGTGTAACTTACATGATCACATTAATGCTAAGATCTTCAAAAAAAGTGGTTAAGAAAGGAGCAGAACCTATATTAAATAAAACATTTACTTTATTCATACCCACTTAGTTCCCTTAGGCATTTTAACTCTAACCTTTATGTAAGGCAGCCCTGTGTAAGTAGGGCTAAGCAACAAGACACATCAGTTGTTTTTAAGTTCATGTTATTTCTGTTAATTGAACACTGTGTCCAAGTTTTATGGTGGTACATGGTAACAACAGCAACAACAAAAAATACACCTGGCTGGAAAAATCCAAACAGAATCATGAACAGGAAAATTTCAGGTCTTCTACTAACAAGTCTTAGTTCGATGACTATCTGTGATGGAGAAGAGATTGAAAGTAAAATCAAAAGGTTTTTTGTAGGGCGCCTGGGTGGCTCAGTGGGTTAAAGCCTCTGCCTTCAGCTCAGGTCATGATTTCAGGGTCCTGGGATCGAGGCCCACATCAGGCTCTCTGCTCGGCAGGGAGCCTGCTTCCTCCTCTCTCTCTGCCTGCCTCTGCCTACTTGTG
The DNA here is from genome assembly GCA_002007465.1 of Ailurus styani. Lineage (NCBI taxonomy): Eukaryota > Metazoa > Chordata > Mammalia > Carnivora > Ailuridae > Ailurus > Ailurus styani. The sequence goes on along the minus strand of LNAC01000452.1, from coordinate 549,846 downwards.
ATCTGATCTCTCTGTGTCAAATAAATAAATAAAATCTTTAAAAAAAAAATTTAAAAAAAGGTTTTTTGTATCTGTTGATCCAATTTGTTTGAAAGTTACACAATTTGAAAAGAGTCCCTTGAAAACAAGAATAATAATGACCAATAAATTTTTGGAATGGGCATGAGCCCAGGAATAACCAACAAAATGAAAACTTAAAGTATTGTGAAAAATAATCACACCACCCACTCTGTATGCAACCTCTGCCAATTGTGATGCTTCCTCTGAAAGATTTTTCTGGCTTTTGTGGGTACAAAGAATAATGGAGACTTTTACTTATAATGAGTCAATATAGGGAGAGTTTAAAATATAGATTTCTTATCAGATAAATGGGTTTCAGAAGCAAAGTCACATATGATTTAAAAACTACAGAAAAATAATACGTTTTGTTTGTATATTGGTCAGGGCCCTTGACAGAATTTTACAAAGAAGTTTGTCTTGTTTCTTAACACCTACTAATTTATGTAAGCCTGACAAAATATCGTTCCCATGAAACACTTTCAAGCTCCGGATGAGTTTGGACTTATGTGGGTTTTGTTTTTGTTTTTTGTTGTTTTTTGTTTCCCCCCCCCTCACTTGTTTGGATTTTTTGAGAGTTCCCCCCCTTTCTTAAAATCAGTAGCAAAAATTTTAAAATTGACATTAGAATAATTTGTTGGAAATGTGTTTTTTAATGAGTTCTATTATCTGAAACATATTTATGTATCCCCAAAAAATAAATATCAAGATAGTTACTATCTAACAGCTTTTTCTACCCACCATGTTAAAAGTAGACAGCAAGGAAAACCAGATGAGATCAGTTTTGTTTTTTGTTTTTCTGTTTTTTTGGATTTTTTAAAGGCTTTCTTGCTTAGAGAAAGTGGCTATTGACAAGGCTAATTTAAACATATTGAAGGCCAGCAGTTGACTGAACAGTAGTTTTGTGTTTGTTCTTCCCCAACTTTATTTTTATCTGTATCACAAAACTTTAATACTTTTAACTTAATCAGCACCTAATGGCAGATGGAGGACTCATTCAACTACAGGTTGAGATGAGTCCTTGGCCAGGTGCACAGGGTGCTCTGAATTTAATGGCTTTCAGAGAATGGCACTGTAGCTATTTCCTAAGCCAACTGTAAAAAACCACTGGAGAGGAATGCAAGTTATTCTTCCCACCCCCCATAAATGTACCTTAAATTAATCTTAAATGTCAGAATGGACTCTTCTGTCGGCTGCTTGAAAATAATTTGAGGGATGAGGTCATAGGCTGGTTATTATTGTTTGCATTAAATGCATGTAAAGAGTGACAGATGTAATTGTAACTTTTATGTAGTCCATTACTAAAATAACTTCAGTGTTAATTAAGGAAACTAATGTAAGTAAGTGTGCTTTGTATAAGCTGAGGCAACTGTGGCCTAAACCATTGTTTGTAGAGAAAATGCAATGAAAATAAAACTAAAATTTTGATAAATATATAAAGATTAAGAGGATCTGACAAATTAGTTATATAAAACTTAATACCTATATGTTCATTTTGTCAGATTTATTCATATCCTGTGGCATTTATTCATGAGAGTTTTAGTTAATATACTGTAATAAAAGCTTTTAACCTCTCTTCTTTCTTTCTTTCTTTCTTTCTTTCTTTCTTTCTTTCTTTCTTTCTTTTTTTTTAAGATTTTATTTATTTATTTGACAGAGAGAGGTTACAAGCAGGCAGAGAGGCAGGCAGAGAGTAGGAACCAGGCTCCCTGCTGAGCAGAGAGCCCGATGCGGGCCTCGATCCCAGGACCCTGAGATCATGACCTGAGCCGAAGGCAGAGGCTTTAACCCACTGAGCCATCCAGGCGCCCAAACTTCTCTATTTTCAACTGTTTTCCTAGTCTCTTATGAGAAACTACATAGAGACATCTCCAGCCCACCAAAAACATGTTAGAAGCATGTAACACTCTCACGCCTTGAAAAATTAATCTCAGCATTAGCCCAAGATAATTGAAAATTGCACATCACTAAATGTAAATGTGTAATGACATATATTCTCTGTCAGCTAGAGTGAAGCTCTTAATAGGCTTAACAATGGCACTCATTTAACTTTTCAGATTATTTTGAAGGGAGTCTAGAATGACTGTTGCCAGTCCCTTCCTCATTCCCCTCAACCACAGCAACAAAAAAATAGAACCTTTCTAACATGTGGGTCTTAGTTCTTCATTTTCTCTTTCAATTATGGCCCAAGAATGGAGCCCAAGAACGATTTGAGGGAAACTGTAAGCCATATTTCTGCTCAACTCCAGTCTGAAGTTAGAAGTCTGTAGAAAAAACAAAGCACATATATTGGAATCCAACTCTTGGAGGACATCAAAAAGAGAATTTTCAAGTCATTCCTTGTATAACCAGCTGTTCAAATTAGCATGCAGTCATTTCAGCCTTTATAAATAAAAAGGTTTTCTTGACCTTAAAAAAAGACAATGGCTTGACTATGGCTATCCTTGGGAATTTAGAACAATGACAATAGGGTATTGTTATTAAGAGTGAATATGAATTGATATCTGCAACAAAGTTCTTATAAATCTGCCATTTTCAAAGCCCATGTTTTTACATGGGTATTTTACTGGAATTGTTTTTTTTATATTCACGTGGTTTGTTTCAAGTGTAAATGGATGAGCTGTTGTTTGCATTCCCTTATGCATTATGTGAGGAAAAGGAAATTTACCCAAGGAAAATTTCTCTTTTAAAGAGGAAGTTTGGGGTTGCCTGGCGGGATCAGTCAGAGAAATGTGTGACTCTTGATCTTGGGGTCGTGAGTTGAGGCCCTGTGTTGGGTGTAGAGGTAACTTAAATAAATAAAACTTAAAAAAAAAAATAAAGAAGTTTGTCCTGTTCTTGCCCCATTGTAGTCAGAATCATTACTGATAAACAGCAGCACGGTTCAGACATAGCTCTTCTGATTTACCCCAGAATGGGTTGTTAATGTAAAGCCACTTGAAAGTCAGTGAGAGAGAGAGAGACTGAGGCTGTAGGTTAAGAGACTTTGCCCTCCTCCATCTTTCATGTCTGTCATGTGGGTCTTATGGTCTGATCAGTGCAGCCTTTGCTTCTGCTACACATGTCTAGTCAGCCTTTTTCCCATATCCTGCAGTAGTTATTAAAGGAGCTTTTTGTACAGCTTCACCTCACACTGATCTCTCCTTTCTTTCTCCAGTTCCTTTGGAATATATCTTCTGTACCAAAAAAATTTAGTATAGATTTGTAAATTCTTTTGTTCACAAATCCATTTGTATGTATGTGTGTATGTGTGCCTGTATGTTTTGAATCTCCTTCAAGATTTTAAGTTCCTTGTGGGCATGAACTGTTCCTCGCAGTTGTCTTGTTTTGTTTTGTTTTCCTTGGTGCCAATTACAATGTCAGACACAAAATAAGGACTCCATTAAGTGTTTGGCGGTTGATAGTTAAGAGGATCAAAGAAAAGTGTCAGCCAGGAGTTATGTATATGTTAGCTTCTGGTAAATATAGTAGCAAAAAAATTCTCTTCCTCTGCCCCTTGGCTTTTTATTACAGAAAGCAATAACTGGAGTATTCTAAAAAGAGGATTGAAGTTAGTACTTATAAGAGGACCATTAGGTACTCTTGCAAATACATACTGATGTACCTTTTGCTGGCCGCAGGAGATTGGGCTCATCTACCTTTTAGCCTTATTATGGCAGATGAGAAAATAAAAGGTACAGAAAATAGAGATGTTTGATTTTCTGAGTTGCCTCAAGTTACCATTTTAAAAAATGCCTGCAAGCATTTCTAAAACGGGATCCTGGTCGCTGGTTACCAAACCGGTTTAACAGCACTGCCTCCACGTACTCTGGGTGAGAGGGAGCTCCGAGTACATAAACTTATCAAAGATCACTATCCCAGTCATTTCAGAACAAGTTGTTTAGTAATGTACTGTAGTTTCTGTGCAAACCATCTACCATAAGCCACGGAGTGATTCAAGGTTCATAGTTCCTTCTTTGTTCCTTTGTTAATCACTGACTTCTGACTGGTGGGAGGTGCCTCCCAAATTTGCTAATGCATTCTTTTTGGATAAGGATGACGCACAGATTGTCCTAATAAGGACTTAGATTGAGAAAGGACCGCCCCCCTCTGAGAAGATGGGACAAGTCAGAGAGAGGGCGGGCAGTTTCTTTTTCAACTGGGGATGACACAAGCATAAGTCATTTCCTTATTAATCGGTTCAAACCAGTTCTTACAGGAACTGGTGGTGATAAATGTGGGACTTCTCAGAAGTCATTCATTTTATTCTTTGTGCCACTCCAGTGTGCAGCATTAGCTTAGCTGGCTTCACTCTGAGGATGAACTCTTGCTAGAAGGAGCTCAGCTCCTTTCTCCCAGACATGTTGGTGGAAGAGATTTTTCTCTAAGGGGTTGTTAAAGAATGAATTTTACCCACTAAAAAAAGTTAAGAGGACTTGCCAGCTCTGCTGATTGTTGTATTTTTTTTGTTCTCTTTCTGTCCAATCCCTGCTTTTTGAATCCAGGTGGTAAGTGGATTTTTCTTTAACATTTTTCCTGCTTTTCTCCCCAAATGTATCTTTTTCCTTGGGTTATTGTGCCCTGCTTCCAGTGCTGTCCCGGGCGTAGGTCCATCTCTACAGAAGCCATTCCAGGAATACCTGGAGGCCCAGCGACAGAAGCTTCACCACAGAAGTGAAATGGGCACACCACAGGTGAGACTTGACTCTTTTCTTCTCTTCCCCACCCCCACGGTTTCAGGCTGAAATTACATTCACAGCACTTAACTGGCATTTTTAGGCAAATAGAGCGAGGTTTGTTTGTCAGTCTTCCTTAACTGAGGTTGAGGCTGTATTTATTCTCTACTGGGAAATTGTCTTTATCTAAATCAGAAATGTAACTTCTATTTTGTATCTATCTTCTCCCAAAAATCAAAGGTAGAGTTAACAGAAAATAATGGATCTGTTATGTAGAAGGAGTTGTTGACTGATCTTAAATGATTTATTAGCAAATATATTTCCCAAGTGGATTAAAAAATTTTAATTTGTAGCATTTTGTAGCATAAGAAAGTATTAGACTAACTGAGGTCACTTGAATATCTCCTTTCATTTTTTTCCCCTATTTTCAGAGATGGGAAAATATTCTTTTTTTTTTAAATCAACTAAGGCTCTTCACAGAGCTGAATTTAAAAACTTTAACTTATTAAATTAAGCCTGCCTTTTCTTGTAAACAGTTCTGTGGCAAAGGGAAATGACTAGAAGAGGATGAGTAAGCAGTAATCTGAAATGGGAAACTTGAAGGAAGCATACTTGTTGGATTTTTTTTTTAAATGTAAGTTCCACGCCTAGTGTGGAGCCCAGTGCGGGGCTTGAACTCATGACCCTGGGATTAAGACCTGAGCTGAAATCAAGAGTTAGACACTTTACCAACTGAGCCACCCAGGTGCCCCAATTGTTGGATTTTTTTTTTTTTTTTTTTAAATTTGAATGGCCTTAGACTCTTTGTGGCCCTTTGCTGCCCTCAGTTGACTAAACATGACTTCAGGAAGAGCTAACATTTTAAAAGCTGCTCCAAATGCTGGAACAAGAATATGTAACTAACTAACTTGACACTACTGTCTACAAGTATCTACATGGCAACTTCAGATAGTAGAATTTAATCAATTTATTCTTATGTAGTAAAAGATAAGAGGCGACCTCACACTTGGCCCATTCTAAACTATGTGAATCAACATTGACTTTATATCTAACAAAGTGAAATCCTAGTAACTGGCTGTAAAAAGGCCTGACTGTAGACGTCAGGGTACCTGGAGACATAAGACTTCTTACTTTAATTGTTTAGACTTTATAGGTTATAAGCTCCAAGTTCTCATCACTTTCCTTAAATATTGTAGACTTTTTTTTTTACTACCAAACTAATGAAACCTTTTTCCTGGATTGTTCTGCATTTATTCTTGCAGGGAGAAAACTGGTTATCCTGGATGTTTGAGAAGTTGGTCGTTGTAATGGTGTGTTACTTCATCCTGTCCATCATTAACTCCATGGCACAAAGTTATGCCAAACGAATGCAGCAGCGATTGAACTCAGAGGAGAAAACTAAATAAGCAGGAAAAAGTTTTAATGGCAGAAGTTAGAATGGATGGGTTCTGCCTTAAATTGGGAGGACTCCAAACCAGGAAGGAAAAATTCCCTTTTCCAACCTGTATCAAATTTATTTTTTTTTTTCCTGAAAGCAGTTTAGTCCATATTTTGCACTGACATACTTTTCCTTTGTGTGTTAAGGTAAGGTATCCACCCTCAATTCAATCCAACTGGTATTTTACTAGAGTGAAATGTGATGTTCAGCAGCAAACTTAACAGAAACTGGCCTTTTCTTTGTTACTTTCAAAAGGCCCACGTGGTACAATTAAAGAATTCCGGACACCAAAAAATAGTTCTAAGTACGTTAAATAGTCAAGCCATTTAGGCTTGTCAGAAATGACTCCTTTGTTTTTCTAAGTCATTAAAATGTATATAAATTATACTAGATTGGATAACAGTCTTGCATGTCTATCATGGTAAAATTTAATATGCCATCCTGGCCAGCCCTTCCTCTCTTACCTTAAAAAAAGGCCATTTTATGATGCATTGCACACCCTTTTGGGAAACTGATCTTTAAATTTTGAGACAGTATAAGAAAATTCTGGTCGGTGTCTCACAAATGAGCTGACACCATTTTTTATTCTGTATATTTAGAATGAAGTCATGAACAAACTTTATAAAGACATCTTTGATCATTCCAAAATTGTGTCCGTTTTCTTGAGCGTTTTGATTTTTTGCTTCATTTTAGCTACTACCAACTACTGGTCAGCCTTGCCAAATCCACCCACAACCATAATTTCTTAAGCCTTCATTTATTTGCACGTAAGAGCCACCACCAAGGTACTTTTTTGTTAGGCTGGAATTGGGCAGCTCACTACGCGTTGCTGAAATGGCAGCTTAGGGATTTGCATAGCGAGGGGTTTGTGAAGACAGGAGAAATGAAAGTATACAAATTAAAGGGCAGTGAAGAGAGAATGACTTTTTTTGTTTGTTTTTAAAAAAACTCACTTTCTCATATCTATTAATTTTAGCTCAGCATGTACTCTGGTTTTGACAAATTTACTTTTTTATGTAACCTAATTTTCTTGCCTTTTTTCAGTAAGTGTTACATTCTTTTGGGATGTTTCTGGTTGAACTTGGTCGTTTTGTTTTGCTTGGGAGGAAAATAAACAGTTTCACTTTTTTCTTTAGGAAGATTGTTTCTGACATTATGTTAAGAGTAGAATTGGGTTTAAATCTCAACAGGCCAGGAATGCCTGATTGTTTTATAAAATCCTGCCTGAATGTCTGCTTATTTTTGCCTACCGTCGTGACATCTTCATGGCTGTACCACCTTGTCGGGTAGCTTATCAGACTGATGTTGACTGTTGAATCTCATGGCAACAGCAGTCGATGGGCTGTCTGACATTTTGGTATCTTTCATCTGACCATCCATATCAAATATTCCCATTTAAACATTACCTAGCCTCATGGTTTATGATCAGAAACTCTGGTCCTTATGTCTAGTGGCACTTTGAATCTTTTATGCCATGATATTGCAGCAGTATCGAGAAGATTTTGTGGAAAATTGGGATGGTCTCCATGACCACAGCTAAATAAAGAAAGGACAAACAATCTGCCTTGTGGGTTTTGAAAAGGTTATTATTCTTAACAATCTTTTTTTCTGCCCAGGGACCTTCTGGCATTGTGATTGATCCTTTACTTGAAAAGCAGTACCCAGATGCTCTATTTTAAAGAGATTCACGTTAACCAACACAATTTTTTACATTCATTAGGGTTAACATGAATTGCTAAGTCAGCTTCCAGTTGGGTTTCATCTCTTTCACCTGCATTTTATTTGGTGTTTGAAGAAAGGAAAGAGGAAATCAAATATGAATTGTACTATTTGTACTGAATCTTTAGGATTTGTTGGTAAATTTATTTCAGAGTAAGGTATTAGAAAAAGAAAAATGTTTCTTAGACTGACATCTAAGTAATTAATACATTTGACTTAGGATATGGTTGGTTCACTTTCAAATGAATTTGTTTGGAAAACAAAGGAAGAGCAGCTCTCCTCCATCCCTCCGCCACATGTTCAGGCGTGGCATGCTCAGATGGTCCTGCTGGATTCCCGCTGGGGCAGAATGGCACCCTCTGTTCCAGTGGTCGATTGGTTCCTTTCTTGCATCCACCAAAGTGGACATAACAACTACATGATCCCAAAGACAAACCTAGTTGATTCCAGGTCATGGAAGACCAGAAAATATGTAAGTTTGGTGTTACTGCAAATAAAAAAAAGGGCCTAGGAATTCTAATTCCATCTTTGTTTAAGTGTCATTTTGTACCTTGAATGTCTGGTGCTTTATGATGTCTCAGCTCTGTAACTGGAAGCAGTGCAATACAGGATAATGCAGTACAGCAGCAGTGTATGCGCTGACACTGGGGAGCACCTCCCTTCAAACAGTTCATGTCATGTGGGGAACTTGTTTGCTTTACTGTGTAAGCTGGAGTGTGAGGCTCCAACGAAAGAGAGATTTTTACTTTTTCTTTCTTTTTTTTAAGATTTTATTTATTTATTTGACAGAGAGAGGTTACAAGTAGGCAGAGAGAGGCAGGCAGAGAGAGGAGGAAGCAGGCTCCTTGCCGAGCAGGGAGCCCAGTGCGGGCCTCGATCCCAGGACCCTGAGATCATGACCTGAGCCGAAGGCAGAGGCTTTAACCCACTGAGCCACCCAGGCTCCCAGATTTTTACTTTCATCTGGATGATGGCCACCTTCCTCAATCTCTTAAAAATCAGAAAAAGATAAGGCCAGAGTACAGTTTCTGAAGTACACTAGTAGATGCAGTACAAGGGCTCCCGTAGAAACGAGCTCAGCCTGTTTCCACTGTGCTCTGTGTGGGCTGTAGCTTTAGTAGACACCATGAGGCTTGTCTTCCTTTCACAGCTTAACACTGATTCCTTTGAGTACAATTAAGGCGTTGAGCTAATTAGAATAACTGGTTACCCTCACATCCTGGGGTGAACGATGTTTTGACTGACCCATGTGTGAAGAGCTCATAGGAGTTCCCAGCCTTTTGGTGTCAAAAACTTCCATAGGGGCTCCTGGGTGGCTCAATGGGTTAAAGCCTCTGCCTTCGGCTCAGGTCATGATCTCAGGGTCCTGGGATCGAGGCCCACCTGCTTACTCATCTCTCTCTGCCTGCCTCTCTGCCTACTTGTTATCTGATCTCTCTCTGTGTGTCAAACAAATAAATAAAATTAAAAAAAAAAACAACCCATAATTTTGAAACCCACTTCCCTCCATGTGCAACAGTCTATGTTAATGGTGGTTTACAATTACACCTTTCGTATAGGTGACTTTGAGAAAGTTTTTTTTTTTTTAAGAGTTTATTTATTTGACAGAGACTGAGAGAGGGAACACAAGCAGGGGGGAATATGAGGGAGAAGCCGGCTGCTCGCTGAGCAGGCACCCTGATAGGATGTGGGGCTTGATCCCAGGACCCTGCCATCGTGACCTGAGCCAAAGGCTGATGCTGAACGACTGAGCCACCCAGGCGCCCCAGTATACGTGTTTTTAAATATTCTTAGCCTGTACGCCCTTGTTTGGATGTAGATATACTCTGCTTAAAGAAGTTAAAACAAACCCAAGATACAAATTAATAAAGAGAAAAGCAGATATTAAGGAACCAATTGACTTGATAAAACCAAAACCGTGTTAAGTCTAAAACCCACAGCTAGGCAATTTAAGGTACAAAGCATAGATACACAAAATTTATTATAAGGGTGCCTGCGTGGCTCAGTTGTTAAGCATCTGCTTTCGGCTCAAGTCATGATCCCAGGGTCCTGGGATGGAGCCCCACATTGTGCTCCCCACTCAGCGGGGAGTTTGCTTCTCCCTCTGCGCTTCCCCGCTTGTGTTCCTTCTCTAGGTGTCTCTCTCTCTGTGTCAAATAAAAAATAAATTTTTAAAAGATTTTATTTATTCGACTGAGAGAGAGCGAGAGAGGGAACGCAAGCAGGGGGAGTGGGAAAGGGAGAAGCAGGCTTCCCGCTGAGCAGAGAGCCCGACATGGGGCTTGAACCCAGGACTCTGGGATCATGACCTGAGCCAAAGGCAGACACTCCACAACCGAGCCACCCAGGCACCCCAAATAAATAAAACCTTAAAAAAAAAATTTAACTACAAAATAACTGAAAATGCTTTTCTAACATTACCACCTTAAAATATTGACATTTCCTAATTTATTATAAAGACTTAATATTTTTAAGAAGTCTAGAAGGTAGAGGAAAAAAGGAATATCTGTTTGGTTTTTTTTAAAGATTTTATTTCTTTATTTCACAGAGGGAGAGAGATCACAAGGAGGCAGAGAGGCAGGCAGAGAGAGAGGGGGAAGCAGGCTCCCTCTGAGCAGAGAGCCCGATGCGGGCCTCGATCCCAGGACCCTGAGATCATGACCTGAGCCGAAAGCAGAGGCTTTAACCCACTGAGCCACCCAGGCGCCCGGAATATCTGTTTTTAATACCTGGTTAGAAACACCCCATCTAGAATATCCAGTGAGGTTTGCTGGGTATAAATAGTTAAAGCAATTAAAAAAAAAAAAGTTGGCATGTAAGACCTTTACTCAATAGACCTAAAAGTCTCATTTTCGTTAGGAAAAAGAAAAAAATTGGTTTATTTTATTCAAAAATAATCTGTGATTTCAGTGCTCATAAAAAGTTAAAACAACCTATGCGGTGATTTTTTTTTTTTTTTTAAGTAGGCTCCATGCCCAGTGTGGGGTTTGAACTCACAACCCCAAGATCAAGAGTCGCATGCTCCACTGACAGTAAGCAGGCGTTTAATAGCCATTTTTGAAAGCCAAGTAACATTCCATTTGTAACTGACATTGATCAAAGCTTCTCTGGTATTCATAAAACATGGTAAATGAAATGTTAAGCAAAACTGTTGCATCTGAAATGTTTGGTCCTTTATTCTCGAAGACAACAAGAAAAGAAAGCACATAATGTACTTTGAAATTCTAAAAGCAATTGAGTCATTTGTGTCTGGTAGTCAGGGGGTTAGGTTCCTGCCCTTCCCAAGAAGGCCAGGAGTTCACCTGAGGTAATGCTTTTGCCTTGGGGGTGAGGCCTTGAATTGCAGCAAATAGCCTACATGTATTTGCATATTTAACCAGTACTCATAAAAGAGATTATAATAAAAACCTGTTCTGGACAGCTGCTTACTCACTGCCTTTAGAACTGTGTGGTGCAGGGATAGGCAGGTGCCAAATGTTTGCTCATTCTCTTTGACCTACTAGCCTTGCACAGTTTGCTGTGTGGGTGTTGATACTACTAAATTAAAAGAAAAATTTTATTTTAGATGGCCCCCGCTCTCCACCCAAACACCCTGGATTCATTTGAGATCTGGGATTCTAATTCTGTAGTTGGAAGACTGTCCCAAACTGTGGCCCAGCGTGAGTCAGTTGTAAGTGGCTGGCTGACTCTCTGGGAACAGAAACAAAATGCAGCTTAGACGGTTTGTCAGCCAAATCCACAAATGTGTGGCTTTTTGAAACATTGGACATCTGTTCCTTTTAATTTAAAATAAACTTTTTTAAAAAGCACAAAGTTGCTTGGCTGCTTGTTTCTTTGTGTCAGCATCAGTTGTTGCTCTAACTTAGGAAGCCTAGGATCACAAAATTTGGAATCTCTAGGGCACAGTTCAGAGAGGGAGGAACAGAGCTGCTTTGGGAGGGGAGGAGATGACTTTACAGGATAAAGTCTGGAAATCCCCTTCAGGGGTAATCAGCCCAGGTGTTCAACCCGTTTGTTAACTATTTCCAAATGACTCAAAGGACAGAGGGAGGGCTTGGACACACTCCAGCAGTATTTCTACAATGTAGTCTTTATTTGCATTGGAAACCACATTCCTGAATTCTTGCAGGGAAGAAGCTAGCTTATTCTGGGCACCTTTGACTAAGAGGGACCCCAGGCCATTTATCTAAACTAACAGGCACTGCCTTCTTTTAAGAGTTTCCACGGGGTGAGTATGTGCAACTTGATTTGATGGCCTTCCATCTAAAGCCTTCTAGAGAGGTCTTGTTCTGGGAAGGCGGCATTTGTAGGCCACATTTCTCTCCCCCCACCTCGTCATTCTGAATGTGCCATTTCCCTTTGTTGCTGTGTATCCTCTTTTAGGGGCTTAGAGCATGAGCAGCTTTTTCCTTCAGGTGCTTTTGGCTGACCCAACCCGACAGCATGGCTTAATTGTGTCCCAGCCTGTTTCCGATGGGAAAAAATACATATTTCCGTGGAGTAAGGGAGTTTGAGATCTGAAGAGAGATGCTACTGCCTTTCCCTGAAGGTAGGAAATGACTGTTCAGATGACTCTTGTCTCTCTTTGGCCACCATGTGTTGGAAACTAGGAGCTCAGGTTCACTCCTCTTAGCTGTAGTACTGCAGTAGCCTGGTGCACCAGTCACTCTAAGAACTGTGTTCTCAACCTCTTCTCATTAGTTTAAAAAAAAAAAAAAAAGCTAAAAAATGAGAGGATGCCTTTCTCTCCCTTTTATTTTTTTAATGCACCTCCCAGCGAGAGGTCCTTTCACTTGAGTGACCAGCCTAAACCTCTTAGAGCAACCTCTTAGACTTTCTCTGCCTAACCTCACAGTGACCACAATCTTGAGGCTTCTCAGACACTTCTGCTCCATTCGGACCATTGTATCAGCCCCTTTCCACTCCCATATCCCTTCTATGGTATATTCTTTGTGTACAACCACATAACACCAGCAGTCAAGATTAGCTCCCAGGAACCTCCTCTGATGTGCCCTTTACCAGGAAGTACAGTGGATTACTGTAACCATGATAATGATTGTTTGCTCACTTAGTACCAGGCACCATTTTCAGTGCTGTTTTGTATTGTTGAATGTTGAAGTCCTTAACAACAACCCCATGAGAAAATCAAGGTAGAGAAGTTTAGTAGTTGGGTGTAGGAAGCAAGGATGCAGAAAAAGCATTCAAATCTAGGCATTCTGGCTCTTAAACATTTAGTTCTACAGAAAAGTCCAGTACAAAAGTCCAAGCTTGTTTGTTGTCTACATACTTATTTCATCTTGTGATCACAAGTAGGTGATGGAGAAAGATTCACTGAAAATCAAGCCCACAGCCTTAAAAGTTTTGCTATTTAAATAGATGAGCAGTCTCGTGCGTCCCTGTATCACAAGGATGGAAAAGCCAGCTCCATTCTTAGCCATCCTGTGTGGGCAGGTTCCCAGAGTTATGTTTGCTATAATTATGATTACAAAGCAATTTCTATTTGTACAGAATTTTTTTTCTCTTTCAAAGCACTTTCACAAGTTAAATTTTATTTGATCTTCACAACAACCTTATGAAATAGAGCCACATTGCGGGAGGGGGGAACATTTTTAAATTTGCTTTTTAAATATAGGTTTAAGGTACTATAGGGAAGAGACAATGCTAGTGACAATAATCTTCTCCCTCTAGGAGTGGACAGTCTTCTTGAGGGTATTAATGCATCTGTGCAGATAACTACAGTGCAAGGTGATGTCTATGGCTAAGAAAAGCACTGAGAGGAGGATGAGAATGGCTGACTAGGAAGGATCAGGAAAGGTTTCATGAGGATGTGGCATTTGAATTGCCAGCTAGGGTGGGGAGAGGGAAGGTAGTCCCACCACAGAAAGCCCTGTGACACAGCAGGAAGCAGAGAGAGGAGAGCTCTGTCCGGTGGGGAGAAAAAGAGACAAGACCCAAGCAGCTACCTAAAGTCAGTCCACCCACCTCTGTTATTCTTTGCTTTATTTATTTATTTATTTATTTATTTATTTATTTATTTTAAAGATTTTATTTATTTATTTGACACAGAGAGAGAGATTACAAGTAGGCAGAGAGGCAGGCAGAGAGACAGGGAGAGGAGGAAGCAGGCTCCCCGCTGAGCAGAGAGCCCGATGCGGGCCTCGATTCCAGGACGCTGAGATCATGACCTGAGCCGAAAGCAGAGGCCTCAACCCACTGAGCCACCCAGGCGCCCTCTTTGCTTTATTTAGCCCCATTTTGTATCCTCTAAAGCACCTGTGTAACTCACAAATAGTTTCTCTGTTTTCTTGTTATTGCTGTTGCCTGCAAGAGAACATAAGCTCTGTGAGAGCAGGCTCTGTTGTGTTCTCCGTTGTTTGCCCTGGGCCTGGCACTCGGTAAGATCACAGTGTCTGCTGAGTGACCCTCGAAGTTGTCCAGGTGGAGGAGCAGTGGAGATGCAAAGGTGGACAGGAGAAGGGATCAGGCAAGGCAGGAGTAAAGGCGGTGGAGCAGAGGTCAAGAAGGAACCTGAGAAGACAGTCGAGCTGACCCATCACCAGGCCAGGAATACAGGAGGAGCAAGTTTGAGAGCGAGAGTAATGGTGGTCTGTTCTGAACGTACAGAGGGAAGGTACTGCCCAGTAGGGTGGAGGGACCCACCAGGGGTCTGTATCTCAGGGTTTCTAACTCCTGGACTTATGAATGTACAATCTGTTAGACCACCCAGTGACTTCTGTCAGAGAATAAACTGGACTTTCTCAGAGAATTCTCAACAGTACAGTACTGTACAGTACAAAAGTCCAAGCTAGTACTAAACTAGTACAGTAACATGTTCTTTGTACTTTCCTGTAAGTGATCATCTAAGCCTTGACTTGTTAGGTAGCACTGTTCTTGAAAAGATGGCACTGTAACCAGACCTTGGGGCCACAGGAAGCTGCTTTAAAATTCCTCTGCCCAGTTGTATCCTGCTTGCTTAATGAATGGCTCCTCCCTATGAGAACTGAGAGGATGGTAATTCCTGGATAGATTGTCTTTATAAGGAGAAAAGTTTGGCAATGTGATTTCCTGTATATTTCTACTGGAGTCCAAGATTCCAGCAGTGCTAGCCTCGACAGCAGTGGCAGCCACCTAGAACCCAGATGTCATAAGTATTCCCAAGTAAGTATGAGGGCATCCTCCCAACTGCCTTTGCCAAGCCAAAAAGCAGAATCACGGCTTTATTACACCTTCTAGAGCATGTGGTCAAGGCGGCTTTCCATTTGGCTGCTTTGGTGCTGGGGTTGTTTACATGTTTCAATAAGTGGGTTATGCTTATTGAAGTTGGCTGGCTAAGAGTTCAGAATCAATGGCATATGACCACAATCATACCACTCACCAGGAGCAGCAGAGTTCAGAAGGATTCACTTGTGTATGATCCTTTGGTGGAGAAGAGAGGTATAAAACTTTAGTATTCTCTAAGGTGGGTGCACAGTTTTTGAAGCCTGGGAGAACTGGGATTGTCACTGTTCCTGGCTTTTTGATGGAATCGGACAATGAGATGCCTATTTAGTAAAAGTATGTGTGTGGGAGTGCTTTTGCACAATTTCAGAAGAGAAAAGGAAGCTGAAAACAGTGCTTTTAGAAAAACAGATCAAAGAAATTTTCAGATGCTCTACATTTCCTTCTTCAAACATAAAGAATCCACTGGAGCATAAAAGACATTCCTGGTCTCTGCAAGGAGGAAATAAAAAGTTCTTTCATAGAGGGATGTCTGGCTGGCTCAGTCGGTAGAGCATCTTACTCTTGGTCTTGGGGTTGTGATTTCAACCCCCATGTTGGGTGTAGAGATTACTTTTAAAGACAAAAAATGTCTCAAGGCGCCTGGGTGGCTCAGTCAGTTAAACATCTGCCTTCAGCTCAGGTCATGATCCCAGGTCCTGGATGGAGCCCTGAGTCAGGCTCCCTGCTCTGTGAGGAGCCTGCTTCTCCCTCTCCCTCTGCCTCTCGCCTTGTGTTTGTGCACTCTCTCTCTCTCTCTCAAATGAATAAAATCTTAAAGACAAAAAATGTCTCAAGAAACTATGTAAGAGGTGCCTAACTGGCTCAGGAGGTGGAGCATGTGACTCTTGATCTTGGGGTTGTGGGTTCAAGCCCACTTGGGTGTAGAAATTACTTAAAAATTTAAAAAAACCTTAAAAAGTTTTTTCAGATACAAAAGATTTCCTACTTTTTAGTAGACTTTTTAGGCTGCTTCCAGACTGTGTTTGTGTGAGAAATATTTACTGGTCTTCCTTGTACTAGGTAGTGTGTTCATTAGGAGGACATGGTGAGATAGTAGGACCCCAAAGTTAGTCTTTAATTTCCCCCTTCTTCCTGTGTTTGTTCTCTGCATGTACGTGGAGCATCCTGTAATTTCTACACGTATTTATGTGGTACTTTACAGAACAATGATGCTGCTTTCTACTTCCACCCCTTGTTACTGCCTTCTGATTCATTTGACTTACTCCTTCATTCTTCAAACTCTTCAGGTGTTAATACCCTTTTAAAAAATAATTTGAGTTATTTTTACCTTTATGTTGGGTTTTTCAAGCTTGGTTAAAATAAAAATATCCAGGGTATCTAGCTGGCTCAGTTGGAAGAGCATGTGACCCCTGATCTCGGGGTCATGAGTTCGAGCCCCACATTGGGCAAAGAGTTTGCTTTAGAAAATGCAAGCAAAAGAAATGCATAGCATAAAAAGGAAATCTGAGAAAGATACTCCCCCAGAGAAAATTACTATGAAGTTTAGAGTGTATCCTTTCGGGACTGCTCAAAAATGCTCTGAACTTCCCATTCTCCTTGGTCTTGGGGGCCTGGCAGTGGGGGCAAAGCAGGGGCAGCCAGAATCACTGGGTTATGTCTCTTATTTGAATCTCCAGGTCAGTGTTAGATTGCTCCGTCCCTGTTCCGACTGAACAAAATTAAACAAATCTGTGTGTTTTTCGCAACATTTAACAGCCATTTCTGTTTGTCTTGGCTACTGCCACATATGTAAAGGGAACAGTGGGAGTGCTGAACTTTAGAAGGTTTGGAATTCCAGGACTAGGGCTTTAGATTTTAGGCAAGGACTTAGAAACAAAGGCATTTCTTCATTCTCAATATATTGAGTTTATATTGTCTTAGATGGCTCTTAATTATATAAGATGGCTCAGAGACCAAAAAAAAAAAACTTTTGAAGATTTTATTTATTTGAGAGCAAGAGACAGATCATAGGGGGTGGCAGAGGCAGAGGGAGAAGCAGGCTCCCCACTGAGCAAGGAGCCCCACGTCCAGGACCCTGGGATCACGACCTGAGCTGAAGGCAAAAGCTTAACTGAGCCATCCAGTCACCCCAAGACCAAATATTTTTCATGACGTTTGTATTTCCAGGTCCTCAGTTTTATCTGCTACAAGATCTATAGATCATAAGTGAGCTTTAATGGGGTTTACTTTGTGCCTCTAGTTTTGCAGTTTTTTGTCTCTTCCATGGTTTTTTAGACGTGTGTATTAATCTATAATCTCTACCATGAGCCAGGCATATGCTTTGCAGCAAAGAATATATCAAATGGTAAACTCCTTAAGGACAGAGGCCAGGTTTAACTCATTTTCAAAATCTGCCTCTCCTAGTGTTGTCTTTCCTTGCAGGTGGTTAATGAATGTTTGTTGAGTTAAGCTCACATCCTGCCTTTTTCATACCGTTCACATGAGCTGAACTTAAGTAAAGTCCTTTTTTTTCCCCAAAAAAGGAAACTCCCATCTTTTGCCTTATGTCATGTTTCTTACTATCATGTTCCCATGACCCTTCACCTAATAAGGACAAGCTTTGTTCACCTCCCTATGCTATAGTTCCCAGGCCTTTGCTCCTGAAATGTCTAGAATATCCTTGTCCAGTAGAAATATAATTCAACCCATATATCTAATTTAAAAACTTTAGTAGCTACATTTTAAAATGTAAAAAGAAGTATACCAATTTGAAGAATTTCACTCAATATGTCCAAATATCATTTCAACAATTAAAAATATTTATATTGTACATTCTTTTATTCATACTGTCTTCAAAATCCAATGTGTATTTTATACTTACAGTGCTAGCTGCGTGTGCTAATGGCTACCTTATTTATTTATTTATTTATTTATTTATTTATTTATTTATTTGACAGAGGTTACAAGTAGGCAGAGAGGCAGGCAGAGAGAGAGGAGGAAGCAGGCTCCCTGCTGAGCAGGCAGCCCAATTCGGAGCTCTATCCCAGGACCCTGAGATCATGACCTGAGCCGAAGGCAGAGACTTTAACCCACTAAGCCACCCAGGTGCCCGCTTACTGTTTCTTGTAAGCTATTAAATTTTTCATTACTTTAGGCAAAGTCCATAAATTCAGAAACCATCAAGTCTTTTTCTGAAATTGCTTATAAGCCATTCTTTCCTTGTAAGCAGTTCTTGGGGGTGACATGGGGGGCATCACCTACCTTCCTTTTCATCTCTTCCTATGTCACTGATTCCCTGGGATCTCAATGATCTGGATTTTCTATCTTTTCCATCTTCTCCATTAAATGCCCTATCTTCTATAACACTGACCCCACACTGTGTTGCCCAGAAACTGGAAATATTTACATTGTTACAAGCATTACATACAATGCTTGTGCAAGCATTCTGGCTAGTGGAAATCACCTGAGACATTTCAGAATATAGGAGTAGGAAGTTACTTAGTTAAATACATAAGCCAGATTTTTTAGCTCACATCCCTAAAATCCGTAGGAAACAGTGTGATTGATATAGATGAGCAGACATCTCTTAAATTACTGATTATTTGCCCAAAACGACAAGTTAGTGAGTAAAGCCATATTTGGTAGGTAGGTTGAAGAACAAGAAAGAGTTGACTGCCAAACCTTGGGCTCATGGGGAGAGAATACTGTGACAGGAACATATGGAGCATGTTTTAAAACAAAATTTTGGACAGGAATTCAAGTGTGATAAACATGGCGGTCAGAAGAATCATTGGTATGTACCGTGCAGAATATTCTGCAAAGCCAGGGAGGAGGCCTTTCAGACCAATTTAAAGCCCAGACTAGAGCTCCCAGTTCATTGTTCCCTGTACTACATCTTTCCTATAAAAAAGTGGAACATGGGGGGGGTCCCTCGGTGGCTCAGTGGGTTAAGCCTCTGCCTTCGGCTCAGGTCATGATCTCAGGGTCCTGGGATCGAGTCCCCATCGGGCTCTCTGCTCAGCGGGGAGCCTGCTTCCTCCTCTCTCTCTGCCTGCCTCTCTGCCTACTTGTGATCTTTCTCTCTCTCTCTCTCTCTGTCAAATAAATAAATAAAATCTTTAAAAAAATTTAAAAAAAAGTGGAACATGGACATGGGGAAGATAATAAGCAATAATTAGGAAGCTAGGACTGGAGCATCAAGACATTCAAAGAAATTTAGCTACACTGTAAGCTGCTTCGTTTTGAGTATGTGGTATTAACCCTTATATCCTTAACATCTAATTCAATGCCTGGCACTGACTAGATATTGGTTGAATGAATGAATGACCTGAGAACAGTGAATTGTGGATACCTTGGCTAAGGTCTAAGTGACAGGTTAAATAGAGGAGAAAGATGTTGCAGATTGACTGGATCGTGCTGGCAGGAGCAAAACTAGAAGCAAGAGGGAATGAATGGGAAGAAACAGGTTCTACAGCTTAAAGAACTTGATAAAAGCACGAATGAAGGAGACTGAAAGGCTTGAAAATAAGAAGCAGTTTGAATGTACACTTCCTTGCTGTTTACATGGGATGTGTGCAGGCTCTGTGGGAGAAATGTGAGTGACAACATAGTACTCCAGTTACCCAGTAATCTAAGATATTACAAGTTCAAAGCTTCTGGATCTGTATGCCTAGGAAGTTATGATCCTAATGTTGTCCTGGTTGATTGGCCATTTTCTCTACACAAAGTACATTTCCAGTGACATCCCCTATCTTGAAGCTTTGGCATCATCTTCTTTGTGTTAAAGTTAAATCACAACTCTAATAGCAAAAATTTTATGTTACTCCAAATACACCAAAAAAAATTCTGTATAAATGTTTAAAACAAGTCTGCAAATATTTGAGTATTCACACACATCAAATAATGCAGTTGTGGATTATAAAAAAAAGCTCTACTCATATAAGTGAATGGACCCAGAACTGTGTCTGACTGGGGCTTTATTCGAATATTCACCTGCCATTGATTCCATGAGTTGCCAAAGTAGAAATAAACTTGTCCCCATTGGTACCTCATGAATTCCTTTCTTAAATATAAAGTGATTACTCTTATGACTTTCTTTAAGCTTCACTTGTAGCAGGTTCCTCAGAATCAGGTTAACCCCTGGTGAGCTCCAGATCTTCATTAATGCTGGTTCGGTTTGGGAAATTGTTTCAGTCTTTGGATGTCTTCAGTGTAAAACCATTACTTTTAACTTTATTTTGTAAAAATCATTATCTGATTATTTTTCAAGTAAACTTGGGTTAACAAAATGCAGCAGAGGGGTGTGCCTTTTAGTGGCTGAATAGACCACTTTTTACATTCCTTAGAAATAAGATATGGCTCACTATTTTAAATCATAGCAACAGTTGATAAGAAAAACAGCAAAAAAGTAATCATTTCCATATGGAAAGAAAAAGAAGAAACCAGTGAAGCTGTGAACTGTCATTTTTCCATATAAAAATAAATCACTGCTGGTAGATTTGGCAGAGGGGCAAATGTTCCTATTTGTTTCCCATTTGACATTGGTTAATACACTGCATGTGACGTGTTTTATTGAAATACACAATTACCCTCAAACTCAGTTGCCAATTTCCAAGTGTGTTTTATTCTTCCGAATGAAACCCACATCTGTATGTGTCAATTTCATCAAGGACATTATTTTCTTGGCGTTAATTTTCTCAACTTCATGAAATTTTACTTTTTTTAAATTTTTTTAAAGATTTTATTTATTTGACAGAGAGGGAGAGATTACAAGTAGGCAGAGAGGCAGGCAGAGAGAGAGAGGAGGAAGCAGGCTCCCCCCTGAGCAGGGAGCCTGATGCGGGCCTCGATCCCAGGACCCTGAGATCATGACCTGAGCTGAAGGCAGAGGCTTTAACCCACTGAGCCACCCAGGCGCCCTCAACTTCATGAAATTTTAGTGAAAGCTCTTACCCCCTTTTACTGACAAGCATAACATCTTCCATGCTAGCTAAATACCTATATATAATCTGAAAGCACTAATTGAATATAATGTTTCTGCTCTTGCATTTCAAGATCTAAAAGAAAAAGTGACCCGATTATCTGATGTCTAGAAAATTTAAGAAAAACAAACATTTACTTACTTTCATACTTAAGCATGATTTACATTTATTAACAAAATCCGATGTTTATTTTTCAATAGCTGCTTAAAGTGGAAAATCTTACTGCTATAGAAGAAAATATTCAAAAAAGTTCATAGTCTAGCATTTGACAGTAGCTCCCTCTTGTGGTTCAAAGCATCCACTTCAATTAAATTTAGAACTGCAATTTCTTAGCTTCAAATTGTGTGGTGAAAGTTTGGCTGGTATTTAGTGAATCCTTTTTGGCAAAAAGAAGGGAAGACTTAGAGGGGTGGCTCAGTTGGTTAAGCATCTGCCTTTGGCTCAGGTCATGATCCCAGGGTCCTGGGATCTATCCCCACCTCAGACTTTTCTGCTGAGCAGGATGTCTGCTTCTCCCTTTACCTTGGCCCTTCCCCCTGCTTGTGTGTTTGCTCTCTTTCTCGCTCTTTCAAATAAATAAAAACTTTAAAAAAGTGGGGGGGGAAGACTTAGAAACATGGGGACAAAACAGAATATTCCCTTTTTTGGATACTCCCAACATCTCAGCAAACTGTTTCCAAATTTCTTTATAGAAGTACCAGTTTCTGGGCGCCTGGGTGGCTCAGTGGGTTAAAGCCTCTGCTTTCGGCTCAGGTCATGATCTCAGCGTCCTGGGATCAAGGCCCGCATCGGGCTCTCTGCTCAGCAGGGAGCCTGCTTCCTCCTCTCCCTGTCTCTCTGCCTGCCTCTCTGCCTACTTGTAATCTCCTCTGTGTGTCAAATAAATAAATAAAATCTTAAAAAAAAAAAAAAAAAGAAGTACCAGTTTCTTTCTTACAAATGAAAATACCAAGTAGACGTTTTCATTAAAAACATGACGTTCTCCATTTAAAAGGTCTTCCCCCTTTTCTGTGGTCATAGTATGCCAAAGGAAACAGCATTTGACTTTGTTACTTTAGCAGGTAGAGATTTGAAAACCTTACAGAGAAAGTATTATTGAAAATATTTTAGCCCAAAAATAACTTAAGGTCCGTCTCCTTTGTTCAAGATCAGAGGTTGCAATAGCTGGCAACAACCTGTTCTAACAATGTGAAACTGTCCAAAAAGTCCTCTTCTTCAATTCCAAATTTTGTGTACTGATGAATGTAGGCTCTGGTGAAACAGAAAATGTAAAATAAAAAAAAAAAATCTCAGGCAAATGAATAACTCTTAAAATCAAACAATAAATAGAACTTTCCTAGCTCATGAATATTTGAAGATGGAAGAATCTCTTAAATGTCTTAGATTTACTTCAATGTTTATTCCAAAGATTAGCAAACTGAGAAAGTTTATGTCAAGCTCCCTGTCTCTGTAGTGTCTAAGAAAGTGACAATAAGAAGCATGTGGGAAAAAGAAGCATGTTCGGATTTGGTTATCGAACCCAGCACATATTCAACACCCTAAAGAAATGACTGGGTTCAGGGCGCCTGGGTGTCTCAGTGGGTTAAAGCCTCTGCCTTCGGCTCAGGTCATGATCTCAGGGTCCTGGGATCGAGGACTGCATCGGGCTCCCTGCTTGGCAGGGAGCCTGCTTCCTCCTCTCTCTCTGCCTGCCTCTCAGCCTACTTGCGATCTCTCACTCTCTCTGTCAAATAAATAAATAAAATCTTTAAAAAAAGGAAAGAAAAGAAAAGAAAAGAGAAGAGAAAAGAAAAGAAAAGAAAAGAAAAGAAAAAAGAAAAGAAATGACTGGGTTCAGTATCAACTCTAAAAAGTGCCTGAGAATTTTTACCTAAGCCTTGAAATTTCAGAAATACACTAATCCAATTCTGGGAATGAAGTGAAGTCTCCCAAGTATTTTTCAGACAACATTTAATTTGTAGTCATGCCAGGTGGTCCTTTGAATACCCCATACCCCCAAAATGTTCTGAGGCAGAAGAATCACGTTAAAAAGAATGTCAAGCAAGGGCAGACATGGATTAAATTGAGGTAATAAGGGCTGCAGCCATTTAATGGGAGTGGGAAGAGAACAATACCGGGAAAGGACCGAGTTCACAGTCCTGGGAGTGGAGGCTTATGGAAGGGCCACATGGAGGATGGGGGGCCCTTGGGAATCCTGGCTAATCACAGTAGAGGCCTTGCCCATTGATGTGGGAATTTTGCTTTGATATTAAGGAATTGTGGCCGAGGTCAGGAAATCTGATAACACATTTCTTAGTACCAAGCAGATGTTTCTTAGCAGATGGAGTTGAACCTGCAAGATTTCTTTTTTTTTTTTTTTTTTTAAAGATTTTATTTATTTATTTGACACAGAGAGAGAGATTACAAGTTGGCAGAGAGGCAGGCAGAGAGAGAGGAGAGAGGAGGAAGCAGGCTCCCTGCTGAGCAGAGAGCCCGATGCGGGCCTCGATCCCAGGACCCTGGGATCATGACCTGAGCCGAAGGCAGCGGCTTTAACCGACTGAGCCACCCAGGCGCCCGAACCTGCAAGATTTCTTGCTGAACAAGATCAAGATCTCTTCCATTCTTCCAAGGGTCTTATTTTGGAAAACTATTTTATTGTCCCAGCCTTATAATGAATTTCTACTTTAATTTCATTTCATTGAGAAATGACTCCTCTAGTCAATAACAGCACTGTAGTAGGTAATTTTACATGAGTATCACATTTAATCCTCACCGTATATTCTCAGTGTAGACCCACTGCACAGATAAGAAAATGAGACCTGAAGTAACGTGACCCAGTTTCACACCTACAAAGTGGTAGCCATGCTTACTCCAGGCTGTAAGTTGAATGTTTGTGTTCCCCCCAAAATTCGTACATTGAAATCCTAACCCCCAAGGTGATGGTATTAGGAGGTGAGGCCTTTGGAAGGTGATTCAGTCACAAGGGTGGAGCCCTCATGAATGGGATCAGTGCCCTTTTAAAAAGGGCCCATGAAAGTTTCTTTGCCCCTTTGGCTATTTGAGGACACAAGGAGAAGAAACCATCTATGAACCAGGAAGTAGATCTTCATCAGATATCAAATCTGCCAGCACTTTCACTTTGGACTTGCTAATTGCCAGAACTCCTGAGAAATAAATTTTGTTGTTTATAAGATACCCAGTCTGAGCTATTTTTGTTACAGCAAACCAAACAGACTAAAATTCCAGATCCTGCCTTGTGTTTTAAGATACTATCTGCCTAAGGTTAGAAGGGTTTGTAGATTTATTTTTTACTTACTTTGATGCAAACATATTCCAGGCTTTGCCCACAATTGTATCAAGTGGTTTTAGTAAGAACTGGCTATTGCTGACCAAAGCTGCAGACTTCTCATATTTGCTAAAGGCTCGCTGGGTTTTCCACACATTGAAAGCATTAATAGGCTTTAACCAAGAAGTATAGAGAGCTGGATCTTTAAATCCTCCTAGAGTAAAACGACACAAGCCATTGTTTACATCATAAACCATTAATTTAGGAAACAAATTAATAAACATATTTTTCTATTCATTTCATCAGAAGTCTCCTTTCGTTTTGCCTTTTAAAACTAGCTTTATGGGCGCCTGGGTGGCTCAGCTGGTTAAGTGTCTGCCTTCATCTCAGGTCATGATCCCAGGGTCCTGCATCAGTCTCCCTGCTCAGCGGATAGTCTGCATCTTCCTCTGCCTCTCCCCCTGCTCATGCGTGCTCTCTTTCTCTTTTGCAATAATAAATAAATAAAAATCTTTAAAACTAGCTTTATATTGCTTTTGGATAAATGATCCATATTCATTGTAAAAAAAATAATTCACATCATTCAGGAAAGTATTAAAAAGAAAATTTAATGATGAAAGACCTAAATGTGAGACAGGAAACCATCAAAATCCTGGAGGAGAAAACAGGCAACAACCTCTCTGACCTTAGCCATAGCAACTTCTTACTAGATACGTCTCTGAAGGCAAGGGACACAAAAGCAAAAATGAACTATTGGGACTTTATCAAGATGAAAATTCTGCACAGCGAAGAAAACAGTCAACCAAACTAAAAGGGAACTTTCAGAATGGGAGAAGATATTTGCAAGTAACATATCTGATAAAGGGTTAATATCCAAAATCTATAAAGAACCAATCAAACTCAAAACCCAAAAAACAAATAATCCAGTTAAGAAATGGACAGAAGACATGAATAGACATTTTTCCAAAGAAGACATCCTGATGGTCAACAGATACATGAAAAAATGCCCAACATCGTTCATCAGGGAAATACAAATCAAAACTACGATACCACCTCACACCAGACAGAATGGCTAAAATCAGCACTGTGGTAGGAATGCAAACTAGGGCAGCCACTCTGAAAAATAGTATGGAGGTTCCTCAAAAAATTAAAAATAGAACTACCCTCTGACCCAGTAATTGCACTACTAGGTATTTACCCAAAGGATACAAAAATACTGATCCAAAGGGACACATGCACTCCAATGTTTATAGAAGGATTATCAACAATAGCCAAATTATGGAAAGAGCCCAAATTTCCATTCCTGTGAATGGATGGAGAAGTTGTGGGATACAGGGGCACCTGGGTGGTTCAGTCGGTTGAGTGTCTGACTCTTGATTTCCACTTGGGTCATGATCTTGGGGTCCTGGGATCGAGCCCTGCATTGGGCTCCCTGCTCAGTGGGGAGTGTGCTTGAGGATTTCTTTCTCTCTCCCTGTGTCCCTCTCCCAGCTTGTGTTCTCACTCTCTTATTCTCTGAAATAAAATCTTAAAAAAAAAAAAGTTGTGGCATACATATACAATGGAATATTACTCTGCCATAAAACAGAATGAAATCTTGTCACTTCCAACAACGTGGATGGAGCTAGAGAATATTATGCTACATGAAATAAGTTGGTGAGAGAAAGACAAATACCATATGATTTTACTCGTGTGGTATTTAAGAAACAAAATGGACAAACATGGGGAAGGGAAGAGAGGGCAAACCATAAAACAGACTCTTAATTATAGAGAACAAACTGACAGTTGCTGGAGGGGAGGTAGGCAGGGGGTTGGCTAAATGGGTGATCACTAAATTCTACACCTGAAACTAGTATTACTCTATATGTTAACTAACTGGAACTTATGTAAAAACTTGAAACAAAAAAAAAAGAAGAAAATTTAAAAGTCAACTGAACATCTTAAATGTCACCACCCAGAGAAGACCATGAACATTTTGTTAACATTCTTGTGTCTGTAATTTTACAAAAACATTGTTCCATAATCGGTTTTCATTCACCAGTATGTTTTGAACCTCTTTTCCATGTCAATAAATATCACTTATAAAGTTTTATTACATGAATATACTATGATTTATTTAACACTTTTCCTACTGTTGAGCATTTAGGATGTCTCTCCATTTTTGTGTGAAAGATACTGCAGTATGTATCTTTGCAAGAACACCTCTCTGTATGTACGTCATTTGTTGTGGATAAATTTCTGGAGGTTTGATTACTTTATATATCCTCTTATTAATTCTCTTAATTCAAAATCTAAAATGAAGAATATGAAGAGAATGTTCTGACGTAGGAGAAAGTATACCATTTGACAGACTTGAAATGATCCCTTTTAATTACCATTTTCTTATCTAAGGTGTATTACAGGATCTAGATTATTGGTTTTCCTTTATCATAGCTAGAAGCAGGCAATTTGATACTGCTAAAATCATCAAATAAGGAGTACTTCAGTGGCTCAGTTGGTTGGGTGTCCGATTTTTGGTTTTGGCTTAGGTCGTGATTTCATGGGTCATGGGATCAATTCAAGGCCCCTGTTGGGCTCTGCGCTCAGCAGAGTCTGTTTCAGATTCTCTTCCTCTGTACGTCCCCCACTTGTGCATGCACGATCTCTCTCTAAAACAGATAAATAAATCTCTAAAAAAATAAAATAAAACCATCACAAATAAAGATAAGACAAACCTGGAGATTTTCCATAAAAACACAAAGCTAAAAGAGTACTGCTCTTTGAACTTCCTGAAAGTTTTATAACAAAATGCTTGTCACAGAGACCACTAGTTATGCTACATGACCTATTCTGCCCTTCTTCTTTAGAAAGAGAACCCCCAAATTTTAATTGTGTTCATGGCCACCCTTGCAGGTAGGTGTAGCACATGAGTCAGCCCCAATCAAAGGTATATACACACTAGTGTGCTGTGCAACCCTAGGAGGAGGCGGACGGCATGCTCATTCCTATGTGGTTTGATGGCTGAAGCTCAAACAGATGTCTTGGACTATAAAAGGAAGCCATAAGGTGGGGACAATAAGAACAGCAAGGTTCAAAACAAAGAATTAAACCTGTATCTTGTTTCAATCACTTCTATTTTTGGTGTCCAATCACATACTAACTGATAGAATGGTTATATTTTGCTACTAAAACACATAATTATGATTTTCCTTTCTTGAAAAATAAATTCAGGGAATTCCTTTTTTAAAATATTTTATTTATTTATTTGAAAGAGAGTGAGCAAGAGAGAGCACAAGCAGGGTGAAGGGCAGAGAGAGAAGCAGACTCCCCGCTAAGCAGGGAGCCTGATGTGGGACTCAATCCCAGGACTCCAGGATCACGACCTGAGCCAAAGGCAGACGCTTAACCGACTGAGCCACTCAGGTGCCTGGGACTTCCTTTTTTTTTTTTTAAATGTGTTACCATGTACATGTGCAAAATGTACATATTAATTTCACCTTAACTTCTGCTTACCCAGATCCGCACTGTGCACATCCTTCCCACGAAGGATGACCAAGTTGGCAATGGAAGTGTTAAAATGAAACTCCCTGTTGAGAGACACTTTACCCAGAGTAGGAAGTCCTGATAAAGGAGGCCGTACCTGCCAATCAATACCTACCAAAGGAAAAAAAGCAAAAGATTTTAGAAATACTTCGGAACAAGAAGAGAAAAGCATTATGGTATGTATATTTTACATACATTTTTATTTGATACGTAAAAGTTGCTTTTTTTCTACTAAATGTTTAAAAATTTGTTTCTGGTTGACCCAAAATGATTCAAACCACTCAATCCTGAGAAAGGCATGAAATATTCCTCATAAAGGATGGGGGTAGGTACGTATAATGGATTTCTCCTCACCAAAAAAAGAAACTACTGATACACATAACAAACAGGAGGGATAAATCTCAAAAGCATTATGTTAGTGAAACAAGCTTGACTCAAAAAATTATGTACTGTATGATTCCATTTATAGAACATTCTGGAAAAGGCACAACCATAGGAATGAAATTCAGATCAGTAGTTGCTAGGGGCTGGAGTGGAGGGCAGAGTGCCTACAAAGTATGAAGGAACTTTTTGGGATGATGGAAACGCTATCTCACTTGTGGTGGAGGTTACACATTATAGAGGTTTGTCCAAATTCATAGAACCATACATCTAAAAAGGGTGAACCTTACTCTATACAGAATACATACAAAAATGTTAAGGGATGTGGAAACACAAAACAAAATAGGATTGAAAACTGACCACTCATGTAGAAGTATTAAGCAAATACCCTTAACATATACAATGAAATATTACTCAGAAAGGATGAGTATACTTACTATTTACAATGATGTGCATGGAACTGGAGGGTATTATGCTGAGTGAAATAAGTCAAAAAGCAGAGAAAGACAATTATCATATGGTTTCACTCATATGTGGAATATAAAGAATAGTGCAGAGGACCATAAAGGAAGGGAGGGAAAACTGAATGGGAAGAAATTAGAGAGGGAGACAAACCATGAGAGACTCTTAACTATGGGAAACAAACTGAGGGTTGCTGGAGGGGAGGCGGGGAGGGGATGGGGTAACTGGGTGATGGGCATTAAGGAGGGCACGTGCTGTGATGAGCCTGGGTGTTATACACAACTGATGAACTGTTGAACACTACATCTGAAAATGATGTACTATTTGTTGGCTAATTGAATTTAAATTTAAAAAAAGAAAATACTCTTAAAGTATATGTAGGATAGGAATAAAATTCAGCACACAGCAACAGATTGATTTTCAACAAAAATAGAAACACAAGAAACCAAAAATTTTGGCATACTGAACTCAATAAGACAAATAAGCCAATTTAAAAATCAGAAAGATGTTTGAATAGAAATTTCACTGAAGAAGATAAACAAATCTAACAAGCACATGAAAAGATGCTCAACATCACAGTCATTAGGAAAATGCAAATTGAAACCACAAGGAGACACTACTTCACACCTATTAGAATGTCTATAATCAAAACAACAAACAATGTCAGGTGTTGGCAAGGATGTGGAAAAAGATTTCATCTATTTATTTGGCAGAGAGAGAGAGAGAGCGCACAAGCAGGGGGAGCAGCAGGCAGAAGGAGAAGCAGGCTCCCGCTGAGCAGGGAGCCGGATGTGGGGCTCAATCCCAAGACTCTCAGACCATGACCTGAGCTGAAGGCAGACGCTTAACCGACTGAGTCACCCAGGCCTCCCTAAAAGCTATATTTGTTAGATAATTCATCACTCTATATTACTTAGAAATAAAAGGTCATCAGCTCTATCTAAAAGTTTCAAAAACAAACAAATAAAAATTAATTAAATGTATGTTTCAAAAAGAAAAAAGAAATGAAGCCTTCCAGAGTTAGGCCCTTGAAAAACTAATGTTCAAAAAACGAAAAGGAAAAGATAAGCAAATAAAATTTAAAATGGGAAAAGAAGTAACAAAAAAGGTATTATCAGAAATAAAATAAGACCCAGGTGGATTAAAACTTAAATATTAAACATAAAGCTATAAAAATAAAAAATACTAGGGAATACTAAAGAATATTTTATATCTGAGGCAAGGCTCAGAATCTATAAAATAGGAAGATACATGGCTCACATAAAAATGGAAAACCTCCATATGGTAAAAAATACCATACAATAGACAAAAATGATGGAGGAAAAATATTTGCAACCCATGTAATAAAAAAGGTATATAAATCCATAATGTTGTATTTCCTTCCATCTAAGACACCACTGATTATAAGAGAAAAAATGTTGTCAAATTGTCAATTAAATGATTCACTTAGATCATTAAATTTTATACTATTGTAAGAGTCCTTGTAGGATAAATTAGGTTTAGGTTTTTAAAAATCGTATCATTCTCGAGCATCCATAAAAAGTACATGTAACAAAGTAAATTGGTTAAGGTTTTCCTAAAATGTTTCGCGTTCAGTGACTTTCTCACTTTTTGACTCAGCATTAATGATACCAATGTTTTTTTCACACATTATTGTCCTCTGTCTCTGCAGAGCATTTGTGATGCAGCATTCTTTAAGGGAATCCATGAAAACATGAAGTCACTGGCTCCTAAACTAGCTTTGCTATCATGTAGAGAACCATCGATATTTGACTCCTCGTTAAGGAATGTTGCTAATGTGACAAATGCCCCTTCCCTACCCTAGAATGAAACTAAAGGTTTACTTTCTGGAGAGGATATGATTGAGGGTCTCTGGTCTGGAGAACACAAGGCAGAGTTAAGGGTAAGGTACATACTGAAACCAGAGAGATCTAGTAAAACCCAGAAAAACCAGGACCCTTCCCTCCTCTTTCCCCAGATCACTTGGGCTTCAAGTGAACTTTCACAGCAGAATATCCAACCCAGGAGACAGGCAAAGAGAATATCCAGGATGACAAGTGTTTCCTGGTTGTAGAGGGCAAAAAGTCTTGGGATGTGCCCTTCTGAATTAAGGGCCAATGACTCCAATGTGCCTTGCACTTACCTCCTTCTAAGAAGACTGTCTACAGTTATGCTATGTCTGTTTCACCATTGTCTATTGATCACGGGGTTGCGGGGAGGAACCATACCCAAAGAGCTATGCTCAAACAAACAAACAAAACCCCAAAAAACAAAGAGCTATACTCAAAAAATCTCACCTAAGGAGTGTAAATCCATACCTGGACCTGTTTTTAGATGACAAGATTCTGGAATTTAACCTGATTGCTAAAGGACTTTGGGAGGGATTAAGTCCATTCTGGATATGGGAAGACATGATTCAGTAGGAGACAGAGGGGAAAGAGTGGTAGTCAGCCTCCATGATGAACCACAGGAATTCTTCCCTCCTGGTACTGAGGCCCTTATGTGGTCCCCTCTCACATGGCATAGGGCTTAATAACCTTAATAACCAAAAGGATGATGCCGAAATGATGGTGGGTGGGGGCTTCTGGCTGGCTCAGTCAGTAGAGCATATGACTCTTGATCTCGGAGCTGTGAGTTCAAGCTCATATTGGGTGTGGAGATTACTTAAAATTAAAACAACAACAACCAAAAAAATGGCATGTGACTTCCAAAGCTGTCATAAAAGACATAGCAAATTCTGCCTGGCTCCCTTGGGGATCACTCATTCCTTCTGTTGCTAGGACATGTGGAAATAGATACATGGCTGATGGTGATATTAATAGCACCCATCTTAACATGGAGCAGCAGTCTGATAATATATGAAGATTTTTTAATTTAATTTTTTAAAGATTTTATTTATTTATTTGACAGAGAGAGAGACAGCAAGAGAGGGAACACAAGCAGGGGGAGTGGGAGAGAGAGAAGCAGGCTTCCCACTGAGCAAGGAGCCCGATGTGGGGCTTGATCCCAGGACTCTGGGACCATGTCCTGAGCAGAAGGCAGATGCTTAACGACTGAGCCATCCAGGCGCCCTGAAGATTTTTTTTTAAAGATTTTATTTATTCATTTGAGAGACAGAGAGAATGAGAAAGCAAAAGCAGGGGGAGTGGCAGGCAGAGGGAGAAGAAGACTCCCCACTGAGCAAGGAGCCCAATGTGGAACTCGATCCCAGGACCCTGGGATCATGACCTGAGCCGAAGACAGACACCTAACTGACTGAGCTACCCAGGCATCCCTATATATATGAAGATTTTTAAAGCTATTTGTTGGGGCGCCTAGGTGGCTTAGTTGGTTAAGCGTCTGCTTCGGTTCAGGTCATGATCCTCAGGGTCCTGGGATCGAGCCCCGCATCAGGCTCCTTGCTCAGCAGGGAGACTGCTTCTCCCTCTCCCACTCCCCCTGCTGGTGTTCCCTCTCTAGCTGTCTCTCTCTCTCTCTATCAAATAAATAAATAAAATCTTTAAAAAAATAAAGCTATTTGTCTCAACCTGGTTAATGAAATAAATATATTTATTCATATATACTCATATATATGAAAATACTTATATGCTCAAAGCTGTATCTATAACTGAAAAAATGTTGACACTCAAGGTTCTGCATGGGAAAATGACTAAGCAAACCATGGTTTATTGACCTAAGAGAGCTCAGAGCAACATGTCTTATGCTATACCCTGAGGAACACTGTGTTCCTTGAGATGTTAACAGGTATTACTAGAAAAACAGGTACTGAGGCCAAAAAATTTGGAAAGCATTCCTTTAAGATGTGAAGATGTGACCTTTCTATTTATCTCCAAACCTCAAGCACTATGATCTAAAATCCATAAGGTATCACTAGTACTTAATGCCGAGGAAATCCATCCACCTTCACAGTATTGAAACCAAAATCATTGCTTTTTGTGATAAAATATATGCTGCTCAAATAATCACTAATAGTAGTGATTTCCAGTTAAACATGACAGACCGAACATACCAGTCGGCTGTCATTCTCTCCCAAAGTTTCACTAACAAGACAATCACAGGTACATTATTAAAAAGGATAAACAAGAAAACAGAGAAGGGAAGAGAAGATAATGGGAACAACATTTTGGAAGCTGGCAAGCAAATGAGCCAGCGGTGGCTGACTTCGCAATTATGGAAAGCTGGCACTTCTGCCCCCAAGTGGAGGTCCTAGCAGCAGGCCAGGCCCTTCTAAAACAGGGGGAAACAAGAGGATTAGTTAAAAATCTTCGTGCAGGGCGCCTGGGTGGCTCAGTGGGTTAAAGCCTCTGCTTTCAGCCCAGGTCATGATCTCAGGGTCCTGGGATCGAGGCCCGCATCGGGCTCTCTGCTTGGCAGGGAGCCTGCTTCCCCCTCTCTCTCTCTCTCTCTGCCTGCCTCTCTGCCTCCTTGTGATCTCTCTCCCGCTGTGAAATAAATAAATAAAATCTTAAAAAAAAAAAAAAATCTTCGTGCAAAGTGGTGAGAGCCCAAGACGCTTCCCCACTCCTGGCAGCAGAAGGCGTGACCCCCCACCCCCCCACTTCATCCTAGAAGCCTTCTGCTCGGGAAAGGCTAAACCGCTGAGGCTTGGGCCTCCACCAAACTCCGCGCTGGGCCCTGCATTCCGGGCCTGAAAGATACAGCAGTAAACAAAACAGAAATCTCTGCCCTTCTAAAGCTTACATCCTACAGAGTTCAATGGAAGATCCACACTAAGGAATTCCAGAATGTTAGAGACAAAGAGGAAATCCTGAAAGAATTTAAGAGAGAACAAAACAGAATTAGGAATCAGATTGACGAGGGACTTCACAGCAACACTGAAAGCTGGAAGATAAAAGAACAATGTCTTCAAAATTCTGAGCAAAAATGACTCCCTACCCTTAGATCCTATACCTGAGCAAACCATCAATCAAGGGACACCTGGGTGGCTCAGTCATTAAGCATCTGTCTTTGGCTCAGGTCATGATCCCGGGGTCCTGGGATTAAGCCCCCCATTGGGCCCCCTGCTCCAGGCTCCCTGCTCCATGGGAAGCCTGCTTCACCCTCTCCCATCCCCCCTTGCTCGTGTTCCCTCTCTTTCACTGTCTGTCTGTCAAATAAATAAATAAAATCTTTAGGGGCACCTGGGTGGCTCAGTGGGTTAGGCCTCTGCCTTCGGCTCAGGTCATGATTTCAGGGTCCTGGGACTGAGCCCCGCATCGGGCTCTCTGCTCAGCAGAGGGCCTGCTTCCCCCACTCTCTCTGCCTGCCTCTCTGCCTACTTGTGATCTCTCTCTGTCAAATAAATAAATAAAAATCTTTTAATAAACAAACAAACAAATAAATAAATAAAATCTTTAAAAAAAATCAATCAAATGTAAGGGCAGAATAATGACATTTATAGCTTTAAATTTTTTTTTACCTTCCCTGTACTTTATCTTAGGAAGCTCCTGGAGAGTGTGGTCTATCAGTATGAGGGAATAAGGAAAAAAAAAAAAGGGCAGATGTGAAATCTAGGAAATCAGATAGAATACAGAATGAGGCAGAGTGGGCTCCTGGGTGACTCAGTGGGTTAAGCCTCTGCCTTCGGCTCAGGTCATGATCTCAGGGTCCTGGGATTGAGGCCCGCATCGGGCTCCCTGCTCAGCAGGGAGCCTGCTTCCTCCTCTCTCTCTGCCTGCCTCTCTGCCTACTTGT
>LNAC01000452.1:446636-515383 GCA_002007465.1 Ailurus styani | reverse complement strand
CCTAAAGAAAAAAAAAAAAAAAAAAAAAAAAAGAAACTACCTGATGCGTTCAAATATGTTGAAAAGGGATTAATTTTTATGGGAAAAATTTAGGGATAGATGAGTGACAGGCACATAGAATATTGACCAAATAAGTATAATTTTTGTAAAGTAATCTCGACACCCAATGTGAGGTTCGAACATGAGTTGCATGCTCTACCGACTGAGCCAGACAAGTGCCCCCAAATAAGTGTAATTATTAACCAGAGGAAGAAAAAGTTAACTGTATGTGAAATAAAACTTACTCTATGTATACAGTACATGGCTCAACTGTAAAAAGTATTTACCTATCAAAAGTAGTATAAACACTGAAAACTAATCTAATTCAAAAGTATGTTATAACCATATATGGAAGAGGGAGGGAGGGAGAAGGAGAGAGAGGGAGAGAGAGAGAAAGAGAGAGAGTATGTGTATACGTGTGTGTGTGTGTGTGTGTGTGTACAGAGGAGGTATAAGCAGATTCAATTCTCAATTTCACATTAGAAAAACAACTGATAATATCTAAACCTGGAAAATAAAAAAAGTAACAGTATAAGCAAGATACTTAGAAATAGGGGTGCCTGGGTGGCTCAGTGGGTTGAAGCCTCTGCCTTTGGCTCAGGTCATGATCTCAGGGTCCCGGGATCGAGGCCCACATCAGGCTCCCTGCTCAGTGGGGAGCCTGCTTCCTCCTCTCTCTCTGCCTGCCTCTCTGCCTACTTGTGATCTCTCTCTCTCTGTCAAATAAATAAACAAAATCTTAAAAAAAAAAGATACTTAGAAATATGGAGGGGAATTCCAGAAAAAACAGCTAAAAACATTGAAAATTTCACTGAGGCAGTGGGGATGTCTAGGACAGGGAACTGCTCTTTTCCTCTTTATAAATTCATATTGGACAATTGGCTTTTTAAAAAAAACCTGAGATAATTTACATACAATGCAATGTGGATATAAGTATACACTTCGATGAGTTTTGACTATTTGATTTTTTTAAAAACTATGTTCATATATCACTTTGATAAAAATAAAATGAAATGGGGGGGTGACATGTGACTCTTGATCTGTTAGTGAATTTGAGTCCCACGTTGGGTGTAGAGATTATAATACATAAATAAATAAATAACCTTAAAAAAAATAAATGTCACGGTCCTCTGAAATTTTTTTCAGTTTTGGGAAATGAAACTGTGAAGTGATTAAGAAACCCTCCTGGGATGTCCTGGTGAGTTTCTTCTGTAGGAGCCTCCCTGACCAGAAGAAGGCACCATTATTTCAACTGGCCAAGCAAGTTTATATTGAGAATTCTAGAACAGGCACTTTTCCCAGTTTGTGGCCTGCATATTTTTAAAATACCCTTTACCTTCTTCCATTTTTGAATTAGAAATGAGCATCTGTCTCAGATGTTTGAGGAGGCCGGCCCAAGTAAATGTGCTGTATGCCAGTGAGTTCTCAGACATTTGAGGAATGTTACGAATACCCAGCATCTTGAATTCAGGATGGGGAACCAAATTCTCCATTAAGTCTCCTGTAAAGAAAAAAAAAAAAACCTGACCTAAACTTTTAAATTCCATAATGTTTCCATTGGCCCATACACAACTGTGGTTTGATGGTTTTGGGGGGCCAAACATGTTTTCTCCTCCAAGGCCAGAATTGCTTAATTTTAAAAACAAATAAAATTTCAGAGACAATGTCTTTTTTATTTTTTTTTTATTTTTTTTTTTTTAAAGATTTTTTTTATTTATTCATTTGACACAGAGAGAGAGAGATTACAAGTAGGCAGAGAGGCAGAGAGAGAGGAGAGAGGAGGAAGCAGGCTCCCTGCTGAGCAGAGAGCCCGATGCGGGCCTCGATCCCAGGACCCTGGGATCATGACCTGAGCCGAAGGCAGCGGCTTTAACCCACTGAGCCACCCAGGCGCCCCGACAATGTCTTTTTTAGATCACATATTTTGGCACCTATTTTAGCATGAGTGAGAAAAGACACTTTGCCAAAAAGGAAACAAAAATTTAGAAGCTAAGAAACTGGAAACATGAATGAAATATTTAGCTACACCCCAGGAAAATAAAGTAAGCATGAGAGCTACTATGCTTTTATCATCATTCTATATTCACTAAATATTCCTTTAGAAATTTTCCTAGATCTCTTATTTATTTTATCTAGTTAAATGATAATCAGAACCTTTTAAATCAAACTCTGCCAGGAAAAAAGACAAGATTAGTGATTCCTGAAGACAGGAATATGCCTATCTTTAGAAATTTACATTTGTAATGACACAGGATTACGGAGAAAGGCTAATTTGTTTTGCATTCAGAGCTGTTTTATATATTTATAGACAAAAAACTAGAGGAGAGAAAAAATATATTACTACAAAAACATGAAATGTAAATTTTATAACAGTACAAACTCATATTCTATATCCTAAGGGAAAGAACAGATTTTGACACAAACATCTACAAAGTGCTGCACAAATTGATTTTATGCCTAATGGAGTTTTCTCTAAACCTGAGTCCTTTTCTGTAAAATACCTAGAGCTGAATTCTATTGCACAGCACAAATAAACAAGAACCAGCCAACAGACATAGCCTGAGCACTAATATGTGAATTATTAGTTGTCAAAATCTACCTTTTCCCTCAGCCTTCTTGTTCACCCACTCTCATTTTAACCATTCTGGGCCCTTGCTGAGATCCTTTTATGGACTGAAGGTTTTTTCCCCCCTCAAATTCCTATACTGAAATCTTAACCCCTGAGGTGATGGTATGGTAAGGGGGGAGCCCTTATGAATGGGATTAGTGCCCTTATAGAAGGGGCCCTACTGAGCTCTCTAGTCCTTCCTGCTGTGTGAGGACAGGGTGAGAAGATGGCCATCTGAGAACCAGGAAGCAGGCCCTTACCAGACACTACTACTGGTGCCTCGATCTTGGACTTCCCAGCCTCCAGAACCAAGAGAAATAAATTAATGTTGTTTATAAGTCACCTAGTATACAGCACTTTTGATACAGCAGCCAAATGGGCTAAGACAAACCCATGGACTTCCTGACTTCTCAGTCCATTAGTCTTCCCCTTGCTTCACTCCTCTCCTTACCCAGCTACTTGCCTTTGTCTCTTCCTCAGATCTTTCTAGTGAAAATCCAATCTTGGATCAGCCTCACTCCTCACATTCTCTGTGCCTGTCAGAGCACAGCTAAAGCAAGTCACCCCATCTCACCGATGGGACCCCTCAGAATTTAGATGCCAAACACTGCTGCCCACTAATGCTGATGCTTTGTTGTGGAGATGCCACCTCCTCAAACTCCATGGAGTGGAGCCATGTGGATATCCAAGGACATCTCATCCACAGACTCTGGAGCACAGCAAACATAACTGAGAAATGGCATGCAGGCCAATGCGGCTGGAAGAGAGTGAGTAGCAGGATACAATATCAACAAAGCAGTGGGAAACCAGACAGGGCAAAGCCTTACATGTGATTCCAAGGACTCTGGCTTTAACTCTGGGTAAGATGGGAAACCTCTTAAAGGTTTTGAGTAGGAGAATAACAGGATCTAACGGAATTTAACCTTCTAGACAAGTAAAGCCAGAGTTAAGTCTGGCTGCTGTACTTAAGGGAAGACTGTGGGTTGGCAAAGGTTGAAGTGAGAGGACCAGGTTAGCTGCCCTCCAGCCAACTCCTCACATGACATTTCCATTACGATATGGCAAAGGCACCTCACACTCAACATGTCTAAGACCCACCTCTTTCCCTGCCCTGTACTCTGCCCCACAAACCACATCCTTTTTCAGCGTCCCCAGCTCTAGTGAACAGCGCTACAATCTACACTGTTATGCAAACCAGGGCCCCACAAATTCTGCTCTGTACCTTCCTTTCTGTCATTTTCCAGATCCAATCCATCACCTAGTCCTGTGCACTTTACCCCACCACCAATCATTCTCAATCCATCCTTATTAGCTCCATTTGTTTAGGACCCTTTGGCAAGGACCTATTATAGGAGAGGCACTATTCTGAGGACAGGGGACGTGGTGGTGAGCAAGGTGGACAGGGCCTTGCCTTCATAAAACCTCTATTCTAGTGGTTAGAAACAAAGAATAAAAGTGGTAATAGATGAACAAAAGAATGTCAGAGAGTAATAAATGCTGGGAAGGGAATAAACAGGGTGATATTATAGACACTCCTCAAATAGGATCATCATAGGCTATATGTGTGTGTGTGTGGGGGATTTGTTTTTTTTTTAAGATTTCCCTCAGCATGATGAGGGTCAGATGAGGTCTCAGTTATTTGGTAGTGATAGCTCTGCTGAGTGCAGACTTTTTTTTTTTAAGATTTTATTTATTCATTTTTTTTAAAAGATTTTATTTATTTATTTGACACAGAGAGAGAAAGATCACAAGTAGGCAGAGAGGCAGGCAGAGAGAGAGAGGAGGAAGCAGGCTCCCTGCTGAGCAGAGAGCCCCATGCGGGCCTCGATCCCAGGACACTGAGATCATGACCTGAGCCGAAAGCAGAGGCTTTAACCCACTGAGCCACCCAGGCGCCCTTATTTATTCATTTGAGAGAGAGAGACAGAGTACACAAGCAGGGGAAGAGGCAGAGAGAAGGGGGAGAAGCGGGCTCCCTGCAGAGCAGGGAGTCCAATGCAGGGCTCAATACCAGGACCTGGAGATCATGACCTGAGCCGAAGGCAGATGCCTAACCATCTGAGCCACCCAGGTACCCCCATGGAAGGCCACTTTAAGGAGGTAATAGTGACCTGGGACTGGGAATATGAAAGGGAAATGGCCAAGACGATATTCCTGGTAGAGGGAGCAGGAAGTTGATGAGGACAGCAAGAACAGACCCCCTGAGAATGAGCTGGGCTGTATGATGTGCAATGAGGCCCCCAAGGTTGTGTCCATGAATAGGGAGAATGGCAGGAGAAGGGAACCTGGAAGACATAAGATGGATCACATACAATTGAGGCAATGGTAGACTCTGCTGTAAGAAAGCTGGACCTAAGATTTTAGAATCTTTTTTTTTTTTTTTTTTTTTTTTTTTGTAGGCTCCAATGATCCCTGAACCTAAGACTTTAAAACTGAGCCATTGAGGGAGAAAGAAACAAGTTTCTGGGAGAAAGCTCTCTGTCTCAGATATATTATGTTTGGGATATCCATGAAATGTGTATATACAGATGTCACACAGGAAGGCTGCAGGATACAGAAATCTAGAGCTAAGGGAACTGGTTGGAGTTGGAGATAAAGCAGCAGGTTGGAGGATACAAATGGCATTTAGAGCCATGGAAGTGGGCCAGTTATCAGGGTTCAAGAGAGGGTCCAAGACGGCATTTAGAGCTTGGGAAACAGAAGATGAGACAAAAGGGGAGAAAAGAAAGGAATAAAAGGAGTGGTCGTTGAGATAGAAGGAAACTCAGGAAAGGGCTATCACAAAAGACAAAGAGATTTGGAAGACCAAAGGTCAGCCATGCCAAATTCTACTGACAGGTTGATGCAAACAAGGACAGCAAAGTGTCCACTGAATTTGGCAGTGTGGACATGCCTGTGACTTGTAAAAAGCAATTTCAGAAAAGTAGTGGGGGAAAAACTAGAGCGGAGTGGGCTGAAGAGTAAAGAGATGAGGAGGAGATGAGGACAACAAGGGCAGACACAAGTCACAATACCCTTGTGTTGTTCTAAAGAATAATAGAAATAGGTGCAATCACTAGAGGTGAGGTTAAAGGAGGGTATTTTCAGTCTGAGAGATGCCAGAGAGTTGTTGTAATGGCAGTTATCCAGGAAAGAGGCATAGAGGACAAGAGATGAGTGAGGAATTAAGTTCCTGAGAAAGAAGAGGGAATGGGACCCAGAAGCCAAGTGAGAGACTGGCTTTTGAGAGGAGCAGGACAATTCTACTGTGACACCATGTGAAGTTAAAAGCCAGCCCAGACAGCACAGTAAGGTTTGCAGACATAGTGGGGCAGTCGAGAGAGCTCCTGTGTGACTAAACGCCTTTATTTTCTCAGTGAGGTCCAGTGAGGAATGACTAGACTAGCCTGCAGGCTCAACCACCAATCCATTATCCACAGCAGTCCGGTGGATTTTTCAAAAGTAAAAGTGACTATGTCACCAACCTGCTTAAAATCGTTCACCCCTTTTCTTTGGGTGATGAGGAAGGTCTCTAAATGGCTTATGAGGACCTGCAAGGCCTGCCCCCTGCTTACCCCGTTAGCTTTAGACTTCGGCCACCCCCTACATCATTCCCTGCACTCCAGTGCCACTGAATTTCTATTTGATGTGCTGGGCTTCCTTTGCTGCAAGGCCTTTTCATGTGCTATTCCCTCTGCACATACTACTCTCTCCTCCCTCCCTAAGTCACTTTCGAATCCTTAGCCAGGTCTTGGCTCAAGTGTTATTTTCCAAGGGCAGCCTTCTCTGCCCCTGCAGCCTAAGTCTGATTCCTTCATGACACATTCTCTTGTACTATGTTCCTTCAGAGCACTTAACTCATTTTAAATTATATGTTCTTGGTGTAATTTATTTATTTAATGTCTCTCCTTCCCATTTCACAGTGAACACAACATCTGCATTGGTTCCCACTGGATCCCTGACATTTAGCATAGTGACTGGCACATAGCAGGAAGTCAATAAATATTGGTTGAGCAAACAGATGTGCAATATGGTAAGTACCATGACATGCACAGAAATTAACAAGATACATGTCTCCAGGAAGCTGCAAATGAGTGGGATTACATAATACGCACATGAGAGAATCCTCTTCTAAGGAAACATGTGGTGTTAGTTACAGTGGTAGCATCTGGGAAAGGGTGAGGATACTTACTTTTTTTTTTTTAATTTTTAAATTTTTTTTTTAAATTTATTTCACAGAGGGAGAGAGATCACAAGGAGGCAGAGAGGCAGGCAGAGAGAGAGGGGGAAGTAGGCTCCCCGCTGAGCAGGGAGCCGGATGCGGGTCTGGATCCCAGGACCCTGAGATCATGACCTGAGCCGAAAGCAGAGGCTTTAACCCACTGAGCCACCCAGGCGCCGGAGGACACTTACTTTTGATTGCATATTCTTTTGCACTCTTTGAATAAGTGTGTGTGTGTGTGTGTGTGCGCGTTACTTTTCTTTTTATAATTTTTCTCTTTTGATTTTTTTTTTAAAGATTTTATCCATTCATTTGAGAGAGAGAGCATGAGCAAGGGCACAAACAAGGAGATCACGAGCAGAGGGAGTGGCAGAGGGAGAGAGACAAGCAGACTCCCCGCTGAGCAGGACCCTGAGATCAAGACCGGAGCTGAAGGCAGCTGCTCAACCAACTGAGCCACACAGGCACCCCTCTTACTCTTAAAGGTAAGCAAAACTACTTAAAGAAATAAAAAAGGTAAGAAATGTTAAGTGCCATCAAAGAGAGAATGCCTTAAAGTTCAGAGAAAAGAGGATTACATTAGGTAAAAACCTCAGTAGGAAAGCTTTTTTTTTTTTTTTTTTTTAAAGATTTTATTTATTTATTTGACACAGAGAGAGATCAGATCACAAGTAGGCAGAGAGGCAGGCAGACAGAGAGAGGGGGAAGCAGGCTCCCCGCCGAGCAGGGAGCCCGATGCGGGCCTCGATCCCAGGACCCTGAGATCATGACCTGAGCCGAAAGCAGAGGCTTTAACCCACTGAGCCACTCAGGCGCCCAGTAGGAAAGCTTTATAGAAAAATTATCACTTGAATTGGACACTGAAGGATGAATTAAGGTTTCAATAGAGGAGAAGGGAAGGAGGAAGCGATTACTAAGTAGAAGGAACACTGAGTAAAGGGATCAGGGCTATAAATTACCAGACTGAAGAAAGACAATGGAGACAGGATGAAAAGTAGGTAGGGGTCCATGCAGAGGAGGCAGGAGGTAATGAAGCTAGGAAGTTAGGATTCAGGGCATAATGCGGAGGCCAGGCTAAGGAATTCTTACAAATGTGACCACAGGATGAACAGGACAGTACAAGAATTAGATTTGTGCATGGGGGAGGCTCTTTTGCAGTCAGTGTGCAAGATGGACTGCAGGGGGAAGACAGAAGCAACAGAAGGAATGCAGGGTTAGGACCACCTTAAGATAGGAACATCAATTTGATGTAAGCTCTGTTTTTTTTTTGTGAGAGAGAGAGAGAGAAGGAATAGAAAGAGGTAAGTTTACTTTGTATTCAGGGGAGTATGCAATATTAGTTAAGAGATATCGACACCCTGAGCCAATGTCAGGCAGACAGGAAAGGAGGGGAAGAGTGCAGGCAGATGGCAGAGATGGCACCAACAGGTCTGAACATCCGGATGAGATATGAGGACAGTGAGAGAAATCCAGGTGATAGAAATTGAGGAAGAGGAAGCTGGAGAGAGAGGGCAGGAAAAAAGATGGATCCATTCAGAACAATCTAAATTAAAGAAGCAGAAGATAATTAAGAAAATTGGGGTAGGTGACTATTTGGGAAGGAGATTAGGACAGAGGAGGGTATAGATTATGGAGTTATTTGCATCTAGATGATTTGAATTGATAAGGCACCACTTGACAAGCTGAAAAAAGAATGATGGATTTCTTTATGGGGTGATGAGAATGGCGGTTGTGAATACAACTTTGTGAATATGCTAAAAATAGAATTGTACACTTTAAGTGAGTGAATTGTATGGAATGTGAATTATATGTCAAAGTTTCTATAAAAGAAGAAGAGAAAGGATCCTGAAGTATGGAGTCAATGGGTATCACCACTCTTCAGAAATTTAGTAACTTCTCAAAACTTCAATAAAACAGAGAGCGAGGTAGCTCTGTAGGAAGGTTTTTGAGAGGAGGGAAACCTGAGCGTTTCCTCAGACAGAGAGGAGGAGCCAGTGGGGACTAACTGTGAGGCTTTCAGAACATAAGACTTTCCTACAAATTACATACAAGAGGACAAATACCTAATGGATTTCTTCTGTAGTGACATGAGCCTTCCGCAGAATACGTAGGCTGGAACACGCTTCCCAACTGATGTGCAAGGACTTGGTTTATATCACTAAAGGAGATCTGCTTGATGTTCATCAGTTTCGCACAGATCTTATGAACAGCATCATTTTCATGAACAAGGAGGGCATCTGAAGATCGGTACAAGTGAGAAAGAGTCAAAATGGAGTTGTAGTTCTGGACAATAACCTGGAGAGAAAAAGGTCAGAGAAAAAGAAAGGAAAAGAAGAGCTGTTAAGAGGGTAGACTCAAAGGGCACCCTGCCTGGGTTCAAATCCCAGCTCTGTCACTTTCTAGCTATATGATCTTGGACAAGTTATGTAATCTCTCCAAGCCTCGGTGTTCTCACTTGAACAGCAGAGATAATAATTATACCAGCTCCTAGACTTTAAGGATTAATGATAGAATGCAAGTAAAGAAAGCACTTAGATAGTGTCCTGCTGTTGGTAAGGGCTCAAAAAACAGTGACTATTACTTTCACACTTTCTTCCTATAGCATTTCCTACAGTGACTTAACTCATCTCCATTTTATTATTTCTCTTACAAGACTGATCAACAGGAAGTTAACCTATATAGAAATTTCCTCTCCATGGAAAGAAAGGAAAATTCTTTGAGGGTTGGCAATGGCACGGTGAACCACAGCATGAAGTCAAGGTCCCTCCTTTACATACTACAGCCACAGGGACTAACCCAGGAATGGGTTCCTTTTTTTTTTTTTTTTAAAGATTTTATTTATTTATTTGACACAGAGAGAGAGAAATTACAGGTAGGCAGAGAGGCAGGCAGAGAGACAGGGAGAGGAGGAAGCAGGCTCCCTGCTGAGCAGAGAGCCCGATGCGGGCCTCGATTCCAGGACGCTGAGATCATGACCTGAGCTGAAAGCAGAGGCTTTAACCCACTGAGCCACCC
This sequence comes from Ailurus styani, assembly GCA_002007465.1. Lineage (NCBI taxonomy): Eukaryota > Metazoa > Chordata > Mammalia > Carnivora > Ailuridae > Ailurus > Ailurus styani. The sequence continues at coordinate 505,520 of LNAC01000452.1, read as the reverse complement.
AGGCGCCCAGGAATGGGTTCCTAAGAGAAGATACACAACTGTCTCCTTTGGAACAAAGATTTTATTTATTTATTTATTTATTTATTTATTTATTTGAGAAAGAGAGAATGAGAGAGAGAGAGAGCATGAAACGGGGACGGTCAGAGGGAGAAGCAGACTCCCTGCTGAGCAGGGATACTGATGCAGGACTCCATCCCAGGACTCCAGGATCATGACCTGAGCTGAAGGTGGTCGCTTAACCAAACTGAGCCACCTGGGAGCCCCTCCTTTGGAATTTTTTAAAACAAGCACACCTCATTCGTTTGGAAAAATTTAAGCAAAGTTAAATGAATTGTTCACGAAAGTATATATTATATAATGAATGTGGTAACTTGACATTTCCAAGGAAAGGGTGAGATCAATCTTTTACCTACATTTACCTCACTGCAAAGAACACAAAATTTTCTTTTTCTTTTTTTGGTAAGTTTTATTTAAGTAATCTCTACACCCCATGTGGGGCTCAAACTCACAACCCTGAGATCAAAAGTCACATACTTTTCCAACTGAGCAAGCCAGATGCCCCCCAAATTTCTCAATTAATAGGTTCATACCTCACCAGTTCCATAAGGCCATATAATCTGATTCATTTTCAAAGAGTTTGAGTACTGATCTTGTAAATTCTGTGTAACAAAGGCTCCTAGCCCTGATCCTGTGCCCCCAGCCATACTCATTATGATGAAAAAACCACTCAAAGAGTCACATTTCTCCACTTCCTTCTGGATTAGGTTCATTATAGATTCTTCATGCCTGGGTCCATGAACAGAGTGACTATGCAACACAAAAGAAACACATACAAACACCTTTTAATTTACTCAGAAAGAGGCAATGCAGAGAGGAAGATATACAATACAGAAGGTTTTTTAAACACATGGATGTGAACTAGCTCTCATGAAAGGTATAGGTGCCCTGATTGATAAAATTTAAAATATACATGTTAAATATATTGAACAGGTGAATAGGCCTGCTGGGAGAGTGAATTTACTGGGTACAGAAAATTCCCTTTTATCAGCTATTCCTATAGCTGAAGACTTCAGTTACCAGGTAGTTCTGCAAGTTTATGGTACAAAATAATATTCAATATTCATAATAATACTCCTAAAGCAGTAGTTCTCAAACTTTGCTACACATTAGAATCATAGAGGGAAGCTTTAAAAAAATCCCACCATCTGGGCTTCATCCTAAATCAATTAAATCAGAATTTCTGGGACTAAGACCTATGCATTGGAATTTTCCAAAGAACCCCAGGACATACTACTGCCTTGTTGTGTTCTCTATTAGCTGGAATACCTGCCAGATAAAGATATTGTTTTGATAATAAGTTAGTTGGTGGAATGACAGTGAAGTGGAAAACTCTGCAGCAAGAGAGCCTTGGTTTTATATTACCTGGACCTGAAGCAGAGACACACATGAGATAGAATGAAGAGTTTCTTCTGGGTGAAGTCACACTCTAAATTTTAAAATAGCAATTTCAGGATTATGTGCTTTGTATATCAACTGTGCAACAGTAACTATACTGTCTAGGCAGCTGTATCTAAACTGAAAATCACGAGGAATTACTCTTACCCGTATGCCCAGTTGTTTCCAGAACCTTGTTTTTGACAGAAGCATGAATGCTGGCCATATTTCCATCGGCCAGACTGGGCAGCCTTTGATAGTGTCTGATTGGTAACTTTAGTTTCCATATCAACAAGTATTGCCCGGGCAGTTAGAACTAGAGAGAGGAAAAAGACCAAAAGAAAAATATTTCATATGTCTTATTTGGGTTATTTCAGAGCACCAATTTCTAGGTAAAACAAAAACAAAAACAAAAAAACACCAAAAAAACCCCAAAAACCCAAAGGTTAAGATAGAAAGATCTGTCATACTGCTTAGAAATTAAGGTGGGCAGTAGCGGGTATATGCAGATGGTTCATAATGTCTAGCATTCTACTAAGCAGAATGAATCAGTGTGGGCTAAAATGATCACTGGGTCAGGTCTACAAACATCTGTTGAGAGCTTACAATGTGCCATGTACTGTGCTGGGAACACAGAGATGAAGACATCAATCTAGCCCTAGAAGGACTAGTGGAAGAGATAAAATTTAATCTCAGTGTCATGTGATATGACCCATGATGAATCCATGTTAACAGAGTAGCACATTCAGATGTATAAAATACCATGGGTATAACAAGTGGCTCAAAATTGTTGAAACAGAAGACAGAAGAAGGAGGGGGTGGAGGGAGTGATGAATGGGGACGCAAAGCAGCAGGGCTCAGGTCTTGGAAGTCCTGGTATGCAGTTGCTAAAAAGCTTAAAAATTTATATTTAAGGTAATGTGAAACTACTGACAATGTTCAAGCAAGTAAGGAATTGTCAGATGACTTTTTATTTTATTTTTAATTAATTTTTAAAGATTTTATTTATTTGTCAGAGAGAGAGAGAGAAAGCAAGAACACAAGCAGGGGGAGCAGCAGGCAGAGCAGGCAGAGGGAGAAGCAGGCTCCCCCCTGAGCAAGGAGCTTGATGCAGGACTCGATCCCAGGACCGTGGGATCATGATCTGAGCCAAAGGCAGATGCCTGACGACTGAGTCACCCAGGCATGCCTTTATTTTTTAAGTAATCTCTACACCCAGTGTGGGGCTTGAACTCACAACCCTGAGATCAAGAGTCACAGGCTCTACCAACTGAGCCACCCACATGCCCCATCAGATGACTTTTTAAATACAGCAGTGTGGAAGATAGATATGATAGACATAAGAGTCAAGGCAGGGAAACTAGAAGGAATGTCTTGAAATAATCCAGGTGAGAGAGGACAAGGGCCAGAAGAAAGCCAATGGCAGTGAAGATGGAAGGGGAGAAGAGATATGTAGGAGGTAAATTAAGTAAATCATTATGTTTGATGGTATGTGGGCAGAAAGAGCCCCAGTTCTACAGGAAAAATAATGAATGCCCTAGGGTTTGGAGATGTTGAGTTTGAGGTACACATGAGGATGCAGTTGGAGATGTCCACTAATCAGTCTGCAGCATGGAAGAGAGGCTAGGCTGCAGATCTGAGAATCACTGGTGTCAAAGAAGTGGCAAATTACAAGAGTAACTGAAATTGCCCAGAGAGAACTATATACCAGAGAAGACTATACCAGTGAGGAGAGACAGCTTGAGATGCAACCACAGGAGAAGAAAAGTTCAGAGACTAAGGAGGAGTTTCAAGGAGAGAGTTTTATAGTTAATGTTATAAAATCCAGGAGTGAATTGAGAAAAGAGAAACAATCACAACAGTCTAGTAATTAGAAGATTACCAGGAACTTTTTTTTTTTGAAGAGAGAGAAGTGGGGAAAGGCAGAGGGAGAGAGAGAATCTTAAACAGGCTCCACACCTAGCATGGAGCTTGATGCAGGGCCTGATCTCACAATCCTGAGATCATGACCTGAGCTGAAATCCAGAGTTGGGACACTTAACTGAGCCACCAGGTTCCCCACTAGGAACTTTTTTTAAAATTAACATATAATGTACGTATAGGTCTGTGATTCATCAGTCTTATATAATACCTGGTACTCATTAAATCACATGCCCTCCTTAATGGCCATCACCCAGTTACTCTATCCCCAACTCCCCTAGGAACTTCTCTTTGAGCACTTCAGTGGTGCTGTAGGGCCAAAGCAGGACTGTAGTTGGTTAAAGAGGGTTCTCCTTTGAGAATCTTAGATGAGAAGGTAAAGAGATAAGAAGGAAAAGAAAAGCTTGAGTGCCTAGCTGGCTCAGTTGGTAGAGCAAGTGACTCTTGATCTTGGAGTTGTGAGTTCGATCCCACACTGGGGGTAGAGTTTACTTTAAAAAAAAAAATCACAAAGCTTATTCCAAATCTCTGTACTGTGTACCACCCCACAGTGCCTACACCCAAAATGGAATAAAATTTTTTTCTTAAAGATTTTATTTGACACAGAGAGAGATCACAAGCAGGGCGAGTGGCAGGCAGAGGGAGAAGGAGAAGCAGGCTCCCTGCTAACTTGGGAACACAATGTGGAACTCGATCCCAGGACCCTCTGATCATGACCTGAGCTGAAGGCAGATGCTTAACCAACTGAGCCACCCAGACGCCCCAGGGAATAAGTCTTTAAGAAACAAAACAGAACAAATCAAAACAAAACAAAAAAACAAAAGAAAAAAAAAGCTTTTAGTCGTGTGTTGTTTGGTTGGTTGGTTTTAGAGTGGTGAGATCTGAGCATGCTCATGCGCTGAGGGGAAGTTGCCACTGGAGAGGCAAAGGTTGTTAACACAGAAACAAAGGGCTGAGAGCAAAGTCATTTCCTAGAAAGATGGGAAGAGATGGGGTTCAGACACCATATGTGGAGGACTTGGCCTTGAAGAGATGTCAGAGTAAAGGAGAGGAATACAGATGGATCACACATACCTCCATTTTCCTCCTCATTGAAGAATCTTTCTTTGCAAGATGCTTGATATGCCTCATTCTCTCTTTTAGAGCAGAGTCCCTGGGGACAGTGTGAGTCAGTATATAGAGCATCAAATACTTCAAAACCAATCTGATTACCACACTGACCAAGTTGCACTGTTACTACTGACATGCTGAGGGGCAAACTGGGCCTATTCCCTCAAAAAAGTAAGCAACCTGTAATAAAAAAATATAGGCTTTGAGAACCACTACAATACTAAATAAGCAAGGAACAAATAAAATGTCATATGTACATCAATAAAAAATATAATTTAAAAATGCCATATATTATGGTGTTATAGATGAAATAGCTATGTTGTCTAAGGAACTAATCATTCAACGGAGTTGTTTTCTTTCTCTACATAGTTTTGGGATTTGGAATTTACTGTATCCAAATGCATTCATAGATAGCTCAATAGTTACTGAAATCTGATTTATATTCACTGTGTCCCTAAGCATTCATTTCAAACAAAACAAAATGAATGCTAGTTGAAAGAATTCCTAGTATACACTTCAACTACAGGGACACACGGAACACAGAAGTTAGCACAACAATTGTACATTTAATTAACATTAATTTTCTCTCTTCTAACTAATTACTTTCTCTCTCCCTTCTGGCCTGGTGACTACAATAACACCAGAAAGATTTGTGTTTACCTCCGGTAGAGCAAGGAAGACAAAGTTTGGAAAGAGAGGACTAGATGAAATTGGAGACCAAGTCTTCACTATTTTCACAATGAAAAGACTATTTTTGGTAAAGACCTCATACCAGGTCTTTGCAGCACTGGAAAGAGCAGTGACTTTGGAGCCAGACTGTGCTTAAAGTTTTCAAATAACACTGGAAACTAAGTATTCTCATTTAATAGATAAGGAAACTGAGACTCTGAAAGGCTATGTGACTTTCACGAAGTCACTGAAATAGAATAGCAAAACCAAGTTTCTCCCTTTCCCCACCAGCCCCAAGAGCTCCCCATAAACCCTACTCACTGACAGACCCAGAACCAGCCGTTGGTGTCCTGTTCAAACTTCAGAAGGCCAACCCCCTCATTATGCGCATGCTCACTTTCAATTCCAAAAAAAAAAAAAAAAGCTACGGAGAACGAATGCGCATGTTCACAAACGAAGAGTTTTGTTGTGTTTTTTTTTCCTATTCAGAAAGGTTAATTACGCATGTTCAATTTCAATTTATCAACTTCAGACAAGGTACGCATGCTCATTGTCCATCAAAAGCTTTAGCCGACAATGCGCATGACCTAGCTACCATTAGAGGCTTCGGCCGGGGTTCTGCGCATGTTTTTGCCAGTACCTGGAGCCAGGCCATAGCTCTACGCATGTCCATTGCCCACAGTTCGGCTTCACAGAACCTTGTACGCATGCTCTAGCGCTGAACTTGAGGAGCCAGTCTAGGGCCTAGGCGCAGACGCACTGAGCCCAAGCAGCCGGTGATGGCGGCAGCAGCGGCGGTGGCTGCGGCGGGTCCGGGCCCATGAGGCGACGACGGAGGCGGGACGGCTTTTACCCAGTGCCGGACTTCCGAGACAGGGAAGCTGAGGACATGGCAGGAGTGTTTGACATAGACCTGGACCAGCCAGAGGACGCGGGCTCTGAGGATGAGCTGGAGGAGGGGGTGAGGCCCGGGGTCCCGGGGGGCCCGAGGTGACAGGGCCGGGGCGGTGGCGCGGGCCCTGGAAGCCCGGCGTTTCGGAGGGCGCGGAGGCCCGGGGGGGCGCGAGTAGTTTCCAGGAGGAGCGTAGGCACCGCGTGGTGCGAGGCACGGGAGCGGGTGGGGCGGACCTGGCCCTAGGTGCGAGGCCGCTTCGGGGCTTGCAGGTGCAGGTCGCGCCCGTAGCCCCAGGTCAGCGCAGCTCGGACCAGTCTATTTGTGGAGGGAGCGAGAAAGGGCGCGCGGTCAATTCCTGGAGCTGTTGAACTTGAGTGTGGCGGGGCGCGAGTGGTTTAAGCGCATGTTGGGGGGAGGGGGACTGCGCTTTCTGGGTGTCCCTTAAGTGCAGGTGAAGTGCGGAAGGGTTTCCCTTCGAGTGTAAGATTTCAAGCATTAAATCTTCAGACCTCCCACAACCACCTCTCTTCTCGGCCTGTCGCTTCTCTCCTAGGAAGCGCTCAGCTGTTAGAAGTGACAGCTGAAAACTTCTGTCGGGAGTAGCGCTGCCGCTGCTGTTACAGCCACCAGGAGTTTTATTTCGGGAGCAAGGGGGCTCTGCTGCATCTTCCAGGGTTTGTTTGTTTGCTTTTTTTTTTAAAAAACCCCCTCTTCCGTGTGACTTTTTTTTTTTAAGCATTTGTAACGGCACACGGCATTTGTAACTTTTCCCCTAGTTGAAGATGTCTACATTTTTTCAAAATACTTTGTGTAATTTGGGGGTGGAAAAAAACCAGCGTTGACAGCTGTGATTTGGCTTGCCAAAAATAAATTGCTTAAACTGAGACTTGTGAATGGTGGTGTGAGGGCTTTTCTTGCTGTAATTTAGGGTACTAAATTTAGAATTGTTTTTTCCTAATGCATAGCTTGGTTTTACCTTTGCTGTCTTAATAGTTTGTTATTTTTTTATGGAATATCATTCCTTTCTCAAGATAAATTTATTGAAAAATCACAAATTTCACTTGAAGTTCAAAAACACTGTTGTCATACTAAATCACTGATTCTGGGCAAATGATCATCTGTCACAATCTCATGCTAATTTAGATTTTAAATCCCACTGTCTAGGTGAGTACATGAGTTAAGGACTGGTGTCAGATACTTGCTTTATGTAATAGGCTTCTCTTTTCCTCACCTGATTTTCCTCTTCTGGAAAGTAAGTTGTGCCCCGCTTGTTGCCAAAAGATTGAGATGCTGTAAATAAAGAGCTTTGAACATTGTAAGAAACTAAGTGGGCTGAAATAATACTGTTCTTTTCATAATCAAATGAGTCTAAATAAAAATCACACAGTTTGTAAGGTGGGTATTGAGTTGTGTACTTTTTAGTATGTTTGCCTGCAGAATTCCAGGTAGCCTCTTAATACCTGATACACTACATACAATTTGAAACAAATACGGAATTACTTTCACTATGTATTGCATACTCTCATTAATTATATTGGCTCCATATGGCAGTGGCTTTGGAGCAGGGCAGGGGAGAAAACTGGATAATTCAGGATATGTTAAAGCAGTTGGAAGTAAAATACTGTATTAAGATTTCTGTTATGAACTAGGACCTCCTTGAAATGTATTTTGGCCTGCTTCTGTACATTCATTTTTCTGGGTATAAGCAAACAGGTTTTGAGAGAGTGTGGAAGAGGAGGTCAGAGAATTTGGTGGAAATATGAAAGAGAAAGAAATATGACCACTCCCTTGGGGAGGAGAACTTTGGAGAAAAAGCAAAGGTAAAGATTTTGAGGAAGAGCCTTCAGCAAAATATATCTTACTTAGTAATGCTCTTGGAGTTGAAAATGTTTCTTTTGAGTGTGTTATTCTAAGAGGTTCCTCAAGGTGGACAAGTGAAAAGAGAACGGGATTGGGGTGGCCTCCTGAGGAAATGCAGTGACATCCAGTTTTCCCTAAAACAAAATTTTAAAATTCTGAAAAACAAGAGAAGTTTAGATTTTTGGAAAATCTGGCTATTTGTGAATATGCAACATTTAGTGCACAAACTTTTAAAACATTGATGCGTCTCAGAGTACCCCCACTTCGTCATTGTATATAGTAAGGAAACTAAGGCATAAACCATTGAGGTGATTGCTCAAGACCACGTAACTAGTAGTTAACTAGTAGTGTCTTCTGACTCCATTCAGCCTGCAGGCTTCATTGCACAGCTTCTTCATTGCATTTACTAGTCTTGTTCATACTGTACCTCTTTGTGGTGGGTCAGAAGTTAATTCACATCCCTCCAGGCATTGTCACTGACTGTGTGACTTAGAATAAATGGCTTAATCTGACACTTTTTTCTTCTATGTAAGATGAGGATTATATGAGATAAAGTATATAAAATATTGCCCTCTTAAAATATTCTGGCATATTAAGCAGTTAGCTAGTTCATGGAAATACAGCTTGTCAGTGTTACTCATTGTCAAAAAACCAAACGTTCAAGTTTACCCTCATCTGTGCCTAGAGACTTGATAAATGCAGTTATACCAGAGGTGCTGCATTTTTAAAACTAGGATTTTCTAAATTATTGGTCCTATTAGAGATATATGCCTTTTTAGATATGTTACACCGACTAAATTTATATTAGCAAATATATGTTTATACAGCATAATTCTTCAGTGAGTAAAGGATGAGGACAGTAAATGAATGCATTTATGGATAAAGCTGAGTGTCTCTTACTTAAGAAAAGACCCTGATTGAATATCTCAAAAGACTATGTTAAAAAGCAGTGGTGGGTAAGAGTGTTTTTTGGGAGGGGGCTGGATGGGTGGGTTTGGGTCTTTTTTGTTTGTTTTTCACTGGCGATGGTATAATTTGGGGAGGATGAGTTGAAACTAGGGAAAGTTTTCCGCTAGAGATTGTCATTAGATTATGAAGATGTTTGAAACCTCTGTTTTCTATGGAGACACAAAAAGTGTAATGAAAAATTCTAATCCTTAATTTCTACTGTACTAATTCAAAATTTGAAGTAGTCCCAGAAGCTTACTGCATGAGTTTCAGATTGCGATATTAGATTTTTATTGAGCAAAAAGTTTAAAATTTTTTAGTTCTTTGAAAAATAAAGTGCTACAGCAAATATTCACTGATATGAAAAATTATAGAAAAACATCAGTGCTTATCCCGCATTATAATTGGCATTATAAAGCACTCTTAAAGAGCTCAAGATTTTGAGCAAGGTTTATTCCTTTTCTCCCAATTCATTGAATTACTGAATTTTACTTTATAATGAAATGGGTGTGGGCAAACAGCCAGGCAGTGGATAAACCATATAATGGATATCTGGATTAAGGATATTTCACCCATCCTGTAACTATTCACATTTTTATGAAATGTTCCCTCTTTGATTGGGATTTTAGGCATATTAACTTGAATTTATATACAATTTTAATTTAAAACTTGGGTTATAGTTTGGTGGGCTGGTTTGAAACCTATCCTGAATAGTACCTTAGGTGAGCAGGATTCACATTGTCAATCATAGTATCACATGAAGAAAAAAAGCACTGGATGGGTCATAAAGCTTAAAGCAGAAGGAAAAAAATCTAACTGAAAGGTTTCCTATGAAAGAGAGTTGTCTGTGTATTATATAATGTTAGCCTGATGCTTCTGGTGCGAGACTCTCGTAAAGGTAATGTGGGCTAGCAGAAAAGCATTGTTCCTCAAATGCTTCTGCTCCAGAAGGTAACGGTAGGAAGTTATAAACACAGATGCAGGTGGTAATACAGGCCTGGCTGGCTCCGGAAATGAAACATAGCCACAGGGCATATCTTTCTAGGTGGCTTCAAAGTCATGGTTTAATGTTAACTACGCTGTAGTCTTTAATTTAAAATTAAGTAAAACTAACATTAAAGTAAAAACAGTTATATATTACTAGTTTTATCACAGTCGAGAGAAGTTAGTCTTTTGTCTTTAAAATGAAGCCATCATAGGTGATTATGTGAAGCACTGGAGACCAAAAAATGATAACCATAACTACCCCTACCCCCCAAAAGAAACTGTCAAGTTGAAACTACGAGAATTTTTTCCCTTGATACTGCTCCATCCATTTATTTTAATTTTTAAAAAAGATTTTATTTATTTATTTATTTGACAGGGAGACAGAGAGATCACAAGTAGGCAAAGAGGCAGGCAGAGAGGAGGAAGCAGGCTCCCCGCTGAGCAGAGAGCTCCGTGTGGGGCTCGATCCCGGGACCCTGAGATCATGACCTGAGCCGAAGGCAGAGGCTTTAACCCACTGAGCCATCCAGGTGCCCCTGCCCCATCCATTTAGCTCAGTCTAACATTGAAACATACATGCCTAGTATTGGCCTTCATCCTGACTTATTCACACCATGAGCAAATTTTGGCTGAAAACTTGTAGTTTGTGGGGCATTTAAGCATCCCTTGTCTAAGAATACTATCAGTTGGGCGTCTGGGTGGCTCAGTGGGTTAAAGCCTCTGCCTTCGGCTCAGGTCATGATCTCAGGGTCCTGGGATTAAGGCCTGCGTCGGGCTCCCTACTCAGCGGGGAGCCTGCTTCCTCCTCTCTCTCTCTGCCTGCCTCTCTGCCTACTTGTGATCTCGCTCTCTGTCAAGTAAAAAAAAAAAAAAAAAACTTAAAAAAAAATACTATCCAGTTTTCTTTGTGTAGCTTGAATGTGTACTGGTACCTCTGAAGGAAGATGTGTTCAACTAAGTATTTTATAAATTATTCTAAAATGTTCAATAAAAAGTTAAAAACTTACCATTTTTAAAAAGTATTTAAATTCTAGTTAGTCAACCTATAGTGTAATATTATTTAGGTTTACAACTTAGTGATTCAACACTTAAAAAAAACATCATTATTGAGATCCCAATTAAGTGCTATCCTTTTGTATAAATTGAAAGACATAACTGACTGTATTCAAGAATACTTATTTTAAAGCTGTATTTTATAATATTCATAACTGAATTTCTACTGCCAAGTTATTTTTTTGACAACTCTGTGACTTTTAGTATATTTATAGAGTTGTACAACCATCACTGCAGTTTAGTTTTAAAACATTCCTATCACCTTAAAAGAAACTGGGCCCATTTTGGTCACTCCTTATTGCCACTTCTATCCTTAGGTAACCAGTGGTCTACTTTCCATCTCTATAAATTTGCTTTTTCTGGACATTCCATATAAATTGAACCTTCAGTCTCTGGACTTTGTGTCTGGCTTCTTTCACTTAACATGACGTTTTTGAAGATCATCTATGTCATAGTATGTACATATGGCCAAATTGTATTCCATTGTATGTATCAACCACATTTTATTTATCAGTTCATCAGTTGATGTTCATTGCAGTTGTCTCATTTTTTGACTGTTGTGAATAATGTTGCTAAGAACATTTGTACCCAACTCTTTATGGAACATATATTTTTATTTTTCTTGGGGAGATACCTAGGAGTAGATTTGCTGGGTTATATGTTAAGTCTGTGTTTAATTTGTGAAGAAACTGCCAAACTATTAAAAAGGTTGCACCATTTTACATTCCTGATAGTAATGTACCAGTGTTTTAATTTCTCTGCTTCTCGCCCAACTTACTTTTCTGTCTTTTTAATTATAGCCATCCTGGTGGATATGAAGGGGTATCTCAGTGTGATTTTGATTTGCATTTCTGTAATGGCTGATGATCTTGAACATCTTTACAGGTGCTTATTGACTATTCGTGTATCTCGTTTGGAGAAATACCTATTCAGATTCTAACATACATTTTAAAAGTTGGGTTATTTTTAAATTTTGAGTTGTAGAAGTTCTTTATATATTCTTACTCTGTGGCTTTCTTTTCACTTTCTTAACAGCGTCTTTTATTTTTTTTTAAAGATTTTATTTATTTATTTGACACAGAGAGAGTGATTACAAGTAGGCAGAGAGGCAGGCAGAGAGACAGGGAGAGAGACAGGGAGAGGAGGAAGCAGGCTCCCTGCTGAGCAGAGAGCCCCATGCGGGCCTTGATCCCAGGAGCTGAGATCATGACCTGAGCTGAAAGCAGAGGCTTTAAGCCACTGAGCCACCCAGGCGCCCTTAACAGTGTCTTTTAAAGTGCAAAAGTTTCGAATTTTGAATTAAGTCCAGTTTTTTTTTCTTGAATCATTTATGCTTTTGGTGATGTGTCTTTTTTAAAGATTTTATTTATTTATTTGAGAGAGAGAATGATAGAGCACAAGTGGGGGCAGAGACAGAGAGAAGCAGACTCCCTGCTGAGCAGGGAGTCCGACAACACGGGCTCTAACCCAGGACCCTGGGATTATGACCTGAGCCACAGGCTTAATTGACTGAGCCACTCCGGCGCCCCTTGGTGATGTGTCTTAAGAAATTACTGCTTATCCCAAGGTCATGAAGAATTACTCCATCCTAGGTTTCTTGTAGGAGTTTTGTAGTTTTAGCTCTTACATTTAGGCCTGTGATCATTTTTTTTTAAAGATTTATTTATTTATTTGAGAGAGTGTGTGTGTACATGCAGCGGAAAGGGACAAGGAGAGGGAGAGAGAATCCCAAGCAGGCTCCATGCTAAGCGTGAAACCTGATGCAGGGCTCAGTCCCACAACTCTGAGATCACTACCAGAGCTGAACCCAGGAATCTGATGTTCAACCGATTGTGCTAGCCAGGCGCCCCAGGCCTGTGATGAATTTAAGTTAATTTTTTAGTGTGGTGGATATGGTCTGAAGTAGGGAACCTAAGTAATTTTTTTTTGCATGTGGATATCCAAATGTCCCAGTCTTATTGAAAGACTGTCTCTTTCCCATTGAATTTTCTTGGCATCTTTGTCAAAAATTAGTTGACCATAATGTAAGGGTTTATTTCTGGACTCATTTCTATTTCATTGATCTATATGTCTGTCCTTATCCCAGTACCTCATTGCCTTCATTGCTGTTGCTTTGTAGTAAATACATTTTAAAATCAGGAAATGTCAGTTCTCCAACTTTGTTCTCCTTATTTCAAGATTGTTCTAGCTATTTTGGGTCCCTTGCATTTCTGTATGAATTTTATGGCCAGCTTGTCAATTTCTGTAAGAAAGGAACCTGGGATTTTGATAGGATTGAGTTGAATCTATACTAGTTTGTTTAGTATAACCATCTTAAACAATTTTAAGTCATCAGATCCATGAACATGGAATGTCTTTTGATTTATTTAGATCTATACTATGGTCAGAATAAAAGTTCGGCCATTGTGACTCTTGACAATTTGAGTGCGATGCTTAATTATTTTGCTTTGATCAGGCACATCGTACACTACAGTATCTTGGACTGGTTGTGGTTACTGTAGGCTTTGTTAGGTTGTAGTTACATGTTATGTTAGTCTTGTGTATCACAGTCATACCAGAGCAGCACTTTATGTAAATCATTTGATTTAGTAATTCATACTTAGAATCTGGTGCCTTTAGTTTCACAATACACAAAATTTATCTTTTGAATAAATGTAATTTTTAAAGGAGCTATCACCCAGTTTTGTTTGTAGATCATTGGTGGGTAGCATCTGTAGCTTAACTGTCATAGAAAATTAAAAGTGAAATCCCTGTGGTACTGTGTACCTTATTTTGTTCATCGTGACATTTGCCTGTTATTAAAGTACAGAGAATCTTTAAGCTTTTAGTAATAGGGTGAATCATTATGTATTTTGATTTTATGTTTATGAGATTATTTATTTTTACAACTTTCACATATTTTTCAGGGTCAGTTAAATGAAAGCATGGACCATGGGGGAGTTGGACCATATGAACTGTAAGTTTATATGAAAAGATTTCATTGTGCTGTCTTTCTTACAAGTATGTTTTATTGGTTCTAGTTTGTAGCCATCATGTGATCCAGTAACATGTTCTTAATTATCTAGTCATATATGTAAACTTGGTTTATTGAGCTTAGCTCCAATATAGTAATATATCCAGGGTTTTGAGATCATATATAGATTTTTTTTTTTTTAAAGTATTCATGTTCTTTTTTTTTTTTTTAAAGATTTTATTTATTTATTTGACACACAGAGAGAGATTACAAGTAGGCAGAGAGGCAGGCAGAGAGAGAGGAGAGAGGAAGAAGCAGGATCCCTGCTGAGCAGAGAGCCCGATGTGGGCCTCGATCCCAGGACCCTGAGATCATGACCTGAGCCGAAAGCAGAGGCTTTAACCAACTGAGCCACCCAGGCGCCCCATATATAGATTTTAAGAGAAAGATACTCATTCTGATTTACACTATATTGAATATGAGTCTGAATGGGTTAGAAATTTTTATTAGGTTGATAGAGTCAACTTTTCTTAAAAATAAAACTTTTAGAAATGCCTTCCAAAGTCAATTTTTTTTTTTTTTTGCTTGTAATACATCATTCATATAGAGATCTCAACCCATCTAGGCAAACTCTATTAAGTGAGAATGGTGATTAATCTGCTCTATACCCCAACCTTAAGTAAAAACCATGAGTTGGGCGTAGACCAAGATCACTCACATAAAAAGCATTGAAGGGACAAATTGCCACTTAAATGCCATTTTTGGAGTCTTTAGATGCATGGATACGTTCTATTAGCAAGAATTTTTGTAGCATAAAAACTTGAACTAATTTGGTACTTTGTACAAAGTTCCCAGATCTTCTGAAGTTGCCAAATGAAGTTGGATAATATCTAGTCTTACAGATATTTTGAATGAACTAAATGTGAATAGCCAGAAGACTTTTTTCCTTTGTCAACTTAATAAACTTGTTCTAATTTATCTTAGTTTGGGGGTGCTCGATGTTTACAAAAATAAATAGCATATTCTGTAAACAAGCAGATAAGCAATTATCAAGTCATCCTAATCATGACTTACCTTGTCATTGAATCATTAGTTTACTGAGTGCCCCGATAGTAAATTTGTTATGTACCTTTTCCTTTTTACTTATTTGGAGTACAGTTACAGTAAACCGAAGATAATTTAACTTTTTGAGAATTTACTTTTGGTTTTACTTTTCTCCTCAGTGGCATGGAACATTGTGAGAAATTTGAAATTTCGGAAACTAGCGTGAACAGAGGGCCAGAAAAAATCAGACCAGAATGTTTTGAGCTACTTCGGGTACTTGGTAAAGGGGGCTATGGAAAGGTAGGAAGTATTTTTGATATAAGAGCTGTTGTCTGTCTTGAGTAGGTTAATTTTTATATCCCGGTTCAGCAGTCCTCTTCAATCTTTGTTTGCTAGCTATCAGCAAAGGATATGATCACTTAACCTGGTGTTATTTGGAGGATGTACAGAAGTTCTCTTCCTCCCAACGTAAACATGAAAGACTGACATGTAATAGGCACTCAGTCAATATTTGTTGAATAAATAAATAGACAACTGTGCCAGACAAAGTCTGTTATTAGAGGAATCCTTCCTTCTTTTGGTTAAAGGGTATCCTCTTAAAAAACAAACCACTCCTTACTTTTCATAGGCATGGCATATTAAATTGTTATCTATTACCGAAATCTAAATCTGAATTGGTTTTCTTTGACTTGTAGTATTTGGAGCATTAGAGTTAGGGAAGCTGAAGAATATAAGAAGGGAGAAGAAAAATGAAGAGAACTTCTTAGCTTCATATTTTGCCCAAGTCTTTCTAACTTATGACCTCATCTTTGTGTATTCTGCCCAAGAAAATTTATACCTAACTATTCTTTATCAAAAGATAGAATTTGGATAGCATTTTAGTAGTTAGGATTAAGTTTAAGAACTATTTATGCTACTGTATAGTGTTAATTTTTTTATAGCATGACATTTATAGTTTCTTCTTAGGCTTAAGGGCACATTCTGATTTGTTCTAGTCATCTCAAATGTGGAACACATGCACTTTGAGTCTCACATTGTTTTAGCTATTGCATGATAATGTTTTATTATAGTTAGCCATTTTAAGGAATAGGAAACAGTAATTCCTCTCAACTATTATTAAAGTTTTATGTGAAGCAAGAATAGTGGCATTCCTGGAAGAAATTCACAAAATATTTTATAATATTTACTTTTGGTATTCTGCTTCTGGGAACCCTGATTATAGCTTTTCCCAAGCAAACTTAGATTTTGTGTATTAATTTATATAGATTGCTCATTATTGGATGACCACTGACTGACTTTGCCACCAGATGTCAGCAGACCAAATAGGATAGTCGCATGTTTAGCAGATTTCATTACTAAATCTTTAATATAGTCTGCTCTTTTAGCTCATCATTTTTGCATAGTCTTTGTGTTACTAGTTTTTATAAGAATATAAACTATTGTATCTGTTTCCTATAAATAGGAATTAAGGGAGTGTGATTAGCATAGTTTAGCTTTTAATAACAAACACTTTTATTTTTTATCCAGGTTTTTCAAGTACGAAAAGTAACAGGAGCAAATACTGGGAAAATATTTGCCATGAAGGTGCTTAAAAAGGTGATTTCTCCCCTCCTTTTTGTTCCTTTTTCCTTTTTTTTTTTTAAAGTAGGCTCCATGCCCAGCATAGGGGGTGAACTCCACTACCCTGAGATCAAGAACTGCATGCTCTACTGACTGAGCCAGCCAGGCGTCCCTCCCCAACTTTATTGTTAATTGCTATAAAATCCACATTTTGGCCTAAAATTCTCAGTCAAGAAAATCTGTTTCTAACACAATATGACAAGTCCTCTTAGAATGTGAGGTATGTTTCATTATTGGTATTCCTGTTTTCTGCTTGGTGAACATGGAGAGGAAAGCTCTTTTAATTCTGCTCTGAGGTAACTCTTTTAGCTCTTTGTTCTGGTCTCCATATTTCTAAGTAATAGGCATGTTCTGCTATCACTTAATACAGCAGTTTTAGAAATATGTATTGACTTTTACTATATTCTTGTTGACTTCTTCCTCCCTTCTCCCCATCCTCTCATTTGCCTCGTTTTCTTGGAGTCTTCTATTGTCTTCTCATACCTTCCAACAACTCTGTTCAGGCCAGTGTTCTATGCTCCCACTTATTAGGTAGTCTGTCAGTTCCATTTATTTTCCTGTAGATATCCCATCAAAACCTTCTGTCCCCCTGTTCCTGTCTATATTGGTAGCTCTCGAGGCATACCTGCCATTACTAGACTTTGATCACAATTTCCCCTTTCTTGCTTTTTATTTTTGTCTCCAATTTTTGAACCTACTAGGGTTCTATAGATGGAATCAACTTTTTTGAGTTGTCTGTGCAGGCATTTAGGTTTGATCATATTCTACTCCACTGAGTCATGTACCGTTGCTTTATCCCACTCTGTTTTCTTCGCCTCCTGAGGTGTTGAGTTATATGTGTTTCCTAGTTTTATTGAAAATGGGTTTTGTGTGTTTGGTTTCTTGTTCTTTTTGTTTGGGATTGATTTTTGAAAAGATCACACTGTCAAAACAAGTCTTAGTAGAAAACTATATTAAAAGACAACCAAAACGACTTTTAACAAAAGTTACAGGGTTTGTAATACTTTATCTTCCTGATTTTTACTTAAGCATTATACATAACTTACTGGTTTAAAAGCTGAGGAACAAATATGACCACAACTTTATTGGTGATTGTCTTTTTTTTTTTTAATTTGTTTATCTAAGTAATCTCTACACCCGTCGTGGGGCTTGAACTCATGACCCCGAGATCAAGAGTCACATGATGCTGTTCTGACTGAGCCAGCTGAAGTCACCCCTGGTGATTGTCTTAAAAGAAGCAGTTTAGATACTCTGAACATCACTTTCTGTGTCAATAAGTCAGTATTAATCTGCTGTCTGGCTTTTTGCATTAGAATCATTTGAGATTAATGATGTTTTGATCTATAAAACATATTAGGTATAGAATTGGAGATAATAATGCTTGTCCTAGAAATGTTGAAAGAAGTACTCATCAAGATTCTTAGGTTAATTTATTCCTTTTGATATATTTTGTAATCAAGGCTGACCATAATTAGTCATAATTCTGTCTTGAGTCAAGTATGTTTCTGGCATGGGCATCCTTAATGAAAAGAAGAAGGCGTTGTTTTTCCATTGATGGTGGATAGGTGCAGTGTATTGGGAAATCCATAGACTTAATTAATGCTAAATGTTAGACCTCCTTTTTGGCCCCAGGTATCCAAGACCTAACTTGCTTGCCTCTCCTTTTGCTCAGTTACCACTCCCTCCCACTCTCAGGGTTTTTTTTTCCCTAGCCGTGGCTAGAGAGTCAGATGCTGTTTCATGTTTTCCTTGCTGTCCCTGAAAACAAGCTCACAGTGTAAATAATGAAAGTGAAGAGGTGCTAGGTTTAAGTCCAGAATTTTAATTCCTAACTAGATAAGATGACTGTATGCTGCCTTTGAATTTCTTTATTCTGATTTTAGTATTATTAACCCTCTTGAACTTGGTATGTGGTAAGAACATGTCTCTTTCCAGCCTCGAAGATGAAATCAGAGTAGAACCATGTGTCTCCTTATCTTAAATGAGGTGTTTGCAACTGGATAACCTGTCTGAATTTTTCAGTTCTTCTGGGACTTTTTGTAGGAATGGTACCATTTGGGTATTTGCTCAGGGTGGAATGTTGAGGAAAAGGCTTTTTCTTTCCTACCAGTTGCAACAAAAATGTACCCTGGAAGCAAAGTACTATTGCCCATGGCATTAGTTCAACCCACACTGTAAATTTTTGACCGTTTGTCCAAAGGCTTGTGGTTATCAGATTGGTCATACTTCTTCCATTCCTTCTTTTATTGAATCAATTGAGAGCTGGCAATGTGCCAGGCATTATGCTAGATACTAGGATTTAGCATTTGAGGCAAATGTTGTCTCTCCCTCTCAATCTGCTTGCTATATAATTCAGGGGAAGAACTATTAAGCTTATTCTTACAATTTTTTTTTCTATCTTGTGGTCCAAATCCTTTCTACTTTGAGGTTGAAACCTCCCTCACCTTTTCCATTTTTTTTCTCACTCCTAAGCCTTGTCATCCTGTATATCTTTGCTGTCCTTATATTAAATAAGTAATCAGTAGCCTAGCCTTCTAATTCCTTGATCTCAACTCTATCAGCTTTTCCCTCCATTCCACTTTACCAGCCTCATGGCTATATTCTCTACCTCTGAAGTATTGGACTATAATAGAACAATAATTCTCTCACTTCTTTATTTCCACAGTGCTTGGTCTTTGGCTCTCAACCTTTTAGTCCTTTGACCTTTCTGGGTTTTTTTCTAAAGTTCTTAACCCCCTTCTTATTTCACTTTATTCTGAATCCAGTCTAATCAGCGTAATCTGCCATTTCATTTCTTGCTAGCCCCATTGACCTTATGTTTAGGAAAGTCCTTCTTCTAATAGTTTAGTTGTTAATACTCCTTTATTCCTGTATCTCAGCTACTGAGCATTGCTGGCAGAAATCACATAAGCTTGTAGTTTGCTGCTAGGACAAATTTGTAGTCCCCAAATCATTTAGACCCTCAGTATTCATCAGCTACTTTTCCCTCCTTTTCTTTTTCTTTTTTTTTTTTTTAAGATTTTATTTATTTATTTGACACACTAGGGAGGGGAGGGCCAGGGGCACAAGCAGGGAGAGTGTTAGGGAGAGGGAGAAGGAAAAGCAGGCTTCCTGCTCCATGTGGGGCTTAATCCCAGGACCCTGGGATCATGACCGGAGCTGAAGGCAGACACTTAACCGACTGAGCCACCCAAGCGCCCCACCAGCATTTTTCTCCATGTCCCCGACAACTTCTTCCATTTTCTATAACTTTGCCATCAGTCCCTCTTACTTCTTTAGTAGACTGCCTCTCTTCCTATTTGAGGCTGTCATGTGTGATTTCCTCCCACTTCCTGTTCTAATCCCTACCCCTAATACCATATTAATCTGCATTTTTACTTGTCTTTTACTTCCTTCTCTCCAGTGTTAGTAGGAGATATATTCTTCCTCCTTTCCAAGGTTAAGCCCTCTACTTATGTTTTCCCATATGTTCCCATATGTTATCCCATCCCTTTCTGCCTGTTAGGGGTCTTTGTCACTTCTTTCTCTTTTTCCATCCTCTATCCTGACTTCTTTCTTTGTGTAAGTATATTCATGTCTTTGCCACATTTAGTAGAACAAATCCTTCTTTCACACAGTCTTCCGATAGCTTCCACCCTCTTTGCCTTCCATAGCTGAATTTCTTGAGAAGTCATTTTTTTTTTAAAGATTTTATTTATTTGACACAGAGATCACAAGTAGGCAGAAAGGCAGGCAGAGAGAGAGGGGGAAGCAGGCTCCCTGCTGAGCAGAGAGCCCGGTGCGGGGCTCAATCCCAGGACCCTGAGATCATGACTTGAGCCGAAGGCAGAGGCTTAACCCACTGAGCCACCCAGGCGCCCCGAGAAGTCATGTTTTATTATTTTTTTTCATTCTCTCTATTTTGACTTAATGACTCTATTGTTTCAGTGAAATTCTTGTAACCATCAGTCTCCTAATGGCTGAATTAGTGGTCTTTACTTAATTCATCCTTAATTTACCTCTGTTACATTGAAGCTGTTGACCACAGCATTTTGAAACTCTGTTTTCTTATGTGATTCTACTTAACTAATTTTTCACCTTATTTCTTAGTCTCTTGCTTCACAGACTTTCTCAAAATTATTTATTTAAAAAATTCAAACCTCCTATGCAGTTAAAAATAATCTTTGAAATTTTTCAAACTTTCCAAAGAGTTGCAAGAATAGTACAGTGAACACCAATTAAGTTTGTCATATTTTCTTTGTCTACCCCTCATTTTCTCCATCCTTTTCATATATATGTATATTTATGCATATTCATTTATTTTCTTCTTTTGCTGTATAGTTTGAAAGTTAATTGTAGATATCATGGTGTTTCACCCTTATTTTTTTTAGTTTGTATCTCTTAAGAGTACGGTCATTTTCACATATAATCACAGCATAATTATCACATTTGGGAAACTTACCATTGATAAACAGTGCTGTTTTTTGTTTTGTTTTAAAGAGTTTATTTATTTATTTGACAGAGTGAGAGAGAGAGAGAGAGAGAGAGATCACAAGTAGGCAGAGCAGCAGGCAGAGGGAGAGGGAGAAGCAGGTTCCCTGCTGAGCAGGGAGCCCGATGTGGGACTCGATCCCAGAACCCTGGGACCATGACCTGAGCTGAAGGCAGACGTTTAACCTACTGAGCCACCCAGCCGCCCAAACAATGCTGTTTTTTTAATACAGCGTCCATACTCAGACTTCCTCAGCTGTATCAATAGTACCTTTTATATGTGTTTTATTTCGTTTTTAATATTTGGGATTTAATCAAGGATCACATATGCATTGAGTTGTCCTGTCTTTTTAGTTTCCTTTATTCTGGAGCCATTTCCCACCCTTTTCTTTTGTCTTTCATGACACTGACATTTTTTGAAGAGCTTAGGCCAGTTTTGCAGAATATCCCTTATTTTGGATATGTTTCATTGTTTACTCATGAAAACACTTAAATTTTAAATTTAGGTTAAATACTTTTTGGAGGAGTGTTAGGTCTTCAGTGTATGGTATAATAGGGATATGAATATTTTGTCCTAATAATCTTTTACCCAATGATTTTATCATCCATTGTTTCTTACCTAAATCACATATTACTGTGGTGATTACAAAATGGAGACTTTTCTATTTTTATCATTTTGTTTCTATATTAGTTGTCATTCTTCTATAAAGAAGAGCTTTTTATATTTTTTTTAAATTTAATTTTTTAAGAGTCAGTATGGACTTTTTATCTTCAGTGTGTTATCCATTTCTTTCATTATTCATTTTGGTTCTCAAATTGTCCCAAATTTTGCTAGAGAGAACTCTGTTAAGATGGCTTCTATGTCCTTGATGTGTCCTTGTCAGTTTTTGAGTACTTCCTGGTATATTAGAGTGTTCCAGATTTCCCTTGCACTTTCCCTGACTTTCCCTGACTCTGGTTTAGAACCATCTTTTTCTCTAAGGAACCCTGGTTTCTTTTGGTGGAGAAACCAAGATCTGGGTGCCAGTTATCCTTCTTACTACTAAAGTGTCATTGTTTTTGGCTCTTCAGTGGGTAGAGCGAAGAGGTTTTTCTTTTTAAATCATGGCTTCATATTGATATCCCTAATCCCAGTCCAGTTCCACAGGGTTTTTCTTCTCTCAGTCCATATTTACATCTCTGGTTTTCCACAGTGAGAAGCCTGGTGGTAACATCAATAAATTTACTCATTTGCTTAGTCGTACAATATGTGCATAATAGTTTGAGAATTACAATATCAATACTATTAGCAGCTACAACCCTGCTAAGTGTGGTTTAAGATTTCTTTGCAAATGTTGTTATGCTTACATACATGTCATTAGGAGTATGCTGTGTAAAGTTATTTAAATATCTTTTTTCTCCTATGGTAAAATTATCATTATTATTATTCAATTGCATTTATGTATTTCTGTTGTGTTCACAGTTTTATTTCCCTCCCCATCCTTGTTGATTTATTTTTGGAATGTATAAAACATTAACATGGTTCAGAATTCAAAAACCCCCATTTTGTAATCACAATAATATTTGATTTAGGTAAGAGGAAAAAAAAACTTTAGGTAAGCTAAAAGCATTGAGGCTTTATTCAGAAGGTGCTCTCAGAAGTCTAGTCCCATTACTTTTCTTACCTTTCCACTGTCGTTAGCTTTTGGTTTGTCTTCGTTTTGTTCATTATTGAAGATATAAGGAGTTACATGTACATATTCTTATTTCCCCTTTCTTACACAAAAGGTAGTATATTGTGATACTGTTATGCCATGTATGTTCTTTTGTACCTTGCTTTCTTTTTTTTTTTTTTATTTTAAAGATTTTTATTTATTCATTTGACACACAGAGAGAGATTACAAGTAGGCAGAGAGTCAGGCAGAGAGAGAGGAGAGAGGAGGAAGCAGGCTCCCTGCTGAGCAGAGAGCCCAATGTGGGCCTCGATCCCAGGACCCTGGGATCATGACCTGAGCCGAAGGCAGAGGCTTTAACCCACTGAGCCACCCAGGCGCCCTGTACCTTGCTTTCATAGAGAAATTCCCCATTCTTTTTATAGCTTTTTTTACACATTAGGTATAGTCCATAGGTTTTTATCCAATATTCTATACATGGGCATTTAGGTTTTTTTTTTTTTTTTTTAAGATTTTATTTGTTTATTTCACAGCGGGAGAGAGATCACAAGGAGGCAGAGAGGCAGGCAGAGAGAGAGGGGGAAGCAGGCTCCCCGCTGAGCAGGGAGCCCGATGTGGGCCTCGATCCGAGGACCCTGAGATCATGACCTGAGCCGAAAGCAGAGGCTTTAACCCACTGAGCCACCCAGGCGCCCTCATTTAGGTTGTTTTTAATATTTCACTTTTACAAATAATATTACAACTAATAACCTTGTATATGTGCTTTTTCATGTTACTGAAGATGTACCAGAACTTAGTCCTAGAATTTAGACCTAACATGTCCAAAACAATACATCATTTTCCCAGAACTTTTTTCTTGACTTCCATTTCCTATTATTGAATGATAACCATTGTCCTATTATGCAGAAACTATGGTATCATCATTTCTTCTCAAACTAGTCAGCAAATGCTGATGATACCTCTTTATCTTTTCTTTTTTTATTTTTTTCCTACTTCATTTTCCTTTTCTTCTTCTTTTTTTTTTTTTTTTTTTAGAGAGGTGGGATGGGGAGGGATAGAGGGAGAGAGAGATAATCTGAAACAGGCTCCATGACCAGCATGGAGCCCAGTGTGGGGCTCGATCTCACCACCCTGAGATCACAACCTGAGCTGAAATCAAGAGTTGGACATTTAACTGAGCCACCCAGGTGCCCCCCACCTTCATTTTTTTAGTTACAGGTCTTACTTTACTCAGTTTACTGTATTAGCCTCCCAACTGGTCTTATTTCTTCCCTAAAACTCTGAATACTACTAAAACTGTCTGTCTTAAAGCCAAGGGTTACTCATTTTCAGAACCTCAACATTTTTCCTCTAAGATAAGATTCAAACGCTTTTGCCTAGATACCTAGGCCTTCCATTTCCTTGTCTCCACCTACAACGCCTACCTTATCTCTAGCCACTTCTAACCATACTGAACTACTTATAGATTCCCTAGACATGTCCTGTCAAGCCTCTTTTGCACTGGAAATGCTTTTTTTTTACCGTTTGCATTTCATTTTAATAATTTTCACGATACAGTTTAGGTATTGCCACCTCCTGGAACACTTCTTGCCATGTCAGCTCTAGTTCCTCTCTTCTCCCATAGCACCTTGTACTTACCTGCATTGACTTCTGTCTCTTTCCTGAGACTTTGGACTCCTCATAGCTGGAGACTTCTGTTAATTCTTCTTTCTTATTACTGAGCCTGAAGTATAGTAGACATTGAACAGTTAGTGAATATATAAATAAACTTCATCTGTTTATATTTTTAAAAAGGTATCTTTAGGTTGTTATTTACATGTTCACTGCAAAAAATCCAAACAGTGCAGATATATGTAAGAAGTGAATGTCTTCCATTACTCCTATCTCAGTCTCTGGTGGGAACTATGATTAATAGTTTGATATTGACAAGAAAAACACAAAATAGAATTTCCAGTTACTATAGAATAAAAATGTCTACTGTTTTGTTCTTATAGATCATCTCTTTTCCTTTAGGCAATGATAGTAAGAAATGCTAAAGATACAGCTCATACAAAAGCAGAACGGAATATTCTGGAGGAAGTAAAGCATCCCTTCATTGTGGATTTAATTTATGCCTTTCAGACCGGTGGAAAACTCTACCTCATCCTTGAGTATCTCAGCGGTCAGTACACTCAGTTTGGTGTAATTATTTGCATTTTCTCCAGAAACTGGGTTAAACATTATTTTCCAATGGAAAAATGCTTTTTCCCCAATGTGATTAAATAGTTCTTAAAATTGACAAATACATTGACATAAGGAATTCAGATGTGACCATATGTTTATTTTTGCAGACAAATATGAAGAACTTTAAAGGTTAGGTTTTTCCCCCATCTGTAAAATTTTATCTTACCCTAATCCTTTTGTAATCCGTTACTTAAAATAACAAACACCTCATGGATACAGAGCCATCACTTTGACTGCACTTGGGTAAGATACTGTAATTCCAATGAACCATCAAAGCATTTTTAAACTCAAATGGAAAACTTATTGAGAGTATTTAAGATACTGGATATTATCGAAATTGCATCTCTAAACAGAATTTTTTGGTTGAATGTAGCCTTTTTAATTTATTTATTTATTTGACACAGAGAAAGAGATCACAAGTAGGCAGAGAGGCAGGCAGAGAGAGGAGGAAGGAGGCTCCCTGCTGAGCAGAGAGCCCCATGTGGGGCTCCATCCCAGGACCCTGAGGTCATGACCTGAGCCAAAGGCAGAGGCTTAACCCACTGAGCCACCCAGGTCCCCGAATGTAGCCTTTTTGATAGACTATGCAGTTTACATAGGAAGACATCCACAATTTCCAGGGATTACTACCTCCTCGAAATTTGTTGCTGCTTACCACTTCTAAATCACAGGTATCTGTTTCCAGCCAAGATATTTGAGTTTTCTGAAAAATAGGTTTCACAGTGGCCTATAACATGGAACAGAAAAATGCAGACTTTACCAACTTTTTTGTGATTGTTGTTGCCATTTTTTGAGTAACTTTATTTTGACATAATTTCAGATTTATACAGAAAAGTTGCAGAAATAGTACAAAGACTTTCCACATATCCCTCGCCTAGATTCCCCAAGTGTTATCATTTTACCACAGTTGTTTTCATCTTTCTTTTCTCTCCCTCTCTATGTATATGTATACATATGTGTGTGTGTGTGTGTGTGTGTATATATATATATGTGTAGATATATATATACATGTATATGTATATACATACTTTTTTTTCTGGATTGCTTAAGAGAGTGTCTCAGACATAATCTCCCATTACCCCAAATACTCCAGTTTATATTTTCTAAAATCAATGACAGTATCTTAACTCTACTAAAATTATCAAAACTGGAAATTAACATTGATAGAGTAATATCTCTCAGTTTCCTTCAATTTAGAACAGTTCCTCAGTCTGTCTTTATCTTTTGTGACCTTAACATTTTTGAAGAATGTAGGTCAGTTATTTTGTAGAATGCATCAGTTTGGGCTTATCTGATGTTACCTCAAGATTAGATTCAGGTTATGCATTTGGGGAGGACCATCGAAGTGACATTGTGTCCTTCTTTGTCAGATCAGGAGGTACATGATGTTTATATCTTTGTCCCATTACTGTTGATGTTCACTTTGATCACATTTATAAGGTGGTGTTGGCTAGTTTTTTCCCTGGTGAAGTTTTCCCTTTGTAATGAATAAGTATCTCTCATCAAGCCTTCACATACAGTTTTAGCATTCATTGATTCTTGCTTGAAACAGTTAACTATAATGTTTGCCAAGTGATTTTTCTTATTCTATCATGCCTCATTCATTTATTTGGTATTCTGTAACAAAGAGCTTTCCCTTCTCTCCCATTTTAAAACTTAATTTATTGATCTCTTCATTGACTTACATCATTGTGGCCTCATGGATTCTAAGATTATTCAGTGGGATATGTCTTTATTATCATTATTTATTTTGATATTCAAAACAATGCCATGTTTTTAACAAAGCTGCTGCCAGGTTCCTCTAAATTAAGAGATCTGAAAATATGGAATAAGGGCATTCACTAACTAATTTTTAAGGGTGGCTTAATTATATACTAACATTTTTCTGCTTAGGGTAAAATGTGAGAGAAGGTTTTTTTTTTTTTTTTTTTGTGAGAGAAGTTTTAACCAAGATTATTTTTTTAACCTCAGGTCTGGAATCTTTTAACTATTTTGAAGTTTAAAGATGTAAAACCTAGAATTCCAAAGCATATATTTCACATAAGAATAAAACACTGCTAAAAAATAGAATCATGAAGACTTAGTTTTATTTATTTATTTTATTTTATTTATTTATTTTTTAAAGATTTTATTTATTTATTTGACAGAGAGAGATCGCAAGTAGGCAGAGAGAGAGGAGGAAGCAGGCTCCCTGCTGAGCAGAGAGCCCGATGTGGGCCTCGATCCCAGGACCCTGAGATCATGACCTGAGCCGAAGGCAGAGGCTTTAACCCACTGAGCCACCCAGGCGCCCAAGACTTAGTTTTAAACCTGTAGTTTTTAGGATCTGTTTTTTAGTTTTAAGGGGACCGATATCTTTTAACTGGTTAAAAGAGAAAGCACAACTTTCTCATTAGAAATGGGTTTGAAATGACTTTTATTTCTAATGTCTTTTCCTTTTCTTTACAGGAGGAGAATTATTTATGCAGTTAGAAAGAGAGGGAATATTTATGGAAGACACAGCCTGGTAAGTGAAATTTTTGTGGTTGCATGGATTCAGGTAATGATTCATATAATTAAAAGCAAAGCCCTGTCCCCACCGTGGGCAGCCAAGTGATTCAATAAATTGTTCTGGAGCCAGTCAGTCACTCAGGACTTCAAGGGGGAGAATCATCTTTGGGACGGGGCAGCTTTTGGAGGTCACATCATTCCTTTGCCCCCAGGCCTTGGGTGGAACGCTCTTCACGCCAGTTCCTAACAGAACCATTCTCACTGGGGCTTTCTTTCCTTGAATTGGTAAGCTGCCTGCCTTGGCTGTGGGTGAGTGTGGTTTTCCGGTGAAACTTTATGTCTGGAACGATGGAAAGTATCAGAAATCATCTCCTCTTTTTTTTTAGACTTTCCAGTTCCCAAGGTGCAGTCTTAGGGAGGTGATAAGCCGGCACACATCATCTGTGGATTGATTCTATGGCCAGGATGGGATCTACCCTTATATTTCTTAAGATGGCATCTGCTTCAAATTAAAAATATACACATCCTTTTGTGAGATGACAGTATTGGGTAACAATAAATCAGTTTATCCTACACATTAATTGAATAGAAAACACTTAAATGTTTTTTTCTACCTTAATTACCAAACTGCATTCCATTGTTTAATTTCAGGCCTTTTCTAACACAGAAGCTGCATTTAAGAGCCTTAGGGATGAAGTACCCTTTTTTGGAGGAGGCTCTCTGAGCCGTGTTGGAGGCTGTATTTGTGGTCCTGCTGGCTGTGAAACTGCCTCAGTCCTCTAGGACACACCCTCTCCATCCTGGAGTAATCTGCAGGATTGCAACATTGTTATGCAGCCAGTATTGCAGTGCCTTGTGCTTTTCGAATCCAGACAGGGTTGACTCAGCCCTTTATTCTTTTGAGGTAGATAAATTTGAGTGTCACACAGTTTATAGTTGTGGGCTGGCTGGCAGGAGGGAGGGCAGATACTGTGGGCATGAACTGTATATAAATATGCAGCTGTATTAAGGGATGAGTGGGCTTCTAAGGGTCAGGTTATTTATAAGGTATCTTTGAAACTAAGACTTGATCTCTTGAGAATAACAAAGTTCCTATGTCCTATGGGATTTTAAAATTGGGAGTGGGTGGGAGAAATTTGCTTTGATCTGAATTGTTGTCCTAATTCCTATTAGGAACAGACAGAACAAAAACCAGTGACAGTTTGGCATATTCTGGACTTCTTTGCAATTAGTAGTATGTTCTAATGTTGAAATAAAACATTTTATAGTTTCACTAAATAAGTGAAACATAAATGTCTCCATGCCTTTTGGCAGCATCCTATGCCATCTCTTTCCCCCATCCCCACCCCCATCCCCACTAATTTGGTCTTTGGTGCATGTCTATTTCTTTCAAGGAATTTTGCTCCATACATAAATTGCTTTGAGTATTTTACTCTTTTTAATTTTATTAAATCACTTTTGTTTCCAGCTTTTACTTGGCAGAAATCTCCATGGCTTTGGGGCATTTACATCAAAAGGGGATCATCTACAGAGACCTGAAGCCGGAGAATATCATGCTTAATCACCAAGGTGGAGATATACCGTAAATAATTCTATAGTAAATAATCATCTTAAAATCCTCCCATACAGGTCATGGTCATTTTCAAAGCCCCATAGTCATGTATCTACTATTATACATTCCTCCCTCAGAATTTATGGCATCATAGGGCGCCTGGGTGGCTCAGTGGGTTAAAGCCTCTGCTTTCGGCTCAGGTCATGATCCCAGGGTCCTGGGATCGAGGCCCGCATCGGGCTCCCTGCTCAGCGGGGAGCCTGCTTCCCCCTCTCTCTCTCTGCCTGCCTCTCTGCCTCCTTGTGATCTCTCTCTCTCTGTGAAATAAATAAAATAAAATAAATCTTTAAAAAAAAAAAAGAATTTATGGCATCATAATACTTGCTGAGATTTAGGTATTTAGATAATTGTGATTGATGAGATTAAAGGAAGTTAGAAATAACTGACCACTTAACTGTGTTTTTTTATTTAATCCTTTTGGTCTTTATAGCTTGTCATTTTTTTGAAATCTTTACATAACGTGGTGATCCAAAAGCCAGTCCAAACTTTAATTTTGGTTTGTTCCTTAAATTGGAAAGTAGATCTTAACCCTATAAATTGAATTTTCCTTAAGGAAAAAAAAAAAACCACATAAATATTAGAAGTAGTACTTTTTATGATAAATTTATTAATGCTGTAAAAAAGGATTAGAATTGAACCAAAATATTTGATGTAGCCTTGGAAAGAAAATGTTTAGTAGGCATCAGTTTATTCTTGCCGTTTATAACGACAAACGTAAAAATCAGAAAGACTAATATTCTGTACAGCTCTAGGTAGAGCAGACTGAGTCTTGATTACAACTGCGTGCTGCTATAGACAGTTTGATTTATGCAAGAGTAATATGGGCTCAGTAGACTTCGCAGGTCACTCATACCCCAAAGGAGCAACCAGCCAACCAGGCTGTCGGGGTGCTGGTAGCAGTTGCTGATCCTTCGATGTCTACAAAATGATACACGAGGTAGTTAAGGGTTTTAAATTCTTGGGACAAGAAATGGTGTGGACAACTGACGCTAGTATGAATACATTTCAAATTGTTCGTTTTTTCTTCCTTCCTTCCTTCCTTCCTTCCTTCCTTCCTTCCTTCCTTCCTTCCTTCCTTCATTCCTTCATTCTTTCCTCCCTCCCTCCCTCCCTCCCTTTCTCCCTTTCTTTCTTCCTTTCTTCCTTTTTTTCCTTTCTTTCGAGAAATGCTATACTTAACCGAGTACATCATGGGAATATATGTATCTCTGTCCCTCCCAGTTCTGCTCCCATCCCCCAAACCTGGATTCTGATTCTAAATTCTAAGACAAAGAATAGAATAGGGAAGTGACTAGTTAATTGCTTTGATCCATAACACTGAGTGTGTCAGGTGGTTCTATGAAAATAAAGGTCATATTTTTTTGTATGTCAGAGTAAAGTACACATTTACATTTGTATCAGTAGGCCATTACCTTTTATTTTCTCTGAAATAAACCTGAAATAGTAGGGTCCCTGAGGTGGTTGAACCACTGGATATCTAATAACAGTTAAGTAAAGCTAAGCTTGAACTGAAATGTTCTTTGTGTAAGATGGTGGGTTTTTCACTTTCTGTATTAGAGATGACAGTCCCATGCCATAGCAATTTCATTTCTTTTTCTGAACTGGCAGTATTGGTAGAATAAGCTAACTTGTTATAGCGACTCTGTGAGACCATTTAAAAAACTGTCCAGTCACAGTTCACTGTGGTAAAAGTTATATATTTGAATTACAGTGTCAGACCTTTAAAAGGTGCAGCATATCTTTATAAGGGTTTGTGTGCTTAAACCAGACTTTCAAGAATTTTTCTTGAAAGGGCTTGCTTTCTCAGGATGGCAGAGGATTCTAGGTATAACTAAAGCTAGAGCATTGGAAAAACTTTTACTTTTTTTCCTTTATTTTCCCTTTATATTATATCATTAGCCAAATATGACTGTGTTAGCTTTAAAAAGTTAGCATCGCATTTTATGGATGGCACCTTGCTAGTTGTTTGTATCTTCAAAAATACTTAAGGCAGAAAAAGTTAAATGGAAGGATAGATTATTGTATGATACGTTCAAACACTGCACATGTTTAAAATTCTCAGAATAACCATGCTGTGATCTTTCATTGTAGGTCATGTGAAACTAACAGACTTTGGACTATGCAAAGAATCTATTCACGACGGAACAGTCACACACACATTTTGTGGAACAATAGAATACATGTGAGCTGCATGTTGAAAGAAATATAACTGGTTTGGGGGAGTAATAGCTAACCTTTACCTGGTTTATGTAACAGTGTGCTATATTTTCTGTAGAACCATTTAGCTCTGTATATTGTTTTTAAACTTCTAATTCAGATGATATGCAAATGGATGAATGTTTTAGGCATAATATTTTTCTCATTGTAGGGCCCCTGAAATCTTGATGAGAAGTGGCCACAATCGTGCTGTGGATTGGTGGAGTTTGGGAGCATTAATGTATGACATGCTGACTGGAGCAGTAGGTGCACAGTTAAAAGCTGCATGTATTATGGTCTGTGCTGAGTAGTTACTAAATCATATGGCAAGAGACCTTTCCTGCGCTTCTTAAAAATGTTACTGATGGAGTTATTTTTAAGAAAATTAACACTAATAATGCTTTATTGGTAGTAGCATGGGTCCCTATACTTTTAAAAACATTTTTGTTTACACGATCTGTCATGTCAGTCCTGTAAAATAGATATAAAATAGATACTGCCCTTATTTAATAAAAGGAGAAAGTAAACTAAAATCACATGGTTCACCTATTATCACACAAAGTTAATAGTGGAAACCCAGTTTCTTCTGAGATGTTGCTATTTCTTCTGTGCCATTGCTTAAAAACTATAGATCTTTAAAAGTCAGCCCATGGGCACCTGGGTGGCTCAGTGGGTTAAAGCCTCTGCTTTCAGCTCAGGTCATGATCTCAGGGTCCTAGGATCGAGGCCCGCATCGGGCTCTCTGCTCAGCAGGGAGCCTGCTTCCTCCTCTCTCTCTCTGCCTCTCTGCCTACTTGTGATCTGATCTCTCTCTCTGTGTCAAATAAATAAATAAAATCTTTCAAAAAAAAACCAAAAAAAAAAAAAAATAAAAGCCCATACCACAGCGTACATTTCTGATCTCTATGCATAACTAATTCAGGAAATGGATAATTTTATTTTTTATATGCTAATTTTTCTCATTCTTTTCTACTCCTAGCCCCCGTTTACTGGGGAGAACAGAAAGAAAACAATTGACAAAATCCTCAAATGTAAACTCAATTTGCCTCCCTACCTCACACAAGAAGCCAGAGATCTGCTTAAAAAGGTAGGACATGAGGGGTGCCTGGGTGGCTTAGTTAAGTGTCTGCCTTCAGCTCAGGTCATGATCTTGGGGTCCTGGGATCAAGCCCCGCATCAGGCTTCCTGCTCGGTGGGAGTTTGCTTCTCCCTCCTCTGCACTCTGTCTCTCTCCCTCTCAAACAAATAAATTTAAAAAATCTTTATAAAAAGGAAAAGGTAGGACATGAAATGTTAACCCTCAACTATTGAGAATTAAATAGAATTGAACATACATTTTAAATAAAGAATCATACACATATATTAAACAAAAAAGCCTACAGTTTTTACAGGTAAAGTATAAAATTTGTTTAAAGATTTTCTTTCCTGAGCCTGGGTGGCTCAGGTGGTTAAGCATCTGCCTTCAGTTCAGGTCATGATCCCGAGTCCTGGAATCGAGCTCTGCATTGGGCTCCCTACTCAGCAAGGAGTCTGCTTCTCCATCTCCCTCTCTGCCCCTGGCCTTCCACCACCACCACCCCCCGCCACTTGTGTGTGCTTTCTCTTTCTCTGCACACTCTTTTCTCAAATAAACATATAGATAATTTAAAAAAAGATTTTTTCCTTTTTATTCCCAAGCAATATTTAGTAATAAATAATAAAGCCAATTTTCTCAAAATAGGGAAACAATATAGACAAGCAAATTCTGTAAATAAAAAATAATCAATTTGACTAAGGTTCATCAACGTTTTGTTTTGCTTTCCCTTCCTAAAGCTGCTGAAAAGAAATGCTGCTTCTCGGCTTGGAGCTGGTCCTGGGGATGCTGGAGAAGTTCAAGTAGGGATTGGCCTTTTTGATGGTTTGAGGGGAAGATAGTGCTAATTTTATGTATTTGTGAGGGTTGTATGTAGTTGTTTAAAGTATAGCTTATTTTGTGGGGCACCTGGGTGGCTCAGTTGGTTAAGCATCCGACTCTTGGTTTTGGCTCAGGTCATGATCTCAGGGTCTTGGGATCAAACCCTGTGTTGGGCTCCACTCCACCCTCAGCGTGGAGTCTGCTTGAGACATTGTCTCTCTCTCCTTCCTCCCCCTTCGCCCCTCCCCCCGCTGGTGTGCATGTTTTCTCTCTCTCAAATAAATAAATAAAATCTAAAAAATAAATAGTGAAGTATAGCTTATTTTATGATTTGTAACTTCAAACAGACAGTAAATTTGTCAGTCCAGTGAAGTCTATTCACCTTGAATTTTCTTCCTGTTCTTTTTTTCTAGGCTCATCCATTCTTCAGGCATATTAACTGGGAAGAACTGCTGGCTCGGAAGGTGGAGCCCCCCTTTAAACCTCTGTTGGTATGTATACATGAAAGCATATACTTTGAAGGACCTGGTACTTTTTTAGAATAAAATCCCAGGGGTGCCTGAGTGGCTCAGTTGTTAAGCCGTCTGCCTTTGGTTCACGTCATGATCCCAGGGTCCTGGCTGGGATCAAGCCCCACGTTGGGCTCCCTGCTCCATGGGAAGCCTGCTTCTCCCTCTCCCACTCCCCCTGCTTATGTTCCCTCTCTCACTTTCTCTTTCTCTGTCAAATAAATAAACAAAATCTTAAAATAAAATAAAATCTTAGAGCATTCAAAAACATTATGTTTATATTAACCATTCAGAAAACTTTGGTTTATGTTCTCTTCAGAATCTTTATTCTGTACAGTCTTTTCTAGGACTACTGCCAGCAGCAATCGATGACTACATTACATTAACTGTTTTTAAGATGGTTGCCTAAGACAACTAAATATTTCAAGTAGTTAGAACTTTTTTGCTTGGTTTGCTTAATTCAGCTGTATTTTATTTTTACGGGGTATAATCTTTTACTCTTTATTTTTTTATTTTTAATTTTTAAAAAATTTTATTTAAGTAATCTCTGCATCCCACATGGGGCTCGAACTCATGACCCCGAGATCAAGAGTCACATGCTCGGGGTATCTAGGTGGCTCAGTTGGTAAAGCATCTGCCTTCAGCTCAGGTCATGATCCTATGGTCCTGGGATCAAGCCCTGAGTCAGGCTCTCTGCATAGTGGGGAGCCTGCTTCAACCTCTGCCCCTGGTTACACTCTCTGTCTCTCTCTCTCTCTCTCTCAAGTAAATACATGAAATCTTAAAAAAAAAAAAAAGTCACATGTTCTGACTGAGGCAGCCAGGTGCCCCTATTTTATTTTTTCTAATTGAAGTTTATTTGACATATAATAATATGTAAGTTTCAGGTATACAGCATAGTGATTTAACAGTTATATGCATAACAAAATGCTCACCATGTTAAGCGTGGTTATCCTCTGATTCAACCCTGTTTTGAATTTAATTTTCTGGGAATTTTTTTCTTCAAAATTTAGTATATATGTGTATTAGTTTGCTAGGGTTGCTGTAACAAAGTACTACCAACTAGGTGGCTTACCTAGCAGAAATTTATTATATTACAGTTCGGGAGACTAGATGTCCAGGATAATGTATTGACATACTTGGTTCATTATGAAGGCTATGAAGAGTCTTCCTTTCCACTCTGTACCTCTCTCCTAGCTTCTGGTGGCTTGCTAGCAATCTTTGCCGTTTCTTGGTTTATATACACATCACCCGATCTCTGCCTTTACGTTCGCATTCTCCTTTTGTGCGGGTCTGTGTCCAGGTTTTCCTATTTTATCAGGACAACAGTCATACTGGATTAGGATCTTCCCTACTCTAGAATGGCCTTGTCTTAACTAATTACATCTGCAGTGACCCTCATTCAAATTAGGTTCCGTTCTGAGGTACTTGGGGTTAGAACTTTAACAAATGAATGTTGATGGGGACACAACTCAAACCATAATATGTTTATGAGTAAATGAGTTAGTGTGTTAGTTCTTGTCTTTCTTCCACCTCAGAATTTGAGGAAATATAGTTTCTATTTCTTGGGGTGATGGTGGAAGAAGAGGAGGATAATGATAAGGATAAGGATAATTTGGTCCTGGAGCACAAGGTGACTTGCTTTAAAATTTTCACATATATAATTATAAGGAGGATAATTAACCCTTATGTACCAGCTGTCCATCTTGTCAGGTCATCTTGTTTAAACTTAAACAGAACTGCTAGTTATCATCACAACTAGAAAGCTGACAATTTCCCCAGTTTCTTTTGTTTTCTTTTCCTCCCTATTTTAATAAGGATTCAGTCAAGGTCTGTACAGTTTGGTTATTGTATCTCTTAGGTCTCTTTCCATCTGTAGTTAACCCCATCTCACTTCCTCTCTTGAGTAGTTACTGAAGAAACTGGACCATTTGTCCTGTAGGGTTTCATACTTTGATTTTCCTGATTTTAACTCCACAGTGTCATTGACCATATTCATTTGTTCCCTGTATTTCCAAAAACTAGTATTTAGATTTACTTAATCTGATTCAGATTAAACTTTTGATGTTGTATATTTTAGTCAGGAGGCATAATGTATATTTGTATTTTTGTTTTTCATTGATCATTGCCAACATCAGTGATTCTTAGCTATGGTCAGTTTGGCAAGGTTTGGAGACAGGTTGTCACAGCTTGGGGAGGGGATGTTACTGGTTTGCAGTGGGTTGAGGCCAGAGATGATGCTAAATGTCCTCTTTTATGAAGGACAGGGCCCTGCAACAGAATTATCAAGCCCAAAATGTTAGTAGTGCTGAGAGTCAGAAACTCTGGCCTAGTTTCAGGATTTCATTAAGGGTTTGCAAAATTGTCTTATTCTAATACTATTATTAATTCCTCGTTAGTGAATTTCTCCCTAAAGAGAAATTGTTCATACAGGAAAGGCAGGATAAATGTTTCTTTCCCAGTTTTCAAAATAATAAATTAGTTCTTTAAGATCTTCCAAAATTGATCAGTGAATTCTGTAATTTTTTAAGTATAATTATGAACTTATGCCTTTTCATATATTTGTGTTTCAGTCCACTGCAGTAATTTTTACTGATGCTTATTAGTTTTTTATCATCTTTTGACACTAGGTGCTTCTTCATGTTGATTCCTTAGCTCTTTTGACATGACCACAAAGTCTGATGTTGTGCCAGAGAGAAGGAATTAAACAGATGTAGTAGTTAGATTCAGGTGATGTTTTTCATAAGAAAATGTACTCATACAGAGTAGAATATCATTTTTCTCCTTGAGAAATCTGTAGTAGGATGAAATAAGCTATAAGAAGAAACTTTAGGGCGTCTGGGTGGCTCAGTGGGTTAAAGCCTCTGCCTTTGGCTCAGGTCATGATCTCAGGGTCCTGGGATCGAGGCCCGTATTGGGCTCCCTGCTCAGCAGGGAGCCTGCTTCCTCCTCTCTCTCTCTGCCTGCCTCTCTGCCTACTTGTGATCTCTCTTTCTCTGTCAAATAAATAAAATCTTTAAAAAAAATAATGAGTGTGTACTCAAATCTACTTTAATAGATGCTTAAAAATTGAAGATGTAATTTGACCTTTGAAACTTGCCACCTGGGGCCACCTGGGTGGTTCAATTGGTTAAGGGTCTGCTTTAGGCTCAGGTCATGATGACCTCGGGGTCCTGGGATTGAGCCCCTGCATTGGGCTCCCTGCTCAGTGGGGAGTCTGTTTCTCCCTTTCCCCCTGCTCATCCCCACCATTTGTGCTCTCTTTAGCACTTTTTTTTTTTTTTAAAGATTTTATTTATTTTTTTGACAGAGAGAGACACAGCGAGAGGGGCACACAAGCAGGGGGAGTGGGAGGCTTCCCATGGAGCAAGGAACCGGATGTGGGGCTTGATCCCAGGACCCTGGGATCATGACCCAAGCCGAAGGCAGGCGCCTAACGACTGAGCCACCCAGGCACCTCTCTCTCTCTTTCAAATAAATAAATAAAATCTTGGAAAATAAACTTTCCACCTGTGTTATTCTTCAGTCTGTTCTTGCTAAAACTGTTCTGATATTTTATTACAGTCAAGCCCTGTGAAGAGTTTTAGCTAGAGCCTTCTCTAATGCAAGTCATGCGTTTGATTGTTATGTATAATATAGACTAGTCATTGTTTTCTAATTTTGTTTTTCACAAAGCAATCTGAAGAGGATGTAAGTCAGTTTGATTCAAAGTTTACACGTCAGACACCTGTTGACAGCCCAGATGACTCAACTCTCAGTGAAAGTGCCAACCAGGTCTTTCTGGTAAGTGAAAGAATTTACATGTAGCCATGAGAAATTTAAGTATTAGTATGGACCCTTTTCAATAAGAAAATTCAATTTGTTTGCTTTGCAGTTGATGTAGATAACCTGAGATGCTATTTT
Source organism: Ailurus styani (assembly GCA_002007465.1). Lineage (NCBI taxonomy): Eukaryota > Metazoa > Chordata > Mammalia > Carnivora > Ailuridae > Ailurus > Ailurus styani. Next base: position 468,078 of record LNAC01000452.1, on the reverse strand, counting down.
TTTTATTAACTTAGGTTTTTTAAGTTTTCTAACTTGCTAATTAGAAATTGATTCCCATAATCCAATATTCCATTTCAGCAGTTAGAGTAGGACTGTATGATTCTTTGGAGTATATGATTCCCTTTTTACATGGGCCGCTGACTTAAAGTGATGTTTGGCTCAGTATCTCAATTGGAAGCCATACCATTATAACAGTAGGAGGAGAATTCACTGTAACTGTTCTATTCCTGGAATAGCTACAGATTTGGTACATTTAGTATAACTTTGTAGGAGATTTTTAACCTGTTAATTGTGAATATTTGACATCAAAGTATATTGGTTCACATGTAATAGGAAACAAACTAATTCTCATTGTAGAAGTATCTGTATCAATTTGTACCTTGTCTCCTCAGAAAAGCAAAGCTCTTAGATTTTTAGATTTTTTTAGATTTTTTGAGGGCTTTTAGATTTTGATCATCAAAAACCTCATTTTATACCATTCCCTTTGTTACATAAAGTGAATCTCTTTATTTTTAAGATTTTTTTATTTTTTTGACAGAGAGAGAGAGTGCACAAGCAGGCAGAGTATAGAGGCAGCAGGAAAACTAGGCTTCCTGTTGAGTAAGGAGCCCTATGTGGGGCTCAATCCCAGGACCCTGGGATCATGACCTGAGCTGAAGGCAGACGCTTAACCAACTGAGCCACCCAGGTGCCTCTCTTTAAAAACTAATAAAAAACCATAATATCCCACTTATCTGGCAATTGTGATCAGAGCAACTTCAGTTCAATAATTATTTAAATTCCTATCACAGAATTAAAGGAGATTCAAAGATGATTAAGGCACAGACTGGTCCTCTTGGTAGTTACAGCTTTAGCCCACTAGACTATGTGGGGAAATGGTTTCTGAAGTCTACATGTACTTATCACAAAGCATATGTGCTACAGAATTGCACCTCATTCTTTAGGACTTCACCCAGAGGCTTATTGAGTCTTTTTACTATAACTCAAAATGCCTGTTCATAGGTGATTAGAATAATAATTGGAAGGGAAGTTAGGTGGAAGACTGATTGTTAAAGGGATAAACACTGACACCAAGAGAAATGACACCTGGTAGTCTGATAGCAAGGTCCAAGAAAGAAATAAAACTAACAAAACTGCATAATTGCTTATTATAATTGAAGGTTTTCACAATGCTGACCCCTATGCATCAAGAAAATACCAAATCTATCCAATCATTGGTAAAACCAGAGAGATCACACATGACAAGTTAGAGAATTCTATTTTTACTTCAGCCTAATAATGAGAAACTGTTTGGGGTGTGATAATCTTAGTTGCTCGTGTGCATGTGGCTAGAAACACTAGAATTTTCTTTGCATTCATCTTGGTACTTAATAGCTTAATGTGGAGCTGTTTCCTGTTTTGTCCTACTCCTTTCAACAAAGTGGAATACCATTTACTGGCATATGGGACTCAGTAGAATTCTGCCTTCCTGAGGTCTGTGCCTCAAGAAATGGCTGGAAAGAAGCTAACAGGTGTGAAATGAGATTGGGGAGATGGGAGGACACAGTGCTAATTTTAGGCGTGCACTGTTGTTTTGATGTGTCAGAGACTGAAACCACATTTTCTTGATATATATGACAAAATACCATTCTGGAGTCAACAATTACTGTCTTTTAGGGTTTCACATATGTGGCTCCATCTGTACTTGAAAGTGTGAAAGAAAAATTTTCCTTTGAACCAAAAATCCGATCACCTCGAAGATTTATTGGCAGCCCACGAACACCTGTCAGGTATTGAGACTTTGTTATTCTCACCTCTTTTTTTTTTTCTTTTTTAACCTGGAAGAGTATGCTTAAGAAATTTTTGCCAGGTTACATAAATGAAAGTTCTGTCATATTCTCTTTGGTTGACATAAGCACAGCATCTGCATCTTGTATTGCATGCTATGTAGTTTATCTTCCCTCCTGTGAAAGTAAGCTGCTGCACTGGCAAATGTCTTCCTTACCCATTCATTCAACATTTATTGTATACCAGGGGCTGCGTTGCATGATGGGGTTATATAGTTAACACAAGAATTGTCCTTGTCCTAATGCTTACAAGTTAGTGAGAAGAGAGTCAAAATAACCAAAGAAGGAAATATAAGATTTATGTAATCATAAGTAGTATCAGGTTACTGTATGAAGAAAAATAAAGAGTTTGGTGGTAGCAAAGAATAACAGGGGGGCTCCTATTCATGGTGGTCAGAGAAAGGCTTCCCTGTTAAGTAACATCTGAGAATGAAGAGAAAAAGTCACCCATACAAAAAGTAGAAGTATAGGTTCTTACAGGTAGAGCAACAACCATGCAAAAGCCCGAAGAGAGGAAAAACTTGGTCTTGGAAATGAAAAGTCAGTGTTCCTGATGTGTGGTGAGTGACGAAGAGAAAGGTTTGGAGAAGAATTTTATCTTAAATGCAATGGGAAACTGTTTTAAGTGGGGAGTAAAATGATTTAAAAAAAAAATATCACTGAGGCTTTTACAAGGGCAGGTATAGAGGTAAAGAGACCAGTTAGGAAACTCTAGCAATTAGTCTAGGGAAACAATGGGCTTTGTAGTAATTCACACAAAAATAAAACTAAATAAAAATAAATGTCGCATTACCCCACTTCCTTGAAATTTAAGGGAAATACTTCTTGTTGAGATAATCCTTGAGATATATGAATGATAGCTCTTCCTTGTCTTAAAGCCCAGTCAAATTTTCTCCTGGGGATTTCTGGGGAAGAGGTGCTTCAGCGAGCACGGCAAATCCTCAGACACCTGTGGAATATCCAATGGAAACAAGTGGAGTAGAGCAGATGGATGTGACGATGAGTGGGGAAGCTTCAGCACCACTTCCAATACGACAGCCGAACTCCGGGCCATACAAAAAACAAGCTTTTCCCATGATCTCGAAACGACCAGAGCACCTACGTATGAATCTATGACAGAGCAATGATTTTAATGAATTTAAGGCAAAAAAGGTGGGGAAAGGATGTGTGAGCATCCTGTAAGGTGAAACAGGAAGACTCAAAATGACAGTCTCGAAGAGTCAGTGTCATTACATTGAACACTTTGGACAGAGGAAAAATAAACATGGATTTTAAAAAATCAATCAATGGTGCAAAAAAAAAAAAAACTTAAGCAAAATAGTATTGTGGAACTCTTAGGCACATCAATTAATTGATTCCTAGCGACATCTTCTCAACCTTATCAAGGATTTTCATGTTGATGGCTCGAACTGACAGTATTAAGGGTAGGATGTTGCTTCTGAATCACTGTTGAGTTCTGATTGTGTCGAAGAAGGGTTATCCTTTCATTAGGCAAAGTATGAAATTGCCTGTAATACTTGCAACTAAGGACAAATTAGCATGCAAGCTTGTTCAAACTTTTTCCAGCAACATGGAATCAAAGACAAAAGAAACTTAAAAATTGATGTTTTACGTGCAAACAACCTGAATCTTTTTTTTATATAAATATATATTTTTCAAATAGATTTTTGATTCAGCTCATTATGGAAAACATCCCAACTTTAAAATGCAAAATTATTGGTTGGTGTGAAGAAAGCCAGACAACTTCTGTTTCTTCTCTTGGTGAAATAATAAAAATGCAAATGAATCATTGTTAACCACAGCTGTGGCTCGTTTGAGGGATTGGGGTGGACTTGGGGTTTATTTTCAGTAACCCAGCTGCAATACCTGTCTGTAATACTAGGAAAAAAAAATCTGTTTAATCATTTCTACTTGCAGTACTGCTATGTGCTAAGCTTAACTGGAAGCTTTGGAATGGGCATAAATTGTATGTCCTACATTTCATCCTTGTCCTGGGCCTGCATTGCACTGGAAAAATGTCGCCACCTGTTCTTATACCAGTATTTGGTTCAAGACGCCAAATGTTTTCAGCCAGTGGCTGAAGAAGGATTAAAAAGAGTCAGGATAAAATGCATACTGAGGGCAGTAAAGTGAGGGAGAGAGGGAGATCCAGGGGAAGAGGGTGTTGTCATGTTCCACTCTCTGTGTCTAATCTCTTTACAGCAAGTAGGTAAGATTTTAAGTTATACTTTTAACTGTTTTTGCTGTCTACCTTCCCTATATTTTTTTTCCTCAGCAGTTTTAAAAGGAAAAATGTATTTTTCTTTCTCCTATACTGGGGTTACATTTTTTGATTGTAAAAATATTTGATGGCCTTTTGATGAATGTCTTCCACAGTGAATAAGAAAACTTAGTGGCTTAATTTAGGAAACATGTTAACAAGACACTGTTTTTGAAATTGTAACAAAATCTACATAAGTGATATATAGGTACAAAGAATAAAAATAAAGGTAACTTTACCTTTCTTAAATACTTCCTGCCTTAAAGAGAGCATTTCCATGACTTCAGCTGGTGAAAGGGTTTCATATCTGCAGAGCTTTATAAAAATAATTTCAGTGCATACTGGCATCATAGATGATCATGCAGTTGCAGTTGAGTCTTACCGCCTCTTTTTGTTTTTTATAATGTCTTCAGTCTGAGTGTGCAAAGTCAATTTGTAATATTTTGCAACCCTACAGTTTTTTTTTAAATAGATGCTGCTTGCTATGTTCTTCAAACCTTTTTGAGCCATAGGATCAAGCCATAAGATTCTTTATGCATGTTGAATTCAGTCAGAAAAGAGCAAAGCTTTGCTTATTTAAATGGCAATTTGAGTGAGATGAGATGAAATCCTATGACATTAGGCAAAATAGAACCATGAAGGAAGATTGGAAATACACCTTTTCAATTGTGGCAATAAATGAAAGAATTGGTTACAGTTCATCTTTGGACAGAAAGCTGTTTGGGTTTTTTGTTTGTTTTAAATCACTTCCTCTAGGCCCCCTCCTTCCCTATTGCAGCAGCCTCCTGATAACTTTATAACTGTAGTCAGTAATTAGAAGCTACAGTAATGATAAGGGCAGAAATTGTACTTAGAGTGCAGATCTTTGTTCTTTGACAGTTTATAATGTCTGAAAAAAACAGAACCCAAAAGCTCTGGTGATAGGTACAGGCTTTATTTCAGACTGTAAATGGCTTGTACTTGTTTTCAAATGTGTTTTCTAACTGTAGTGTTGACTGCCTAACCAAATTCCAGAGAAATTTTTACACCAAAAGAGTCCCCCCTCAGTCCTATTTGGTAGTAAGTAATATTTGCACTGTGATTGGCTGGCTCTAACCACCATAAACTGTTTTCATAATTAGTACTGCCAGCAGTAGTGGCACACACTGCAACTTGCAACTTTTCTGCATAAAAAGCATAAATTGCATACCTAGCATCCATACAAATAGTTTTTCAAACTTAACATTGAATGAAATTAATTTCCTATGCTGTGACAAGTTTACGGAGAAATTGTGTTTCATAAATGGATATCCCTACTATGACTGTGAAAACATGTCAAGTGCCACTTTAGTGTCACAGACAGAAAGCACACACCTATGCAATATGGCTTACCCTATATTTATTTGTAAAAATCCAAGCATAGTTTAAAATATATGATGTCAATATTACTAGTCTTAAGTTTCTAAGAGGGTTCTTTATGATTATTCCAGGTAAGTGTATAAAAGAGATTAAGTGCTTTTCTTTCATCACTTGATTATTTTCTTTAAAATCAGCTATTACAGGATATTTTTTTACTTTATACATGTTTTTTAATTAAAATATAATCACTGAGAACTGAAGTTTACTAACTTTGATTTTATAAGGTTTGTAGCATTACAGAATAAACTGGGATTTATAAACCAGCTGTGATTAACAATGTAAAGAATTACTGAACTTGAACCAGATTTTTAGGAAAATTGTTATTCTTTTTCCCCTTTATGGTCTCACCTAATTTGAATCCTTCAAGAAGAATTTTTCCATACTATTTTTTGAGATAGAAGATAATTGGGGGGTGGGGGATAAGAATGCATGTATGATACTCCATAAATTCAACATTCTTTGATAAATGGTTATAAACAAGATGCATCTTCGATAATAATATACTGAGCCTTGGATTTTCTGTTTAATACAGGACCTAAGTATTTTGGTTACTCAATCATATGGTTCCTAGCTTACAAGTGTTAGATCCTAAGATTATTCCCATGGGAAATGTTGAATTTATGAAGAATGGATTTTTGAGGTTTTGAAGATGGTTTATTTCTCAAATAAAAACATCAGTGTCCAAACATCTACCCTTTTTCATAGGAGTAGACACAGCAAGCTGGACAAAACAATCATAAAAGTATTTGTCACACCATGACCTGTGGTCTGTTGCTGATCGATAAAAAACTTTTCTTGTGTGATTCTTAATTTATCACTACAGCACAAGTATTGTCTCAGTGGATTATATGAAGTAACATCTGAAAGATGGGTTCATCTGTGTTTGCTCTTTTTAAGCTATTTTTTTTTTCCCTATCCCAAGTTGGCTTTGCATCTATCAGAGTAAATAAATTCTTCAGCTGCCTTAGGAGTGCTATGAGGGTAACACATTTTTCTGCTTTTCATCTTGTATTTAGTTTCCTGTATTAAGTATTTTGATTTCGGATTGAATGAATGTAAATAGAAATTAAATGCAAATTTGAATGAACATAAAATAGAAGTGATTTTTTTTTATTATTCTAAGATAGGAGGAAATAACAGGTGCACAAATGGTTTCAATAATTTTTTGCTTTAACATACCACATTTGTTCAGGTTCTCTTATTTAATAAACTGCTTATATATGTGAGGACTGACAGTTGTAAAACTGTTTCTGCGGAGAAATTTAAGCTTCTTGAATATGTAACAAGTTTTAGTACTGATATATTAGATGTTACACACTTGTAATTTCCAGGTTCTGTTCAATAGTTGAATTGGTTGCTTAAAAAAAACTCATGTGAAAAATAACTTCACATAGATACACTAGGAAGACCTTCTTGTGCTAACAGTCAAGTTTGTTCAGCCACACTTGTTGACTATATTTGGTTATTGGATGTGTATGTACTACATAATGTAGTGCATAAGTCTGTTTTTATTTTATTTTTTTAAGGATTTTATTTATTTATTTGACAGAGAGAGATTACAAGTAGGCAGAGAGGTAGGCAGAGAGAGAGGAGGAAGCAGGCTCCCTGCTGAGCAGAGAACCCGATGCGGGCCTCGATCCCAGGACCCTGAGATCATGACCTAAGCCGAAGGCAGAGGCTTTAACCCACTGAGCCACCCAGGCGCCCCGTAAGTCTGTTTTTAATGTCTCAATATATCTGGCGTAAGATGGTTGTTTAGTATAAGCCACTTATTTGAGGTAATTCTGTCACACTTAGATAATTTATATAAGTTCTCAAACTGACTTTTTTTTTTATAAAACATGGTTGTGGCTCTGGATTCACAGAATAAATGGGTTTTTGAATCCTTGTTCCCATTTTTAGGTGAGTATAAGTAGAGAAATGCTTCCAGTTCATCATTGTTGTTGGTGGATGGCATAGCTCTCCTATTATATTCCACCACCCCTTTTAAATTCATATGTGAAGTGCTTTCTTGTTCATTAAAAACAAAAACCCAACTGTCTTATCATGGACCTTTTTTATTAAATCATATTAAGAAATAACACTATCCATATTAGCCATAGGGTAAGAAGAGTAGGTATTGTAATAGGTCTTACCCATGTATTAAGATGCTGCTCTTGTAATTGGTAATAGGAAGTCAGCACAGCTATCTTTCACACTCAAATTCTAAACCCAAACTGCCTTTCTCATCCTTCTCTTGCTATAAACCTAAAGAACTGTTGGCTTCGGGCGCCTGGGTGGCTCAGTGGGTTAAAGCCTCTGCTTTCGGCTCAGGTCATGATCTCAGTGTCCTGGGATCGAGGCCCGCATCGGGCTCTCTGCTCAGCAGGGAGCCTGCTTCCTCCTCTCCCTGTCTCTCTGCCTACTTGTAATTTCTCTCTGTGTCAAATAAATAAATGAAATCTTAAAAAAAAAAAAAGAACTGTTGGCTTCATCACAGTCAAGAAGTGATTTAAGGCCAAGTAAGCTTGTTTCAGTATTTGCAACTGTTCTCAAAGTAGGTAATAGAGTTAAATATATCACTGAATAACAACAGTTGTACTTATAACTTGGCAATATTTATGTAGGAAAAATAGTTACAGGCTAATTCTATTTATGTACGTATGTATGTATTCATTCATTCATGCATTCGACGAAGAGAGCCAGAGAACACAAGGCAGGGGTATGGGGGGGGCGCGGAAACAGTAGAGGGAGGAGAAGCAGGGTTCCTGCTGAGCAGGGAGCCTGATGTGGGGCTCAATCCCAGAATCCTGGGATCATGATCTGAACTAAAGGCATCCATTTAACCTTCTGAGCCACCCAGGTGCCCAGCTTTCTAATACTCTTGTCAATTTGGGTGGCTATATATAGTCATGAAAGTGGCTTAATCTGTAGCTGGTTGGTTACTGTCCTTATTAATCCATATGCTGGCTTAGACGTTGTCTTAATACTGCAAATTTGTTTTCTACCTCCCAGCTTTTCCTTTCCACTAAATGGGCAGAAACTTCTAGATACAATCAGTCCTTCATAGTTGTTTTTTTGTTTTGTTTTTAAGATTTATTAATTTGAAGAGAGAGAGAGTGCACACATGCACAGCAGGGGGAGCAGCAGGGAGAGGGAGAAGCAGGCTTGCAGAGCTTGGAGCCCAACACGGGGTCCATCCCAGGACTCTGGAATCGTGACCTGAGCCAAAGGCAGATGCTTAACGGCTGAGCCACCCAGGTGCCCCAGTCCTTCATACTTCGGTTAAATATCTGCCTTTTTCGTGGGGAGAGAGAAATTGCCTCATTGCCTTTTCTATCACCCTGTACAAATGCCTAGAGGCAAACTACACTAAGGCTTCTTTTGGAAGCCTTAATGTAAGCTTTAATCTCCCAAGTAATGATGACTCAAGCGTAAGATTCCAAAACTTTTTGGAGAAGACGTTATAAGGGCAATTCTTTTGTAGAGTTTGAGTAGGTCTCATTTATCACACTATTCAAATCATCAGTGAAGCCAGCTGTTTGTAATCCATGTGATTATTTTAATAGTTACTTTAAGATAGTTCATGGCACTATACAAAAAGCAGTATCATGTACATTAAAGCTGATGGCAGACTGTATGCATGAGGTCCACAATGAATTTGAATCATCTGTTCTCATTTGCTAAGCATACTACAGAGAATACAGTATTAAAATATATCATCCTCAGTAAATTAATCTTCACTTAGAAAATCTGATTGTGTACAGATAAAAAATAGCTTTTAGAACTTTCATTTAAAAATATAAACTTTTTGAAAATTTTAAGAGTTTTTAGAATGGGAAATACAAAAGTCAATGCTAAAGAAAATTCTACTTTCAGATAACCTGTATCTTAAAATATTATGAAAAATATTCTTTATTCTGAAAACAATGTCAGGAAAAGAATACCTGAGTTCCTCTAAAACCACTAGTTTTAGTTACCCAATTGCCATTTTGGTAACATTCACAATTTAACACTGCAACCACCTGTCAAATAATTAGGACAGAATAAATCTTCCACGTGCATTAGGTTGAACATTATTTACATATTTCTTAAAACATAAGGTTCTTTCATTTAATCTTTTGGTAAATTAGACTACACACTTAAAAATCTTACTATAATAATCTAAAACCGTTTGAAAACATTTTCCTTAACTTCCAGTCCTGAAAACCCATTCTAATGTCTTTATCAATAGTCAGTGTAACCAAATGAAATTAGTGTTTTGTGGCCTTTATAGTTTATACAACTTAATATATCTGAAGGTGGGATGAAGTGGCTCCATCTTTCCATTTGTTTATATGGTCTGAGATCACAGTTCGGCACAGTGGACATGTTTTCTCTCTGTTAAACCATAAGGTAATGCATTCTTCACAAAATATATGCTGTAAGGGAATTAAACATTAGACTTTATACTTGATAACATTTTATTTTATTTTTTTCATAGGTGTACTGATATTCTTTAATCAGCTGAGTTACTATTTATTCTCTTTTGTCCCAATTATTGAACATTTATAGTATATAAATTCTAGGAGCTACTCCCAGAATTCCTAACAAATAGGAACACAGTCTTTATTGATCATCCCATTAAATTAGAACTGTGCTGTCTCTCCATTTTGGAAGAGACTTCTTTCTGATGACCCTGTTTGGATTAAAAAGTCTTTGGGACGAAAAGCCTCCAGTAATATTTTTTCAGCCTCACTTAGTATACCATGACCAGCTACTTAATAACTCTACCAAACATTTGGGTTTGTTCCATTGTAGATTTATGAATTTGTAAAATTTGAGAAAATGATCTGAACAATCAAATATTGTGTATCCAACAAAACTGTCTATTTGGTATATTCTACCTTTGAATACAGATTCATCTGGATATACTAAAAGTCGTCTTGGGGTGCCTGGCTGGCTCAGTCAGTAGAGCATGTGGCTCTTGATCTTGGCATGATAAGCTCCAGCTCCCTCAGCCATTTCTGGTGTTATCCTCTTAGAACTCTGTAGTGCCTAATGTTTAACTACTGAGGAAGGCTCAGGAATTCCAAATTTTCACTTAGCATGGCCAATGAAAACTTCCTCCTCCGGGAGCAGTGGCGCGGGCACTTGATAACATTTTAATTTTAAAATCACACTGCAGAGAATCATACTCTAGAGCTGAAAAAAATTTTTGGAGAGCACAATTCCTTCATTTTACAAATAAGAAAAGTAAATTCAAAAACACAAAGCAGTGTCAGTAGTAGAGCCAATAGTTTTGACTGTTCATTTAATGACCTTTAATAAAATATATGCTATCCCTAGATGATAACTTTAAGTGTAATCACTTCACGGTTTAATAAAGTCCTTCAGAGTAACTGCCATAAAGTATAGGAAAGGGCCTTACATATGTTCCTCTGCATACAAATCAATAGAACATAAGGGATAAGATTTAGCTAATCTACCAAACCTCTGATTACAGATAAGAAATTACTAGTATGTGGCCTGAATGCTACTTCAGGCTAAACACTGCAGATTTTTCCTTTCAATATAAATTTGACTTGTTACTCAGAGAAGTGCTGTATTTTTAAATTAAATTAAATTTAAATTTAATTTAAAATTAAATTAAAAATAAATTTAAAATTAAATTAAAAATAAATTTAAAATTAAATTAAAAATATACTTACCTGACAGATGAGCAGAATTGGTTTTTGAAATTCAGCTTGACATACTGAACAAATGTCGTCCACATCTGAACACTGTCTCTTGCTGGCAGCCACTCCATAACTCTATGAAGAAAAAAGTTCTGTTCATCTAGAAATCTTTTTCTTTCCTGTTACTCAAATACATAGGTGATACTGTATTTCTCAAATCTCCCTGGAACTAGGCATTTGAAAACTGCCCTGAAGGACAAACATTTCAAAACTGAACTGTTTATGCAGAACCATGTCTTGATTGCCTGCATGTATCCAGGTGAACTCATTAGATACATAATAGGATCTTGGAAGACTGTTAGATTCACTGGCTTCCCAAATAACGATAGTGCTACAAATTCAACTGGCTTAAGAGACTAAGCGATCTGAAATACATTATAAAAAAATCTATATTCATGTATTATGTGACCCGGTATCACCAAATAGCCCACTTACTACCTATGGCATTGGTTCAAAACAGTCCATTCAAAGCTTGGCTGGCTGAATGTAACTCGTGTAGAGATAGCTTTCAAAATAGATTTCTGTGCTCCACACTGGAGATTGACTCACAGTATGTCCAGACATACTGGGATGTGACGCAGGAATCTAATTTTTGAAAGCTCACTAAGTGAACTGAATATGAAGGTGTGGGGACCACTAAACCGTGTCCTGTTACTAAATCTAAAAATAATTTGACTATCATCCTTAATTATCACAAAAGTCAGAGAAGACTTAGTACTAGGAAAAAAATTTTAAAGAACTGGAATTGTAAAATGTCATGGGTAGAGTTATACTGTCAAAACAGACTGAGGGCGCCTGGGTGGCTCAGTGGGTTAAAGCCTCTGCCTTTGGCTCAGGTCATGATCTCAGGGTCCTGGGATCGAGGCCCGCATCAGGCTCTCTGCTCAGCAGGGAGCCTGCTTCCTCCTCTCTCTGTCTCTCTGCCTGCCTCTCTGCCTACTTGTAATCTCTCTCTGTCAAGTAAATAAATAAAATCTTTAAAAAAAAATTTAAAAAACAGACTGAATAACACAATTCTTTGCATTTCCTTTTCTCCTAAAGTCCTTACAGTTTTTGATCTCTTTAAGACCTTAATAACTTCCTCACCAAATTCAGTAGAATATAGTCATTAAACAGGACAAAATGTTGCCAATGAGGTCATCTTTTTTGTAGAAATGATGAGGAAAAGGTGGCTGAAGAGGAGAATACCCAAGTTCAGTCATAGTAATGAGAGCAAAGCATGACCTGACTCAACCTGATGCTATGATCTAAACTTACGTTACTAAATACTGCGAGTTAATAAAATCACACAAAGACTCAAAAGGATAAAAATATTTTAAAATAAGGTTTTTTTTTAGTCTGGTGATGTTAAAGATTCCAGAAATAAAATGGGATACTGATGAATGATCTTGGTGCCAATTTCCCTTCATTAAAATGTCATTTAGCAGAGTGCACTGCAGATACATAAGCATAAGCTGACAAACTTTTAAAATAGCACTCCTGGGGTGCCTGGGTGGCTCAGTGGGTTAAAGCCTCTGCCTTCGGCTCAGGTCATGATCTCAGGGTCCTGGGATCGAGGCCCGCTTCGGGCTCTCTACTCTGCAGGGAGCCTGCTTCCTCCTCTCTGCCCGCCTCTCTGCCTACTTGTGATCTCTCTCTCTCTGTCAAATAAATAAAAATCTTTCAAAAAAATTAATAAAATAAAATAAAATAGCACTCCTGGGGGTCCCTGGAGAGCAGTCAGTTAATATCAGACTCTTGGTTTTGGCTCAGGTTGTGATCTCAGGATTGTAGAGACTGAGCCCTGCCTTGGTGGGGGCTTGAGTGCAGAGTCTGCTTAAAAGTCTCTCCCTCTCCCCCTGCACCTCCCGCTCACTCTCTTTCTCTCTCAAATAAATAAATAAATCTTGAAAAAAAATAGCACTCCTGTCTGGCATTTTGCAGACTCCCTTCAGGTGAAGACTTATTTTGATGGTGATTGCCATTTCCCTGGCAAAGTTAAGGATTATATATATACATGTATTCATGAGAGACTCAAGAATAAATCAAAGAGTATCAAGGACTGATTTCTCTTTATGCCTCACAGAGAATGACTATCAAATTATTTCAGCACAAGGCTTACTAAATTATAGTAAAATGGTTGATACTCATATGATCAACTGAATAAACTTCATCAAAGCAGAACTCTCAATTTTAATGTACCTATCTGAAGAACGAAGTCTGAATGGGATGCAGCAAAACTTATTAAATTAGTAGCTGTAGGGGCCCCTGGCTGGCTCAGTTGGTAGAGTAAGTGACTCTTGATCTCGAGATCATGAGTTCAAGCCCCACTGGGCATAGAGCTTACTTTAAAAATATAAAAGATTACTAGCTCTGTCTAGCCAATGAGTGTCCATATCTGAGTACTGACAACCTTTGAGACTACTGAATAGCAAATGAGCCTTTCCCTGCAATGTGTAACATCAGTGGACTAGACACTAGGGTCTCAATTTATTGTTAAATTCCATGCTGTGCACTTGTGTATACAGAATTGACTTGGTGGGGGAAATTTTTCTAGTAAGATGATTTCAAAGGACATTTTTGGTAATGAGCTTTTCTCATATACACAATAAATTATAATGAGAGCATTTTTATAGGAGCTAGTTAATGAAAGTATACAAAGCCCCATTTTTGAAAAAAAATTTCAAAGATTTATATATTTTTAGAGAGCATGTGTGAGTGGGGCAGGGCTGAGGAAGGAGGGACAGAGGGAGAGAATCTCAAGCAGACCCCTTGCTGATTGCAGAGCCAGACACGGGGCTTGATTTCACAACCCTGAGATCATGACCTGGCTGAAACCAAGAGTCAGATGCTCAATCGACTGAGCCACCCAGAAGCCCCATGTGAATTTTTAAAAAAAGGAAGTACAAAAGTTCGTGACAAGGTTTTTAAGGGAATGTATATAAACCCTTATATCAAGTGATCTGAAGTGGCACATTAAAAAATATAAGCATCGCATCAACTATCAGGTGGTTGTCAACATTCAAGTCAAGAAACTTATCACAGAAATAAAACTGAAATTATCATCATAGCCCTATGTACCAAAGTACTAAAAAACCATGTAATTATGAAATCCATACTTTTTTTTTTTTAAGCAACCTACCCAATGTGGTACTTGAATTCACTACCCAAAATCAAGAGTCACATGCTCTACCAACTGAGCCAACCAGGTACCCTATGAAATCCATACTTGTAAAATTTATGAACTAAAACATTTTTATAATGAAGAAAGGTAAAAAAGGTGTTTTTTTTTCTTTAACTGATAAAAAGTACTTACTGGTCGTTTAAAAAATATTCGCAAAACCCGTCGGAAAGTTCTCAGATGTCCAAAAAAGTCCAAAAGCTGAAAAAGGAAGGAAGGAGAATTCTTGAATTCAAAGAGCCCTGTCTGTTAAACCCAAGAACAAAGTAAAAATCCCATAATATCAAATACTGATACTAACTTAATGCTCATTGCATATTCATTTCATTCTAAATATATTTAAAATCCAGTTGTGGAATATTTTACTCAATTTATAGATTTAAGCCAACTTTTTTTTTTTTTCCAAGACTTTGAAAGGGGAGAGAGGGGGAGAGAGAGAGAGAACGAGTAGGGGGGAGGAGCAGAGGGAAAGAGAAAAGCAGACCCCTGGCTGAGCAGGGAGCCAGATGCAGGGCTTGATCCCAGGACCCAAAGATCATGACCTGAGCCAAAGGCAGTCACTTAACTGACTAAGCCACCCAGGCACCCCCATACTTAAGATCTTTTAAAGTTTTATATTGATTTGAGGGGAACAGGACAGTATACCAGTTCAAGAATTTTGTGTATGACAGATATTACTTTTGGGGATGGATATGTTCCACTCTACCCACACTATGTGGAGGTCCACTCCCCCAATTAAATCTGAGAACTACTGGATTAAGATAAAGATACATATTTCCATTTTTCTTTTTCTAAGTAGATACAGAACCTGCCATTACTTCAAATTTTCATATATCAAGATAAACTATTTAACAAAGACAAAAGCAGCAGTATGTAAAATCTGTAATCATCACATGAATCATTATACAATGAGAAGATTTATAACGTTACCTACTTTTATTTATTTTTTAAAAGATTTTACTTATTTATTGGGGGGGGGAGAGCATGAGCAGAGGGAGGAGCAGAGGGAGAGGGAGAAGCAGACTCCCCTGCTGAGCAGGGAGCCCAAAGTGGGGCTTGATCCCAGGACCCTGGGATCGTGACCTGAGCCACCCAGGTGCCCTATGTTACCTACTTTTAGTATGAGGTAGAGTAAAGCCAGCAATATCCCAAGACTCCGTCTAGTTACATTACCAAACTCCCCATAGCTTATAAGGTAACGAAACCAAACTGGTATGGGAACAAAAGTTCGGTAATACTGACATGATTCTTCTAAAAGCATGTACCAGTAACCCTAAAACGAAAAGAAAGAAAAAAAAACAGAGTTACACAGGCTTTTTATATACATAGCACAAATATTTCATATTGGGCTGAAATAATCACAAGTATATGACACAATAACTAAAATTAACCTTCATAATGATAATGCTTATGATTGACAATCTCAACCTCGTTCTCATAATTATTGAGTGGTTTGTTTCTAAAGAATTTCTAGAGAATGACTGAAAATTTTTTATGTATACTATTAAGTAAAACTTACATTTTTGCTGATTGCAAAAATTTATATTGAAGTTTTTAGTGAATATGAGAAAAACACTGAATATAGTCAGTTATCAATTATTAGTTGATAAAGCCCTGGAGGAGAACAGAAGTACAGATCTAAATTTTATTTTCCTGTGTGTGATGTGGGGACTGATTTTTAGATTATTCTGAAACAAATATAATTTCGATTTTATTGGACTTGATTAATATTTGGCTTCAAGTCTTTGAGCAAATGGTTGCCAGTCTGAAGTAATACAGATAATTTTAATTAGGTTATTTAGGAAACCGAAAAGTTATAAAAAGAGTCATTTCAACAAAGACTAGCATTAATGTGGTTTGCTAACATTTTTTCAATAAACCATGTTAGTTTCTTACCTTGGATTTAAAAGGCATGATGAAAGAAGGCATCAGCAAAATAAGGCATTTTAAGCCCATGAAGAGGAATTTCAGAATGAAGTCTGTAATTCCAACAATCCAAAGTACTTCCCAGAAGCTTGAATTGTCCAAGGTAGGATTTAAGAAAATTAAGCTACCAAGAGAAAAACATCAAAACTTAACCAGAGCAACATACAAAGGTCAAGTTTTGATAGGGGTTTTAAATTTGCTACCAAATATTTTACTTTAATTTTTGATGTGTAAAAGATGTGAGTTTGGCAAGATGTTAGAGTTCATGTAAATAGAACGGAAAGTCATTTTGCTTAATTTAAAGAGACTTTTCAAATGTTTAAATTTCAAGTCTTTCCTCCATAGAATAAAGAAAAACAGTCTTCCTAGCACATTGGAAAGCTAGCCTATAATCTAAAAAATTCACTAAACACTACATATCTGCCATTGTCTTCTCAACCAACCCCACTCAAGGTTCCATTCCCTCCTTTCCACTGAATTGCTTTTGCCAAGATCACCAATTCCTTCTGTCTTGCTAAACTCAAAGGTCACTTCTCATTTGCCATCTTTCCTCTCTAATTATTTCTTCCTAGACTTCTAACATCACACTCTTCTAGTTCTCATTATGTGATTGATGGTTCCTTAAATCTCCTTTACTGCTCCTCCTCTAATTATAGGCATGTCCAGACCTAACCCCCTCTCCTGTCTACACTTTCTTTCCCTCATTAATCTCGGTGAGTTCCATAGTTTTTAGATATCAACCACATGCTGGATACCACCAAAATTTATAGCCCTAACCTCGACTCTAAGCTTATGACATATAGCTATAATCTCTTTAACAGTTCTACATGATCTCGCCAACATGTCCAAAGCAAAACTATTGATCTCATCAAAACCAGTTCCTTCCCCGTCTTTCCCAGCCCATCAATGGCATCACCATCCACCCAGTTGCTAAGACTAAATCCTAGGTGTCATCTTGGATTCTTACCCCCTACCTACGGATCCAATGCAATCTGAGTGGTATTGGTTCCCCCTAGAAACTGTATCCCAGATTGTCTACATCTCTCCAGCTCTACTGAAGCTGGAACTTCTAATTATCCGATAAGACCCAAAAATTCAAAACACTTCCATCTGGCATGGAAATTTAACTACTGTCCTTTACTAAGTCTTCACCTTGCTTCTATAAACAGATCATGTGTTCTCACCACACACATGTAACTAAGGTAGGTGATGGATGTTAATTAGCTTGATTGTGTAATCATTTCATAATGCATACATATCAAAACATAATGTTGTATATCTTAAATATATACAATTTTTATCAAAAATAAATAAAAATTTAAAAAGACCACCACCAACAATGGAATGGTACTCAAAACTATTGATTATGTAAGTAAAAATTTAAGTATCAAAAATTAAATAGTACCTGCTATGAGCCAAGGCACTGATATATAAATCTGAATAAGTCACTTAGACCTATTAATCTTGGAAAGAAAAGGAACAGGTAAAAATTAACTCTAACAATAATTATGTACAAGTTAAGATATACACAAAGTGCTATGGAATAAATGATTATAAAAAATGTGATTGTGTATTTGGACCTCAAATTACCTGTAATAAAGTGACTGAGAATGAAAGGTGTAATATAAAAGAACAGAAGATCCTGCTAAGAATACCAGTAACCAAGCACACTGAATCTTTGAGCACCTTTCCTGAAAAATAAACAATTTTATAATTTGTTACTATGAATTATGCCAGAATTATATCATTAAACTATTTTATTTAATGACTAATTAACTTAGAACATTTTAATAGATTAATCTCAATAAAAACATTGTTAAATTGTCTATCAGCACACTCTAATGAACAAAAGAGAACTCATATTTAAACAAACTTTTAAAATACAAGTTTCTTCACTGTATTAAAACATTACCCACATTACCCAGGTTTCAAAGAAACCCAGTCTTCTACAAGCTAACATAAAGGACCCATCCAAGTACAAACTTTATCTCTGCAAAGGTATTTTTGCCTATTTTTGCCTCCCTGACAAAACAGACTTTAAAAATGCATTTATCAGGATTTGTAAGTATAATTTTTAAAATTTTTGAACAATTCAGTAAGATTTTAACAAGGTGATTTGTTACTAATATCACTTAAAATTTTTTTAAAAGAATTTATTTATTTGACAGAGAGTGTGAGAGAGTACAAGCCTGGGGAGCAGCAGAGGGAGAGGGAGAAGCAGGCTCCCTGCTTCTTCAGGATCACAACTGGAGCCAAAGGCAGGCAGATGCTTAACTGACTGAGCTACCCAGGTGCCCCTCACTTAAATTTATTTAAGAAAAGATTTTATTTATTTGAGAGAGACCAAGCATGGGGGTGCGGGGAGGGGGAGCAGAGAGGAACAAGCAGCAGACTGCCTACTGAGCTCAGCACCTGACAGAGGTGTAGTCTCACAATGACCTGAGCCGAAATCAAGAGTAGGACACTTAACTGATTGAGCCACCCAGGCGCCCCTTAAAATTGTTTTAATTACTAGTTTAATTAAAATTTTTAGGGGCACCTGGGTGGCTCAGTCGGTTGAGCTTTCCTTCAGCTCAGGTCGGGGTCCTGGGATCAAGCCCCCCATCAGCCTCCCTGCTCAGCAGGAAGCCTCCTTCTCCCTCTTCCACTTCCCCTGCTTGTGTTCCCTCTCTGTCTATCTCTGTCAAATAAATAAATAAAATCTGTAAAAGTTTTACCTATTTTAAACCCTGAATTACATTTTTATGGTTTGATAGGTTCTAACTACAAATAGCCAGGTCAGAATGCATGATGCTTTACAGATACAGCCCTTTAAAGTTGCTTGAAGGTGAAATTTTAGAAACTAATCCTACTTTCTCCAGTAGTTTATATGACTAATAATTTGTCATTTGTGTTATGGGAAAACTATGTGGGTTTAATTTTCTTTAAATAAGAGAGACCTAAACAGTTTAATACCTAGTTGATGTACATTTTATTTAACTATTTAAAAATTTTTTAATGATATTATATTACATAGTTTGGTCAAATTACTCAAAATATGAAGACACCTGACAAATCAGATCAAATAGTGAATTCTGAATCTTTTAATCCTATTGAGTTTTTCTATCAGGGACTCAACATACAAAGAAAATAAAGTGAAACAATTTATAGTGTTAGGACAGATCATTTAGATAACAAAATTTAATATATCATGGATGCTATAACATGTCTATTTAAATTTGTCAAGAAAACTATCTTAATTCCTATTTCTCTCCAAAGTGAGTATATAATTAATTCTACAGAGAAATACATTTAATGTTTTTTTCAGTTACTTGTTATACTTACTCTTAGAAAAACCTGATTTACAATGCTTTTGTTTGCATACATAAAAGTTGTAAGCAGCCCAATTCCAAGAGAAATTCCTGTTAGGAAATAAGTTCCAGTTAATTGAAAGGAAAAAAAAATCCAAGAGCTAACACAATGACATGAATTTAAAGGAAACATATATAATTTTAAAAGCTAAAAAATACAAAGGTTCAAGCAGATTACCAATAAAGAAATAAAATTAACTGACAGTAAAGCAATTCAGTGTTTTATTATACTCTACCTGTTATATGCTGCATAACAAGTTTGACACCCAGAATCAAAATATATGGAAGACTTTTGTGCAGCCACTTGAAGAGATAGCGGAATTCTGAGAAGGAGCTACTACCATGATCTCCAGGCTCTGTGGCAGTATCATCAGGCTGCCTTGCTTCATTGTAGGAGTGACTCCGTAAGCGACTATGTATACATCCATGGGTACAGCTATGGACACCTGACCTTATATTTCTGGAGGTTGGATTTTCAGCATATTCTTTAGGAATGGAATTTATCTGGATGTGAACATCTCCAGAATGAAGACAAGAACCTTCTCCTGTCAATTTTGTATGGATACATTGGGAGGCTGAGGCATCCTCATTGCCTGCAGCTCCTGGAGGGCTGTGCAGTTGACTACAGTTGGCTTGCATGACCCTTGAATACTTTTTCTGTGATCCAGATTTCTTTGCTTCAGGGCTATATCTCCTAAAAAACAAAGAGCAGAAAATATTCTAAGTGAACAGTTAAATACAAATAGTTCTCAGTAGGAATCCTTTATTCATTACAGTAGAGGCCAATAGTCATAGTTGATGAATTATTTTCAGATTATCTATCACTTATTACTACACTCATCCCCCTTCCTTAATGCCAAGGCTGTACCTAAACTATTTTTTAGGGAACATCTCGTACAAAAAAAATTTAGTTTCAGATGCCCTCTTCTCTAATGACAGGAGGAAAGTGCAAAATAGTCAAAGTATGAGAACCCAGCAGATGTTAATAATGTATGAATACTCATTAATACCTGAATACATCAGTGCATTTACTCAGCCCGACTGGAGCAGTTTCATCTCTGATGGAGATTCTACATTCCATAAAAGTGAGACAGTATTTTTTAATGCTTAGAAAGGCTAGGGAGAAAAAAAAAATCCTAATGCCTTTTAAAGCATCAGGGAAGGGCGCCTGGGTGGCTCAGTGGGTTAAAGCCTCTGGTTTCGGCTCAGGTCATGATCTCAGCGTCCTGGGATCGAGGCCTGCATCGGGCTCTCTGCTCAGCAGGGAGCCTGCTTCCTCCTCTCCCTGTCTCTCTGCCTGCCTCTCTGCCTACTTGTAATCTCTCTCTCTCTTGTCAAATAAATAAATAAAATCTTAAAAAAAGAATAAAGCATCATGGAAAACTAATAATAAACATTTCACTTATGTGACCTACAAACTTTGTTTTATGCTCAAATAGCTTTCCCAAGGCTTAAAAGATTTCTAATAACTACTTCCAAGAGTGTTACCTTCCTCCATAAAAGAAAGCTACCCAAATACCTTTAAAATAGGGAGTCTTGAGGAGTCGCCATGTAATTGCTAGGTAACTCTTTAGTCTGAGTAAGGATAGTAATATAGTCTGTCCATTAAAAATGCCATCATCTGGGCGCCTGGGTGGCTCAGTGGGTTAAAGCCGCTGCCTTCGGCTCAGGTCATGATCCCAGGGTCCTTGGATCGAGGCCCACATCGGGCTCTCTGCTCAGCGGGGAGCCTGCTTCCTCCTCTCTCCTCTCTCTCTGCCTGCCTCTCTGCCTACTTGTAATCTCTCTCTCTGTGTCAAATGAATAAATAAAATCTTTAAAAAAAA
>LNAC01000452.1:387130-445818 GCA_002007465.1 Ailurus styani | reverse complement strand
GCGCTCCCCGGACGTCCTCACGCGCGCGTGCGCTGCCCGCCGCGTGCCCGCCCCCGCGCAACGCGCCTAGGGACGGACAGCGGCCGTGGTGCCCGGCGGGCGTGAGGCCGCCTGGGGGTGGTAGCTGTGGAGAGGAGTGGGCTGCGTCTGAGGACCGCCTGTAGGCGTCTGCCTTAAACTATAAGTCTCCGTCATCTATGTGCGTATATACGTGTAATCCACCACACGCCTCAGAGATCTGGACGTTTTGAGTTAAAAATCTTTTGGCTTCGGGAACCTGCCCTAGGAGGAGAGGGCTGACGTTGGGGGTTGTCTATAGTCCGGCCCCGGCTCGTCCCGCAGGATCCTGGGCACCTGCCCTGTGGAGGCTGCCCACCACCCTGGTCTCGCTTCACGCCAGTCTCCTGGGCTCCGAGTTAGAAAAGCCACGTCAGCTGGGAGCTCGGCGAGTCTCTGGAAGAGCTGGGCGGAGCGAGAACGTTCGGGTGTTCGCGTTCGTGTTTCTCGAGCTTAACCCCTGACCGAGTTGTGGCTGGGTGGTGAGGTTTTAACTGAAATGGCTTTTCGGTATGAAACGAAACGTGAGCTAGACCCTGCCAAAACTTGAGGGAGGAGAAGCTAAGAGAAATCGGAGAGAGATTTGGTGGCAGTGGAAGCAGAAGTTAAATTTAAAAACCCTGTCTTGTATGGAATATAGGGAACTCTGCTGTCTTCGCTATAAGTTCTAAAACGAAAAGTTTATTAAAAAAATCTTTAAAAAAATATTAAAACCCCGCCTCTTGATCCCTGGTGAAAATATATTTTAAACGGTATTAAATGTATTCCATGAATCTTCCCCCATCCCGCACAATTACCAAAAGCCTTTCCATTTTGAACTGGAAGTTTTTTACCTTTAATTTATAGAAATTGACGTCAAGTAAATAACTCTTAATGGTCTTCCTACAGTACTGAATTAAATACTCCATGCCCTGTGGGACTGAACTTACTTAGCAAGGGGTTTTCTTTCTTCATTAGAGACAATAAGTTTGCGTATATATGCTATGAGTTGACTATGTAGTGGAATGAGTGATACTTTGTCTTTATATTGGTCACTACCTGACTTATAGCCATTCACAACTTTGCCCAGATTTAGTTCAGTGGTGTGTACTTTCTGAGGCTTCTTAAATCATGAAGTTGTTTGCACTTTATTTTCTCCTGTATCAGAGTACAACTGAGTACACGGTTTATCCTGTTACCCACTTTGAGGCTGTACTTAAGTCAGATTGGTTCTATCACCAAACCCTTTCCCTTGCTTAGAGAGGCACTCTCCACCCCCCCCATTCCCCAATTGGTATTATATCTGCTTCACACTATTAAAATACTGGGCTTTTAATTTATTTTTTAATATTAATAGGTCTCCATGAGCTTGATTAACATAAGTCTTGCTGACAAATTCAGTTTCTGGGTCAGTAAGGCTGTCTTAGTCCTTTTGGGCTGCAAAGTTATAGACTAGGTAGCTCATAAACAACAAATTTATTTCTCACAGTTCAGGAGCCTAAGAAGTCTACTATCAAAGTGCTGGCAGATTTGGTGTCTGGTGAGTACCTATTTCCTTAAATATGTTTCCTATTCTTGCTGTGTTTTTCTATGGTGGAAGGATGGAGGGAACTCTTTGGAATCTCATTCGTGTGCTCTGCCCTCATGACCTAATCACCTACCTCCACCTCCTAATACCATCACATTGGACTTTAGGATTTAGTGTATGAATTTTGTAGGGGACACAAATATTAGGACTGTAATAAAGGCCAGGCTCTGGACTCTTAGTAAAATTTTCAAGAAGACATATTTTTGTATATATCTTTTCATTGCATCTACAACATGGATTTTTTTTTTAAAGATTTTATTTATTTGTTTGACAGAGAGAGACACAGTGAGAGAGGGAACACAAGCAGGGGGAGCGAGAGAGAGAGAAGCAGGCTTCCTGCTGAGCAGGGAACCAGATGGGGGCTTGATTCCAGGACCCTGGGATCATGACCCAACGAAGGAAAACACTTAACGACTGAGCCACCCAGGCGTCCCTAAAATGTAGATATTTTTAGTTTAAACTTTAAAAGGTATGATAAGGAAACAAAGAAGAGAGTCAGTCTCATGTAATCTAGCTATAGGTATAATGGGGCATCGGTCTGTTTTAGTACATTGATAATTTTAATACATTAGGTAGATTTAAAGTTTATTACATTTGTTTATCTCACTCAATGTTTAAATTCTTATTTTAACACATAACACATTGAAGGTATATTAGCACATATTAACTAGTATACTTGGAACTGCACTCCATTCAAACAATTTGACTGAAAAGTAACATTCGAAGAGGAGTACCGAGTTGATGACAAGATTTGACAGTGACAGACTTATTTGATACATTTTCTTTCCACTGGCAACTAGAATGTAGAAATGGGCATTTTATTTTATTTTATTTTTTTTTATTTTATTTTTTAAGATTTTATTTATTTATTTGACACACAGAGAGAGATCAGATCACAAGTAGGCAGAGAGGGAGGCAGAGAGAGAGGAGGAAGCAGGCTCCCTGCTGAGCAGAGAGCCCGATGCGGGCCTCGATCCCAGGACCCTGAGATCATGACCTGAGCCGAAGGCAGAGGCTTTAACCCACTGAGCCACCCAGGCGCCCGAAATGGGCATTTTAATTGATTAATTCAAACAGCATTTGCTGAGTACTAAATGTCAAGAATTGTACTAGATGTTGAAGAGGTAGACATTAAAAAAAAAAAACCACAGTCCTCCCATAGTGACATAAGTGGCTAGACAAGTCTCCATACAAATAATTGTAGTGTACTGGAATAAACACTACAATTGAAGGTTGTATGAGATGCAATGGAAGCAAGAACTGGAGCATTTAACTTTGTCAGGAAGGAACTGCTTCATTAAATGTGTGGTATTTGAGATGAATCTTG
Organism: Ailurus styani; assembly: GCA_002007465.1. Classification (NCBI taxonomy): domain Eukaryota; kingdom Metazoa; phylum Chordata; class Mammalia; order Carnivora; family Ailuridae; genus Ailurus; species Ailurus styani. Next base: position 442,867 of record LNAC01000452.1, on the reverse strand, counting down.
AAGAATATGTCGAAATTTGCCAGGACACAAGCAGTAAATGGATGGACATTTCAGATAAAAACAACATTAGGTGGACAGGCATGGTGTTGAATACAACGGCCCTTTGAAGGAATTAATTTTATTTTGTTTGTTTCTGAAAAAGTAGGGTGTGTATGAGGGAATAGTGAGAGTAGGTATGGGCTAGAAAATGAAAGATTTTGTGGGTCTCATCTAGGAATTTATTCTATAGTTTTTTCTGATGGCCAAAGGAAAGCTACTCAATTTTGAGCAGCAGAGTTTTTTTTTTTAATTTTATTTATTTATTTGACAGAGAGATCACAAGTAGGCCGAGAGGCAGGCAGAGAGACTGGGGGGGTGGGTGGGAAACAGGCTCCCTGCTGAGCAGAGAGCCTGATGTGGGCTGGATCCCAGGACCCTGGGATCATGACCTGAGCCGAAGGCAGAGGCTTAACCCACTGAGCCACCCAGGCGCCCAGCAGCAGAGTTTTGTGACAAGAGTTTGTTTGTTTGTTTGTTTTAAAGATTTTATTTATTTATTTGACAGAGAGAGATTACAAGTAGGCAGAGAGGCAGGCAGAGAGAGGAGGAAGCAGGCTCCCTGCTGAGTTGGGAGCCCGATGCGGGCCTCGATCCCAGGACCCTGAGATCATGACCTGAGCTGAAGGCAGAGGCTTTAACCCACTGAGCCACCCAGGCGCCCAGCAGCAGAGTTTTGTGACAAGATTTGCATTTTCCAGAAAATTCACATGCTGATAGCTTATAGTAATACAAGGTCAGTTAGGAGAGTATTACAGTAGTTGAAGTAGGAGATTAGAAGATCTTGAACTCCTCAGTAAAATGGGATTCATGAGATTGGAGGGGTTATAAGAAGATAAAATAAATAGGATTAAGTCTGATAAATTGTTGCAGTTATGCCCCTCTTCTCAAGCCAATTGGTCATGCCTACCTATATCCATACCCTTGGGTAATCCCCTCCCAGACTGACAAGTCATGTGACTTGTTTTGGCCATTGAGATAATAGCAGTTGTAATTTAGCGGAGACTTGAAAAATGTCTGCACTTTGTGACTTGTCCTTTTACAGCTGATAACCCTCAAGCCATCATGTAATCAAATCAGGCCTTGCCTCCTAGAAGATGAGGAACCACTTGGAGAGAGGCCCCAAGTGTCCCAACCATTTCAGCCTTCCCAGTTGAGGCCCCAAACAAATGTGTGAGGTCATCCTAGACCATCCAGCCCCACCTAAGATGGTTCAGACCAGAAGAATCAGCTAGTCAACCCATAGAATCACAGGAAATAATAAATGTTTCCTTTCAAACCTTCAGATTTGGGGTGCCTGGGTGGCTCAGTCGTTAAGCATCTGCCTTCAGCTCAGGTCATGGTCCCAGGGTCCTGGGATCGAGCCCCACATCACGCTCCCTACTCTGTGGGAAGTCTGCTTCTCCCTCTCCTACTCCCCCTGCTTGTGTTCCCTCTCTCACTATGTTTCTCTCTGTCAAATAAATAAATAAAATCTTAAGAAAAAAAAACCACAAAAACCTTCAGATTTGGAGCGGTTTGTTTCATAATAAAAGTTAACTGATACCCTGGGTGCCTGGGTGGCTCAGTGGGTTAAAGCCTCTGCTTTCGGCTCAGGTCATGATCTCAGGGTCCTGGGATCGAGGCCCGCGTCGGGCTCTCTGCTCAGCAGGGAGCCTGCTTCCCCCTCTCTCTCTGCCTGCCTCTCTGCCTCCTTGTGATCTCTCTCCCTCTGTGAAATAAATAAATAAAATCTTTAAAAAAAAAAAAAAAAGTTAACTGATACCCTAAGTGATGCAAGTAGATGTGGAATGGGAAGAAGTCTAAGATGAATCTCTCTTTTGTAGCTTGGGTGGATGGATAAATCAGTTTTGAAAATCTATGAATATTAGAACAAGTAAATTGGTGGTATTACTAAAGATAATGGGAAATATATACACATGCATACATATACGTGTGCGCATATGCGTATATATATATATATATATATATATATATATTTTAAGATATTTTAAAGTAATTTCTAAACCTAGCATGGGACTTGAACTTACAGCCTCGAGATCAAGAATTGCATGTACCACCGACTAAGCCAGCCAGGTGCCCTGGAAATACACATTTTTAAAGACCAATTTTGGAGGAATAATAAATTCAGCTGTGGAAATAGTCTTAGGAGTTGAGTTCTTGGGACATATAAGTGAAGATATCCAGTTGGCAGTTTGATGTAAAGATCTGGAGATCATAAATTGTGGCTTTGAATGACATTGCCCATTTCTCATTAGTTTTGGGGATTTTTGAAAATTCTTTCATACTTTGTACTTAGTGTTGTCTATCAACAGAAACAACCTCTTCTTTTCCAATCTCTATGCCGTTTATTTTTTATTGTGTTGGTTTGAACTGCCAGTACATGTTGAATAGGAATGGTGAGAGTAGATGTCCTTGCCTTGTTCCTGTTTCAGGGAAAAAACATTCGGTCTTTTACTATTATGTGTTACCTATAGTTTTTCTTGTGTAGTTGTAATTTTTTTTAAAAAAGATTTTATTTATTTATTTCACAGAGGGAGAGAGATCACAAGGAGGCAGAGAGGCAGGCAGAGAGAGAGAGGGGGAAGCAGGCTCCCCGCTGAGCAGGGAGCCCGATGCGGGCTTTGATCCCAGGACCCTGAGATCATGACCTGAGCCGAAAGCAGAGGCATTAACCCACTGAGCCACCCAGGCGCCCTGTAGTTGTAATTTTTTAGTTTAGGTTAATTCCTTTCTTAGATTACTAAGAGTTTTTATCATGAATAGATATTTCTGTCAAATGCTTTTCCTGAGTTTATGGAGAAATCATACAGTTTTTCTTCTTTAGTCTATTAATATGGTGAATTATATCAGTTAATTTTTTTAAGATTTTATTTATTTATTTGACACAGAGAGAGAGAGAGAGATCACAAGTAGGCAGAGAGGCAGGCAGAGAGAGGAGGAAGCAGGCTCCCTGCTGAGCAGAGAGCCCTATGTGGGGCTCTATCCCAGGACCCTGAGATCATGACCTGAGCCGAAGGCAAAGGATTTAACCCACTGAGCCACCCAGGCGCCCTATGTCAGTTAATTTTTAAGTGTTGAATCAGCCTTGCATTTCCAGGATAAAATGTGTTGGGTTGTAGTATATTATCTTTTTTCATATGTTGCATATTATTTACTAATATTTTTTGGTAGATTATGCATCTATGTTTATGGGAGATACTGTCTTTTTTTTTTTTTAAAGATTCTATTTATTTATTGGAGAGAGAGAGAGAGCACAGCAGGGGGAGCAGAAGGCAGAGGGAGAGGGAGAAGCAGGCTCGCAGAGCAGGGAGCCCGATGTGGGGTTCAATCCCAGGACTCTGGGATCATGACCTGAGCCACCCAAGGCACCCCAGGTATTTCCTTTCTTATAATATATTTATCTGGGTATTTCTTTATGATTTGGTAGATTTGCCGGTGAATCCACTTGGCAAAGAATTTTCTTTATGGACAGGTTTTAAACTACAAATTTAATTTCTTTAATGGATATAGGATTATTCAGGTTATATATTTCTTCCTGAGTGAGCTTTGGTAATTTGTTATGGATGAATTGGCATAAAGGCATGTGTAATACTCTCCTAAATATCTATAGTGTCTGTGATGATGTTACCCTCACATTCCTGATTTTGGTAATTTGTGTGTTTTTTTTTTCCTGTCAGTATGGCTAGAAGTTTATAGATTTTGTTATTATTTTCCTTTTTTTTAAGTTTTTATTTATTTATTTTAGAGAGAGAGATGAGAGTACCAGGGTGAGAAGAGCGGGGAGGAGGGAGAGAGGCACAAGGGGAGGGAAATGGAAAGGGAGAGAACTCAAGCAGACCGTGTGCTGAGCATGGAGCTTGACCCCACAATCCTGAGATCATGACCTGAGCCAAAATTAAGTTGGATGCTTAACCAGCTGAGCCACCCAGGCACCCCTGTTGGGATTTTCAATAAAATTTGGTTTCTTTTATTTTGGTGTTATTTATTTTTCTTTGTTGTTTCCCTATTTTTAATTTTACTGATTTCTGCTCTTTATTATTTCCCTTCTGTTTGCTTTGGATTTAATTTGCTCTTCTTTATGTGGTTTCTAGAGGTGTAAGTTTGTTTGTTTGTTTGTTTTTAAGTAGGCTCCATGCCCAACGTTGGGCTTGAATACATGACCCTGAGATTAAATGTCTCATGCTCTGACTAAGCTAGCCAGGTGCCCCTCTAAAGGTGGAAGTTTCTTTTTCTTAAAATTTTTAAGTCTCATGCTCTACCGACTGAGCTAGCCGGGCGCCTTCTTAAAATTTTTAAAAAGATTTTATTTATTTGAGAGAGAGAGAGCATGAGCAGGGAGAAGAGGCAGAAGGAGAGGAAAAAGCAGACTCCCCACTGAGCAAGAGCCATATGCGGGGCTCATTCTCAGGACCCTGAGATCATGACCTGAGAAGAAGGGAGGTGTTTAACCAACTGAGCCACCTAGTTGCCCCTAAAGGTGGAAGTTTGGATCATAGATCTTTTTTTCTATTATAGACATGTGATTTTATGCATTTCTCTCTGAGCATTGCTTTGGCTGAGCCTCATACACTTTGATATGTTGTATTTTTATTTGAACTCAGTTCAAAATATTTTTTAACTTCCTGTGACTTCTTATTTGACCCAGGGGTTATTTAGAAGTGTGCTCATTTCCAAATACTTATGACTTTTCTAGATATCTTTCTCTTATTGGTTTCTCATTTAATTCCGATATATTCAGAGAACATACCTTCTATGATTTTAATTCTTTAAAATTTGTACTATGATCTAGGGGTTCCTGGGTGGCTGAGTTCAGTTAAATTTCTGCCTTTAGCTCAGTTCATGATCCCAGGGTCCTGGGATCAGGACCTGCCTCAGACTTCCTGCTAAGCAGGGAGCCTGCATCTCCCTCTCCTTCTGCCCCACCTCCTAGCTAATGCTTGCATGCGTTCGTGTGTGTGTGCGCGCACCCACCCACACACACTCTCTCTCTCTCTCATTCTCTCTCTCAAATAAGTAAAATCTACTAAAAAATAAAATTGTATTATGACCTAGAATATCATGTCTCTTTTTTAAAGATTTTTTAAGTTTATTTTTTATTTATTTAAATAATTTCTATGCCCATTGTGGGGTTTGAACTCACAACCCCCAGATTAAGAATCACACACTCTGCTGATGGAGCTGAGCCAGCTGGCACCCCTAGACTATCATATGTCTTGATAAATGCTTCAGGTGCACTTGAAAAGAATATGTATTCTGCTATTGTTGGGTCGAGAGTTCTACAAATATCATAGGTCAAGTTGGTTGATAGTGTTATTCAGGTCTTCTCAATCTTTGCTTTCTACTTTTACTCTATCCATTACTGAGAGAAATAGTGAAGGCTCCAAGTGTAATTATGAATTTGTCTGTTTATCCTTTCAAGTTTTTGCTTCATGTATTTTGAAGATCTGTTTTTAGGTCTATACACAATTAAAATTTTTATATCTTCTTGGCAGTTTGATCCTTTTAACGTATATAATATCCCTCTTTATCCATGGTGATACACAGAAAATCCCACTTCCTTTGACTTGTGTTTTAATGTTATCTTTTGCAATCCTTTTACTCCTAATCTATCTGTGGGTTGCTTATTTAATTTCAGTTGAATCTTTTTTTTTTTTTAAAGATTTTATTTATTTATTTCACAGAGGGAGAGAGATCACAAGGAGGCAGAGAGGCAGGCAGAGGCAGAGAGAGAGAGGGGGAAGCAGGCTCCCTGCCGAGCAGGGAGCCCGATGCGGGCCTCGATCCCAGGACCCTGAGATCATGACCTGAGCCGAAAGCAGAGGCATTAACCCACTGAGCCACCCAGGCGCCCTCAGTTGAATCTTTTTTAAAAAAAAACTCAATCTGACAATTTTTGCTTTTATGTATGTTTAGATTATTTACATTAGTGTAATAATTGATGTGGTTGGACAAGTTACCCTTTTACTGATTTCTGTTTGTTTCCTCTTCTTTATTTTTCTCTTTAACCTTTTCTGCCCTTTTTTTTTTTTTGGATTGGGTATTTTTAGTGTTCCATTATCTATTGGTTTTTTTTGGTTCTCTCTCTTTATAAAGATATAAACACTTTCATTTTCTAATTTCTAACTGGTAAAATACATAACAAAATTTATCATCTTAACTATTTTTAGGTGTATAGCTCAGTATTATTAAATATATTTACATTGTTGCACAACCATTCTTCAGAACTTTTCCATCTTGCGAAACTGAAACCATATACCTATTAAGCAATAACTCCCCATTCTCTATCCTCCTAAGCCCTGGCAAATACCATTCTACTTTCTATTTCTATGAATTTGATTGCTCTAGATACTGCATGTAAATGAATTTATACAGTATTCGTCTTTGTGACTGACTTATTTCACTTAGCATAATCTCAAATATTGTTGTAGCATTTATTAGAATTTACTTCCTTTTTAAGGCTGAATAATATTCCACTTTGTCTATATACCACATTTTGTTTATGCATTTATCTGCTGATGGACACTTGCTTTCTTCCACCTGTAGTCTGTTGTGAATAATCTGCTATAAATATGGGTATACAGATATCTCTTTGAGATTCTGCTTTATATTTTGGATATACACCTAGCAGTGGAATTGCTATATCAATTTTTAATTTTTTAGGGAAATGCCATAGTGTTTTCCTTAGCAACTACACTATTTTACAAGGGTTCTAATTTCTCTACATCTTCACCACACCTGTTATTTTCTTCCTCTCTCCCTTCCTTCCTTTTTTTGGTAGTAGCCATTCTGATAGATGTGAGGTAATATCTCATTGTGGTTTTCTTTTATCCAACTTTATTGAGATATAATTGACATGTAATCGTTATGGTTGATTTGCATTTCCATAATGATTAGTGATGTTGAGCATCTTTTCAAGTGCTTGTTAGCCATTTGTATATCTTCTTAGAGATACAGTGTTTTTAATGGTTATTTTAAGGATTATAATATACATCACTAACCTTTCACAGTTTATTTCAAGTAATATGTCAAAATCTTATATCCAGGGGTGCCTGGGTGGCTCAGTTTGTTAAGTGTCTGCCCTCAGCTCAGGTCATGATCTCAGGGTCCTGGGATCAAGCCCCAGGTCAGTCCCCATGCTCAACAGGGAGTCTGCTTCTCCCTCTCCCTCTCCCTCTACCCCTCCCAATGCTTGTGTGCACTCTCTGTCTGTCAAATAAATAAATAAAATAAATTTTTAAAAAAAATTCTAAATCCATATATGTGCTTTTGTTTTCTTCTCTTCTGTTGTGTCATGTTGATTACATTTCTGTCATTTGAAAACTGCATCAAATGATGTTATGATTTTTGCTTGTAATAGTTATACAAATTTTAAAGAACTTTAGTGAAAAAAAGGCTTTTATATTTATCTACATATTTATGTTTCTTTTGCATTTCTTTCATTCCTTAAGTTCTAAGTTTCCCCTCGTATCATTTCCCTTTGTTCTGAAGAACTTCTATTTCTATCAGGTGTGCTGGCAATGTATTCTCTTAGTTTTTCTTATTCTGATAATGACTTTATTTTACTTTCATAATGAAAACTATTTTGATTGATACTTAATTTTGGATAGTTTCTTTCAGCATTTTACAGATATCTCATTGTTCTTACTCTGTAAGGTTTCTAATGAGAAACCTGTAGTCATTTCAGTCTTTGCTCGTCCATATGTTATATATTATTTTCCTCTAGCTACTCTCAAGATTTTTTCTTTATCTTGGGTTTCCAGCAGGTTTTTTTGTTTTGTTTTGTTCAATTGAGTTATAATTGACATATAACACTATATTAATTTTAGGTGTATAACACAACAATTCAGTATTTGTGTATCCAGCAGTTTTATTATGATTTCTTAGGACTCTTAGGAGTGGTTTTCTGTGAGTTTATCCTGTTTGAGATTCCCTGAGATTCTCGAATCTCAGCAGATCTATAAATTAATATCTTTCACCAGATTTGTGGAGCTTTTGGTAATTATTTATTCAAAAAAATTTGTGTATGTGCATTAATGGCTACCCAGAGATATCAAGACTTAATCCTAGAAATTAAAATGTTACTATATTAGGAAAAACAGTCTTTGCTGATGTAATTAAGTTAATGATTTTGAGTTAAGGCCCTTACTCTGGATTTTCCAAGTAGGCCCTAAATGCCATCATCACAAGTGTCCTTATAAGAGAGAGGAGAAGGAGATAACACAGAGACACTGAGGAGAAGGCAGTGTGAAGATGGAGGAGAGAGAGAGAAATGACCACAAGCTAAGGAATGCTGATAGCTCCCAGAAGCTGGAAGAGAACAAGTCACGGATTCTTTCCTACAGCCTCCAGAGGAAATGCAGCCCTTCCAACGCCTTAATTTCAGACTTCTGGTTTCTAGAATTGTGAAGGAATGATTTCTCTTGTTTTAAGCCACAAAGTTTGTGGTAATTTGGTATAATATCAACAGGAAACTAATACACCTCCAGTGTACCTTTATGTAGAAACTAATACACCGGGGTACCTGGGTGGCTTAGTCCTTGAATGTCTGCCTTTGGCTCAGGTCATGATCCCAGGGTCCTGGGATAGAGCCCCGCATTGGGCTCCCTGCTCCGAGGGAAGCCTGCTTCTCCCTCTCCCACTCCCCCTGCTTGTGTTCCCTCTCTCTCTATGTCTTTTTTTTTTTTAAGATTTTTTTTTTTATTTATTCATTTGACACAGAGAGAGAGATTACAAGTAGGCAGAGAGGCAGGCAGAGAGAGAGGAGAGAGGAGGAAGCAGGCTCCCCGTTGAGCAGAGAGCCCAATGTGGGCCTCAATCCTAGGACCCTGGGATCATGACCTGAGCCGAAGGCAGCAGCTTTAACCCACTGAGCCACCCAGGCGCCCTCTCTCTATGTCCTTCTCTATCAAATAATTAAATAAAATATTTAAAAAAAAGAAAGAAAAGAAACTAATGTACCTTTCTGGAGCTCCAGTGACATGAATGTTAGACCATTAGATATTGTCCCATAGATCTCAGAGGTTGTCTTCATTTTCTTTTCAATCTTTTTTTTTCTCTATTCTTCAGACTGGATAATCTCTATTGATCTATCTTGAGGTTTCTTTATCACCTTTATCCTGTTTTTGATCTTCTCTAGTGAAATTATTTTTTAAAGATTTTATTTATTTATTTATTTGACACACAGAGATCAGATCACAGGTAGGTAGAGAGGCAGGCAGAGAGAGAGAGGAGGAAGCAGGCTCCCCGCTGAGCAGAGAGCCCAATGTGGGCCTTGGGCCTCGATCCCAGGACCCTGAGATCATGACCTGAGCCGAAGGCAGAGGCTTTAACCCACTGAGCCACCCAGGTGCCCTCTAGTGAAATTTTTTGTCTGTATATATTTCTCAGTTTAAAATATCTCTTTGTTGGGTGCCTAGGTGGCTCATTTGGTTTAAGTGTCCAACTCTTGATTGCGGCTCAGGTCGTGATCTCAGGGTCAGGCTCTGAGATTAGCAGGGAGTCTCCTTGAGATTCTTTCTCTCTCTCTCTACACCCTCCCACTTGTGTTCTCTCTCTCTAATAAATAAATACATCTTTAAAAAATAAAATAAAATTTCTATTTGTTTCTTTTTTTTTTTTTTAAAGATTTTATTTATTCATTTGACACAGAGAGAGAGATTACAAGTAGGCAGAGAGGCAGGCAGAGAGAGAGGAGAGAGGAGGAAGCAGGCTCCCCGCTGAGCAGAGAGCCCGATGTGGGCCTCGATCCCAGGACCCTGGGATCATGACCTGAGCCGAAGGCAGTGGCTTTAACCCACTGAGCCACCCAGGCGCCCTCTATTTGTTTCTTTTTTATAATTTCTTTTTCTCTGGCTGAGAACTTGTATCTTTCCATTATTTTTAAGCATGTTCATTTTTATCTTATAGAGCATAAGAATACTAACTGTGTGGGTATAATAAGAATTATATATTTGTTCTCTGCCCCAGGTTCCTAACAGAACTTCTAAAACCCTTATAATAATTTCCTGAGCAATAAGGGTGATAGGAATATTTTACGTAGAGGTTCTAACCCTTTGGAATTTCCTGGGTGATAGAAGCATGTTTTGGTCTAATGAGTTGAATCTTGATTGACTCCTGGATAGTTTCAGGATTGGGACTGGTCATCAGGAATACCATGCCATGACTAGAAGTTTAGAACGTTCAGTCCTACCTCTATCCTTAGGAGAGGGGAGAGAAGATGGAGCTTGAGGTAATGCTTAATCATGAGTACATGATGCCTCTATAAAAATCCGTAAACTACAAGGAGAGCTTCTGGGTTGCTGCACACATCCACATGCCAGGAAGGTGATGTACCCCTATTCCGTGGCAGCAGATGCTCCTACACAGGGAACACTTTTAGACCTCATCCTGTGTACCTCTTCATTTAGCTATTCATCTGTATTCCTTACAATATCCTTTATAGAAAACTGGTAAACATAAGTAAATGTTTCCTTGAGTTTTGAAAGCCATTCTAGCAAATTATTAGATCTGAGGGAGTGATTATAGGAACCCTCGACTTTGTAGCCAAGTCAGACAAAAATCAATCCCCTTAGGGACTCATTACTTGTGACTGGCATCTGAATTGAAGATAGTCTTGTGGGACTGAGTCCCTAAGTCCCTAAGTCTGTTAAAATAGGACACCGAGTTGGTATCCAGAGTTGGAAATGCAGGTGATGTGCTTAAAAAGAAACCCCTCATACACTTGGTGTCAGAAGTGTTCTATGGACAGAGAAACAGTTTTCTTTTAGCTGGTATCAGAGAAATGAGATTCGGTAGAATGGGCCTTGTCTCAAGGAAATACGTGGTTTATGAGGAGAAAGGATGAAAGGGTAGGGGGTGAAGAACCTCTGAGCCCTGGATGGCTTTCTAGTCACCCATGGTACGAAATTGCAGCTGCACTGCAATAAGTGACTAAAGGTAAAATTAATAGTGGAGGGGTGCCTGGGTGGCTCCATCAGTTGAGCATCTGACTCTTGGTTTCAGCTCAGGTCATGCTGTCAGGGTCCTGGGATCAAGTCCAGTGAGACCTGCATCCAGCTTGGTGCTCAGCACAAAGACTACTTATCCCTTTCCCTCCCCTTCTGGCATTAGTGGTTCAGTGGTAGAATTCTCGCCTGCCCTCCCCTTCTGACCCTCCCCCAACTCCAGCACTCTTTCTCTCTCTCTCAGATAAATAAAATCTTTTTAAAAAGATTACCAGTGGAATTTAGAAATGGTGGTAGACCCAATTCCTATAGAGTTGGCTTGTTAGATATGTAAGGGAATGCAAAATAATAAGAAACATGTTAACCATGCAATCCCTTGGTTATTGTTATCTGTAATATCTAAAATGAAAGAAAGTATGGTTAGGCTTTGATGCTGGACCAAGCTCAGATTTTGATTGGTCAGAGCTTTGGCCATTAGCCTCAAAGCTGCCGACAAAGGGAAAAATTATGCCAGAACAATAGAAATTACCTTTAATACTTCTGGTCGCCAATAAGGTAGTCAGTGTTGGGGGAAGGCAGAACCAAGAAACTACTGAGAACAGTGGGTATAGTGTGAAGGATTTGTCTCATTTTGTAGATCAGTATCATCAGCTTTCTGAAGAAACTTTACTAAAATGGATTATAAGAGTGAATCAGGAGAAGTATCTTTGGTTTTATTTTTTATTTATTTTTATTTTAAATATTTTATTTGTTTATTTGTTAGAGAGAGAGAGAGACACGGAGGCAGAAACAGGCTCCCTGCTGAGCAAGGATCCTGAGGTGGGGCTCCATCCAAGGACTGTGGGATCGTGACCTGAGCCGAAGGCGGCTGCTTAACTGACTGAGCCACTCAGGTGTCCCGTATCTCTGGTTTTAAATGCTGCTGAGTGAAAGAGTTTGGGCTGGTACAGGACCTGAAGCTCACTGTTAAACAATCACACATGGCTGTACATGATCCAGACACATAGGTGGTTATTCCCAAGAGAACAGCCATCCTGGTGGACGGGATGAAAGTCACTGGAAATTGTGTTTATCTGAGAAAGGATGAACTGCCTCACTCCCCCTATAATTGCCCAATGGAACCAATCGCAGATGAAGCGGCTGATGTGCTTTCTATGCAAGCCGTAAGGGACTGGCTTTATGATGACCGGGCTATTCACTTGATGAATATGCTTATTACTCATGTTCTGGAAGATGCTTTGATTAAGGAGGCCTCTATTGCATGAGCATGCCATGTAACTTTACTTTTGCAAAAATGAAACAATATCACAAGAAGTCCTATTAGATTTGCTGTGTCAGCTTCTCAGTATGGGTTTTACTGAAAACAAGATCATTAAAGTAACAAGAAAATGGGGGAAAGACAGAGGGGCATGTCAGGGGACTTGTCTCATGAGTGGAAGTCTTTAGAAGGTCTTGAAAAATGGAATGAGAGTGGTGGATGTTGACAGTGTTGAAACAAAGACATTGATACAGCACTATCAAAGTTGGATGGGCCTAGGGCACCTGGATGGCTCAGTCATTAAGCGGCTGCCTTCAGCTTAGGTCATGATCCCAAGTGTCCTGGGATCAAGCCCCATATTGGGCTCCCTGCTCAGTGGGGAGCCTGCTTCTCTCTCTCTCCAGCTCCCCTGTGGTTCCCTCTCTCGCCATCTCTCTCTGTCATAAATAAATAAAAATTTTAAAAAATAGGGCACCTGGGTGGCTCAGTCATTAAGCGTCTGCCTTTGGCTCAGGTCATGATCCCAGGGTCCTGCTCAGCGGGAAGCCTGCTTGTCCCTCTCCCACTCCCCCTGCTTGTGTTCCTGCTCTTGCTGTCTCTCTCTCTGTCAAATAAATAAATAAAATCTTTAAAAAAAGTGGGGTCTCACCTTAAAAAAATAAAAAGTTGGATGGGCCAGTGGGACTCCCTGCTAGTTCCTCAATGTTGAAAGGCCCCAGATTAGTCTGCTTCATTGACCTCAGTTTGGAGAAATTTCTAAAGCATAAGGTATAGATTACAGTGAAAAAAATCTACCCAGAATTGCTTGGGGGTGATGGCTAGGTATTTTAATCAGGGTAAAGATTTACCAAGGGGCCAGAATTTTCTGGCCTGACACCTGAGGCCATATGAACTTGTGTGGATAAAATGATCAAGGGACAGAGAAATTTCTGGTACTCCTTTGCAACACAGTTCCATGCACTGTGATATGGAAACCTGTTTATGAAGCTCTAACTTGGACTGTAATCAGATTGAGAGAATATTGGGCGGCTGGGTGGCTCAGTGGGTAAAAGCCTCTGCTTTCGGCTCAGGTCATGATCTCAGCGTCCTGGGATCGAGGCCCGCATCGGGCTCTCTGCTCAGCAGGGAGCCTGCTTCCTCCTCTCCCTGTCTCTCTGCCTGCCTCTCTGCCTACTTCTAATCTCTCCCTCTGTGTCAAATAAATAAATAAAATCTTTAAAAAAAAAGATTGAGAGAATATAGAAAGATAAGAGTTGACAGAATTACAAAATTAGATTGTTGAAACAGGCTTTATGTAAAGAAATTGTCTCTTTTATCTGAATGTTTTATAGGAATGGATATTATGTATGATTGGGGAACACTTTCCATAGTCAGTGTTAACCAACTGAGCTGCCCAGGCACCCCTGGACAAATTCTTTGTGCAATAAAGTGTATGTGGAACATACACTGGGGCTTATCACAAAACCTGGGAGCACCTCCCAGCATTGGCTACTGAGACTTTGGTCTGGAGAATTTCCATTTGAGGGGCAATTACTAGGTTGCTACCAGACATTAATTAAAACTGCCCTTGTGACTGAAGGACATAAAATCTTGAAACCTAAAATGCATTTGATGTCTTGGATGGTGTTGGAAAAACACTGTACTGAGGAGGGCAGTGCCCAGAATAGTTCCATAATAAAATGAAAATGGTTTATACTGGGTCATACTACCTATGGAGTGCAACGATGATGTACTTACAATAGGGAGCCTCTTTTCAAATCCTAGGCCTGACTTTGAAATTTGAGGAGGCTCTAGATTCTGTCATCACTTGGACTATGCCCTGTAGACATCTCGCAGCTGACCAACAAAGATCTCCTTGGTTCGTGGATGGCAGTTGTAAGGTAAGTGGACAAAATCCTGTTTGGAAGACCACCACTCTGATCAGAGGAGGTAAAAATCAGCTATGTGGGCTGAATTGCATACTGTTTTCTTAGCAGTGGTGGAAGAATTGGACAATGAGTGATAACAATCCCTAGATTTCATTTTTACCAGCTCATGGCCAATGGCCAATGAAGGGCAGTGGAAATCTGGCCTATTAAAGGGGGTACCAGTAGGGGGCACAGCTCTGTGAAAAATCACTGTGAAAATTTGAGGGGCACATTGAACTAGGAGATATCAATGCCCATCAGAAAAAAAACTTTTCTGGATATTTTGAATATTATTTTGTGATATTCCAGATCCCATTAAAATCCTCTGAGGGATGTTGATTTTTATTGCTGTCTTCAGCAGTCAGTATGTTGCTTGGATTGAGACTGCAAGGTCTACCTTGACTTGTTTTCCCTTTTGGATTCTAATGTCAGGACTGTTTTCAAAGCCTATGCTGTGTTCTTTAAATCTGTCCTACATCTTTGCTACTTAAGGGTTGATCTTGGACGTTGCTTTGCTTTATACTGTCAGTCAGTTCTCAAGGACTTTACTGTGCTGCTGTGAGGTGTTCTGTGTATGTGTATGTCAGAAATGAGCCCTGAATATATGCTCATTTGTACACAGAACCAAGAGAACCCTTCTCTAGCTCTCTCCTCTCTGGGATTCTCTGCAACTTCCTGCCTCTGTCCTATAGCTAGAATGATGAGGTTTCTCTAGGAGTTTTTGTTGTCCATGCCACAGCAGGAGAAGAGGGAAAAGTAGGGACTTGTCCCCTACAACTCTTTAAAACCCGGGGACCCATTTTCTCCTTTCTCTGTCTACAAAGACAGGTTTTCTCTAAGAGTTTTATCTGCCTGTGCTGCCACTGCCACAGCTTCACTGGGCACCCACCATCCTGTCAAATTCTCTCTCACCACCCACCCCCATACACATACACAAAAGTATGAATCTCCTGTATGGATCCCTTTTCCAATTTGATTCTTCTCCCAGTACTACTTTTGTTAACTTTTCCAGAGTGCTCAGATAGTGGCTTTTGTACTTCATCCAGAGTGTTTAGTTATAATCAGCTGTGGAGACAGGCTTTAGTGGACTATTCCTTGCCCAGCACTGGAATCTTTGAAAACTTATTTCTTAAATTAGCTACTTAATGTCTGTCTCTTCTACTATACTCACTGTCAGTCGGGGCTATTTTGGTTTTATTACTGTATTCCCATTACTAATACAGTTTTTGGCATATTCTAAGAACCCAATAAATATTTACTGAATATATGAATGAATTACTTGACATTTTTGTAGCATTCTATACCATGGATTGTTGTTACCTGGAATCTTTTCCCTTTAGTCTTCCTTATTACTAAAGTCTGCTCGTTTCCTCACTTCTCTAGCTTTTCTTTATTGGTAAGTTACCATTTCTTTCTTTTTTTTTTTTTTAAAGATTTTATTTATTTATTTGACAGAGAGAGAGAGAGAGAGAGAGATATCACAAGTAGGCAGAGAGGCAGGCAGAGAGAAGAGGAAGCAGGCTCCCCACTGAGCAGGGAGCCCGATGGAGGCCTGGATCCCAGGACCCTGAGATCATGACCTGAGCAGAAGGCAGAGGCTTTAACCCACTGAGCCACCCAGGCGCTCTCTCGCTCTCTCTTTTTTTTTTTTAAGATTTATTTATTTATTTGAGAGAGAGTGTGTGAGCAGGAGGGAGAGGCAGTGAGAATCTGAAGCAGACTCTGTGCTGAGTGTGGAGCCTGATGCAGGGCTTGATCTCTATGACCTGAGCCCAAACCAAGAGTTGGACACTCAACCAACAGAGCCACACAGGAGCCTCAAGTAGCCATTTCTTTATGAACATTACAGCTTCAGAATTGCTTTTGAAAAGGGGATACCTGCATAATCAGCTCATATAGGCAACACCTAAATTCTTAGTAATAAATAGTCACCATTTCATCATTCTAGAACAAAGTAGATATTTGTTAACTGCATAGTGGCACTCCTTTGCTGTCCTCTTGTTACCTGTTATTAGGGCCTCTGTAACTCTTTTTTCCCTGTTTATCTAGTTTATTATTTTCTACACAAGCACTTGCTAGAATATTTTCAAATATTTAAGAACATGATTCTTATTCAAATGTAATACGAAAATATTTCAACTATTTTATTCAACTCCTTAATTATGAGAACATATAAGATACTAAGACTGGTTCAAAGGAAAATTCAAGGAACAGAGAATTTATATAGTCAAAGGAATGCTGAAAACTAATTTGTCAATAGATGCAGATTTCTGCATGGTAAGAGACATAATATTTCAGATTATGTTTTTTCCACATGGAACACAGTTAAATCTCTACCAGGAGATTTGTATTTATATGACTAAGGACAGGAGTCATTTGCATTGCTCTCCAATAGGAAGAGCAATTGCTTTGTTATCGGTTACCTGCAAGTTAATCACTACCCCCATAATGTTGTAAAATAGCCCAGTCAAAAGAAAGTCAAATTAAGATGCACATCCCTACACAATCAGCTAATTCCCAGAGGGTCTGCTAAATTATATCTTGTATTCCATTGGAATGATCCCAGTGATCTTTTCTGCCTGTTTCCAAGTTTTGAATGTTTTTTCTCAATGCTCTTTACCCTGACAAGAAAACTTCACTTTTGCTTTTCTGTAGTACCTGTCCCCTCTTCCTTCACAGAATGTTTTTCCCCCTCCTAGTGCCCAGTTATCTCTCTTACTGCCAATAAATCTTGGCCCCAACTTGCTTCCTTTGAACACAAATTTTTGGTTTTCCTTCTTTCACCCTTATATGATGTAGCTGATCACAGTTCACTTCCTAAACATTTGGAGAATAATTTGGAGTGTTAGTTTTTTATTTTATGGTATAGTGAGATGGTATTATTTTTATTAAAAATGGTCTTTATTGGTTTGGCATATGTATATTCTCAGTGTTGCTTTAAGCTCCAGTATAAACTGCAAGTGATCGGTTTTTTTTGTATAGGAATTGTATCCAGTAGGGAACCTGGGTGGCTTAGTTGGTTAAGTGTCTGCCTTTGGCTTAGGTTATGATATTGGGGTCCTGGAATCAGGCCCTGCATCAGGCTCCCTGCTCAGCAGGGAGTCTGCTTGTCCCTCTCCCTCTCTCTTTGCCTCTCTCCCCATTCATGCTGCCTCTTTCTCAAATACATAAATAAATCTCAAAAAAAGGAAAATCGTATCCACTAATTCAGGGCTGGTAAATGCATAGCACTTGTGCTGTCACTTTATCTACTCATACCTATGGCAGATACTGACAACTGATATCAAATTCATTCTTGTTCAGCCTGAACTCAGCCTCAGATTCTTTCTTCACAGAGAAGTCCAGCCATTCCTATCAATCAGTTGAAGTTGACCCAAGGTGAACATGTTTTAAATGAATGCTTTTAGGAAAAATGTCTCCCATCCAAGTACTAACCAGGCCCGACCCTGCTTAGCTTCTGAGATCAGACGAGATCGGGCGCGTGCAGGGTGGTATGGCCGTAGACAAAAATGTCATAGAGCAATCTGGTTCTAGAGTTGGCATATAAGAAGGCAATTTTGTCTCTCTCTCAAAATAAAAATGTCTTTGGGAATTGTTTTTAGGTAATTAGTTATATGAAGTTGAGTATAATCTTAAAAAGTATGTTTTCCTTAATACAAATCAAAACCACAATAGGATATCACCTTACAGCAGTCAGAATGGCTAGAATCAAAACGACAAGAAATAACAAATGTTGGTGAGGAATTGGAGAAAATAAAACCCTTGTGCACTGTTGGGAATGTAAATTGGTGCAGCCACTGTGGAAAACAGTGGAGGTTCCTCAAAAAATTAAAAATGGAAATACCATATGATCCAGTAATTCTGTTACCCAAAGAAAACAAAAACAGTAATTCAAAAAGATATATGCATCCCTATGTTTATTGCAGCATTATTTAAAATGGCCAGGATCTGGACCAAGTGTCCATTGATAGATGAATAGATAAAGAAGATGTGATATATATATATATACATATATATATGTATATATATATATAATGGAATATTATTCAACTAAAAAAGAATGAGATATTGATATTTCTGGCAACATGGATGGACCTTGAGGGTATTATGCTAAGTAAAATAAGTCAGACAGGGGGCGCCTGGGTGGCTCAGTGGGTTACAGCCTCTGCTTTCGGCTCAGGTCATGATCTCAGGGTCCTGGGATCGAGGCCCGCATCGGGCTCCCTGCTCAGTGGGGAGCCTGCTTCCCCCTCTCTCTGTCTGCCTGCCTCTCTGCCTCCTTGTGATCTCTCTCCCTCTGTGAAATAAATAAATAAAATCTTTAAAAAAAAATAAGGCAGACAGAGAAGGACAAATATCACATGATTTAACTTACATGTGGAATGTAAAAAACCAACCAAACAAAAAGCTGAATCAGACTTAAAACTAAATACAGAGAACAAATACTTGTTTGCCAGAGGGGAGGGCAGTAGATGGGTGGACAAAATGGGTGTAGGGGAATTGAAGGTACAGCCTTCCAGTTATGGAATGAATAAGTCACAGGGATAAAATGTACAGCATAGGGAATATAGTCAATGGTATTGTAATAGTGTTGGGTGGTGACAGATGGCAGCTACACTTGTAGTGAGCATAGCATAAAGTATAGGGTTATCAAATCACTATGTGGTACACCTGAAACTAATGTTAACATTGTATGTCAACTATACTTCAACTAAAACAATATAGATAACTTGAAAAAAAGAAATATGTTTCCTTTTTTTTAGCTAAAAATCCAAACTACCAAAGTGGATACAATTTTATATAGAAATTTATTTCTATCATGGTTAACCATCTGGAAAATAAAGATATGGATTTATTAACCTAATTTCAATTTTTTTCAACTTTACACCTTTTATTTGTGCTGCTTGTGCTTTGTCTTGAAAATACCTTCTCCCTCTGCCCTAACAATGCATTGGGAGGGAGGAGGTAGCAAAAATAAAAAAATAAAAAACATCCCTCCTTATTGCACATGAACACATTATACAGGCCCACCTGGTGAAGGATGAGCCTTGGCACATTCTCAGATCCCTGTTCAGGAGGGGATTGGGTTACTGGTGTGGCAACACATGTGAGAGGGTATCTCCAGGGCAGCTACTGTAGTCCTAGCTGTTGGTCCTTGTGGTTTCCTGGTTCTCCATGCCTTCCTGGTACTGCTTCCCACAGTGATACCTCCAGTTTTGTTTTGTTTTTTTGTTTTTTTTTTGTTTTTTGTTTTTTGTTTTAAGATTTATCTATTTACTTCAGAGAGAGAGAAAAAACATGAGTGGGGAAGGGACAGAGGAATAGAATCTCAAGCAAATACCCTGTTGAGCACAGAGCAGGCTTGATCTCACAACCTGTGAGATCATGACTGAACCAAAACCAAGAGTCCAATGCCCAATGGACTGAGCCACTCAGGTGCCCCTCCAGTGTATCTTTTTTTTTTTTTTTTAAGATTTTATTTATTTTTTTTTTGACAGAGAGAGACACAGTGAGAGAGGGAACAGAAGCAGGAGAGAGGGAACAGAAGCAGGAAAGAGAGAACAGAAGCCGGGAAAGTAGAAGAGGGAGAAGCAAGCAGACTTCCCGGAGAGCAGGGAGCCCGATGTGATGTGGGACTCAGTCCCAGGACCCTGGAATCATGACCTGAGCTGAAGGCAGACACTTAACGACTGAGCCACCCAGGCGCCCCTCCAGTGTATCTTTTTTTAATGTAGTTACATTTGATCCCAAAGTAATGTGTTTTAGGTTGAAAAACTGTTTGGTTTCCGTGCATCTAGAGAGTTTTGTCATAGGTCAAGGAGGTTTCAAAACCAGAAATTAGTTACTCCTTTCTTGTAAAAGAACTTTATAGTAAGTCTCAGATCTATCATATGTTCAAAAAAAAAAAAACTTGTTATTTTGTAGAGGAAAGTTCAAAACAGGAGATATGAGAGATCTATTGGCTTTAATGTTCTCAGTGCTCTTGATATATACATAGAACAATTATTAAAAATGGACAGTGGTGCCAAACTCCCTTAGATTCAGCTTGGACAAACTGCTTGACTTTGCTCTGTCTCAGTTCCTTCTTCTTAATTTGGTTAGTTTGAGAAATTTTTTACATATTTATTTGTATAATTGTGAGCAATACACACTAACATTCATATACACATACACATGTTTGGATGCAAATATATATATATACACTTTCTTATGTATGGTGTTTAGAGCAATCTAAGAACATGATAAGCACTGCACATCTTGGTTATTATTTATCTTTACAAATGAAACTTAATGCCATTCCTCAAATGCTTACCAGTACCACATCTTTCTCCTGAAAGTATTAAAATTTATTTTAAATATTTATATCATAATTACATGATTCTTTTATTTTCTTTTTGTAAATAGGTTTTTTGATATATATTTTTTAAGATTTTATTTATTTATTTGACAGAGAGAGCGAGATCACAAGTAGGCAGAGACAGGCAGAGAGAGGAGGAAGCAGGCTCCCCACCGAGCAGGGAGCCTGATGCGGGCCTCGATCCCAGGACCCTGAGATCATGACCCGAGCCGAAGGCAGAGGCTTTAACCCACTGAGCCACCCAGGCGCCCTGTAAATAGATTTTTTTAGCGAGCTGTTTGCTCAGGAAAAGAAACTCTCAATTTTTTCAGATCCAGAAAAAATAGATCAATTTAAAATATTCCTCATAAAATGGCTGTAAGACGCAGCAAGTGCTAAGAAACTTGAATTTATGAACATAGCCACATGCTTTTTTCCTTTCAGTTTGATTTAAATTTAATATCCTCCCACAATGGAAAATGATTTACAATAAAGAGATGAACTGGAAGGAATAGGAAAATGGAAACAAGATGTCATTTCTTTTACTATCCAACAGATTTACCATCTGTTTTAAAATGGTGTTTGACCATCTACAGTAAATGAAACAAAATGCTTTTTAAAATAATGTAATACTTTAAACTATTTTTACTACTAAACTCTCTCTCCTTTGTGAACACATTCATTTTACTGAGTAAAGGTTTATTTAAGCTCCACTTACATCTATGTTGTTTTTAGCTCATTTCCTTTTTAAAAAAGCAATTGGTGAGTTTATTTCCCAGTTTAGCTGTTATGATAAAATATAAAAGACATTTCTGTTTTGGCCTCTACTATAGCATTATTGAAAGCTATGAAAGTCACAGCAAAATATAGGACAGCATAAAATTAGAAACTGCTGGTATTTCTTTAGCAGCAGTTACTGCGCTGGCAGTTTTCACCCCTCTTGCTACCAGCGCAAATCTGAGAGTCACCTCTTTGTACCAAACACCAAAACCTAAGTGTGTTGTTTTTTTTATCTTTTCTAATTACACTTTTTATTTTCTTTCTTATTCATCTTCATTCATAAAAATGGTTAAGTAATGATAGTAGAGATTATAAGAAACATAAATGAGTTTTTCTCATATAAAAATTAATTTTTATTCACTCAAGCTAACTTTTTTTTTTAGATTTTATTTATTTATTTGACAGAGAGAGAGAGATTACAAGTAGGCAGAGAGGCAGGCAGAGAGAGTAGGAAGCAGGCTCCCCGCTGAGAGGGAGCCCGATGCTGGGCTCGATCCCAGGACGCTGAGATCATGACCTGAGCTGAAGGCAGAGGCTTTAACCCACTGAGCCACCCAGGCGCCCCACTAACTTTTTAAATAGCAGCTTTATTGAGATATTATTCACATAGCATAAAATTTTACCCTTTTAGAGTATACAGTTCAGTGGGTTTTTATCCACAGAGTTGTATAACTATCATTATAAATTTAGAACATTTTCTTCACTTCAGAAAGAAACCCAGTACTCATTAATAGTTACTCCTCATTCCCCCATCCCCTAGCAATCATTAATCTACTTTCTGTCTCTTTGGGTTTACCTATTCTAGACATTTCATATAAATGGAATCATTTAATATGTAGCCTTCTGTGATTGGCTTCTTTCACTTAGCAAAGTATTTTCAAGGTTTATCTTTGTTGAAGCATGCATCAATATTTCTTTCCTTTTTATTGCTCAGTAATATTCCATCATATGGATATGACATGTTTGTTTATTCATTCACCAGCTGATGGACGCCTGAATTGTTTCCCGCTTGTTGATAATGTTAAGACAATGCTGCTTTTAACATTCATGTATAAGGTGTTTTGTTTTTAAGATTTTATTTATTTGATAGAGCAAGCTCAAGCAGGTGGAGGGACAGAGGCAGAGGGAGAAGCAGACGCATGCTGATCAAGGAGCCTAACTGGCTTGATCCCAGGACCCTGAGGTCATGACCTGAGCGGAAGGCAGATGCTTAACCTACTGAGCCCCCCAGGTGCTCTAAGGTTTTTTTTTTTTTTTTTTTTAAGATTTTATTTTCAAGTAGTCTCTACCCCCAACATGGGGCTCAAATTTAAAACCCCAAGATCAAGAGTCACATGCTCGGGGGATACCTGGGTGGCTCATTTGGTTAAGCATCTGCCTCTGGCTCAGGTCATGATCCCAGGGTCCTGGAATCGAGCCCTTGGGCTTCCTGCTCAGCGGGGGAGTCTGCTTCTCCCTCTCCCTCTGCCCCTGCTTGTGTTCTCTCTCTCTCTCTCTCTCAAAACAAACACAAAAACAAGAGTCACATGCTCTACCGACTGAGCTAACCAGGAACCCCCATGTATAAGTTTTTATAAGGACATATATTTTCATTTTTCTTGAGTATATACATCAGAGTGGAATTGCTGGGTCATATGGTAACTCTATGTTTAACCTTTTGAGGAACTGCCAGGCTATCTTCCATAGTTAGGCCATACCATTTTACATTCCCACCAGCAGTGTGTGAGGGTACCAATTTCTTCACATCCTCTCCAACACTTGCTATCTGTCTTTTTGATTGTAACTATCCTAATGGGTGTAAAGTGGCATCTCATTGTAGTTTTGATTTGTATTCCCCTCATTGCAAATGATGTTGAGCATTTTTTCATTTGCTTATTGTCCATTCGTATGTCTTTGGAGGAATATCTTTTCAGATGCTCTTTTAAAAAAATTCGTTTTGGTTTTTTTTTTTGAAAAATGAAAAAACATTTAAAACCTATTCACATAGGTTCTAGTTCAGTTTGTTAGTATAAATTGTCATAGCTGGTCACTGAAAACAAACATTTAAAATTGGTTTACCTCAAGATGTTGTGCAGAAAAATGGGTGAAGGATAAACTGTCTAGACATAGCTCCGCTTAGCAGAATGGCCCTCTTGTTTCTCTGTGTGCCCCAACCCATGGTGATAATGGCACTCATCCTGGTGGCATGCTGCGTGTGTTGGTTTAGTGTTGTGCTTGTTGTAGTAGAGCAAAATGGGTGTCAGGCTGTCACCATTCACACAATTTTTTTAAACGAAACTTTTACTAAAGGAGTGTCTTTGGATTATCTGTTTTTAAAACCTCTGAACCATGACTTGGAACGTAAAGTAGGCTGTGGCTGTGGACTTCAGAACAACCATCAACAATACTGTTCAAGAAATTATAATTTACATCCATTCAGAGCTATAAATGCTAGTCTTTCCCTCCCCCAATAAAAAGATCATTAACTTTAAAAAATTAGGGTTTTTATCTTACTGGTGGGTTTACATTACTGGATACAACTTCTATATCAGATACGTGATTTGCAAATATTTTCTCCTATATTGTGGGTTGTCTTACTTTTTTGATGGTATTTTTGAAGCACTAAAATTTTTTATTTTGATGAAGTCCAGTTTATCTATTTTTTTCCCTTTGCTTGTGCTTTCAGTGTCATCTCTAAGGAAACCATTTCCTAACCCACGGCCAGAAGAATTTACTTTTTTTTTTCCTAAGAGTTTTACAGTTTTAGTTCTTATATTTGTCATTTGTTTTGAGTTAATTCTTGTATATGGTGTGAAGTAGGAGTACAAATTAATTTTTTAATTTTTTTTAAGATTTTATGTATTTATTTGACAGAGATCACAAGTAGCCAGAGAGGCAGGGAGAGAGAGAGGAGGAAGCAGGCTCCCTGCCAAGCAGAGAGCCCGATGTGGGAATCTATCCCAGGACCCTGAGATCATGACCTGAGCGAAGGCAGAGGCTTTAAATGCACTGAGCCACCCAGGCACCCGCAAATTAATTTTTTAAAAGATTTTATCTATCTATCTATCTATCTATCTATCTATCTATCTATCTATCTATCTATCTATTTGAGAGAGAGAGAGAGAGCACACACACATGAGCAGGGGGAAGGGCAAAGGGAGAGGGAGAAGCAGACTCCCTGCTGAGCAAGGGACACAGGCTGCATACCAGGACCCTGGGATTATGACCTGGGTCGAAGGCAGGCGTTTAACTGACTGAACCACCCAGGAGCCCTCAAGTTAATTTTTTATATGGGTATCCAGTTTATTGAAAGACTATCTCTTTCCCATTGAATTTCTTGACAACTTTCTTGAAAATCAGTTGACCAGAAATGTAAGCATTTACATATATATCTGTCTATACCAGTACCATACTTCCTGATTTCTGGCTTATTTTTATGTTTTGAAATCAGGAAGTGTCAGGACTCCAACTTTAGTCTCTTTTTCAAGATTGTTTTGGTTATTTTGGATTTCATTTCTGTATGAATTTTGGGATCAGCTTGACAATTTCTGAGGTTTTGTGTGGCTTTCGTATCTTTATGCATATATAAATATATCTTCTACAACACATGAATATTTTAAAACAAAATTATAATGATATTATGTTTTTCTACAACTTTCTTTTCTCTCCCAACATTTTATTATGAAAAATTTCAAACAGAGATAATGAAGGAATTGTAGTAAACACCCAAACACACTGCCCTCTCCATCTCCCACCCCCAGTCTATATTCTACAGGTGACATTTTGGTATATTTGCTTCATCATATAACTAGCTATTCCTAGCTATAACCACCTATTCCATGTATCCATCAAACCATCTTATTATTTTGTGCATTTTAGAGCAAATCACATGTATCAGTACACTTCACCTTTAAATATGTCATCATATGTATTGTTAACTAGGGTTCCATTTTTTTTAAAGGTATGAGGAGATTTAATTTTTTTTAAATTTTATTTATTTAGAGAGAGAAAGAGAGAGAGACAGCATGAGCAGGGGGGAGGGGCAGAAGGAGAAGCAGACTCCCCACTGAGCAGGGAGCTCAATGCGGGACTCAGTCCCAGGACCCTGGAATCGTGACCTGAGCTGAAGGCAGATGCTTAACTAACTGAGCCACCTAGGCATCCCCAGCGTTCTTTTTCTTTTTCTTTTCTTTTTTTTTTAAGGAACAGTGGGTTGCCCCATCTTTTCCTTTTCTTTTTTTTAAAAGATTTAATTTGTTTATTTGACAGAGACCCAGCAAGAGAGGGAACACAAGCAGGGGGAGTGGGAGAGTGAGAAGCAGGCTCCCTACTGAGCAGGGAGCCTGATGCAGGGCTCAATCCTAGGACCCCGGGGATCATGACCTGAGCTGAAGGTAGATGCTTAACTAACTGAGCCACCCAGGCACCCAGAGTTCAGTTTTTTTTTTATAACTTTTTTATACAAAGTGAAATGCACAAATCTTGAGTGTGTATCTTGTGAGTTTTGACAAATATGTTCACCTGTGTAACCCTAACCCTTTTTAAGATATAGAACATTTTCATCACCCCCAAAAGATTCTGTATGCCCCTTCCTACTCAATTTCTGTCCCTAACCCTTGTGAAAAAAATCACTATTCCAATTTTTTAAACAAATATTTAACATAAAAATGTGACTTTTAGGGGTACCTGGGTGGCTCAGTTGTTTGAGTGTCTGACTCTTGATCTCAGCTCAGGTCTTGATCTTGCAGTCCTGAGTTTTGAGTCCCATGTTGGGCTCTGTGCTGGGTGTGGAGCGTATTTAAAAAAATGTAACTTTTAAAAATTATAAAAAAGTAAGTGGTTAGAACTTAAAAACTGGAAAAGACCTGTGTTAAGAGTCTTAAGGGGACCTTTGTGCACTGTTGGTGAAAAAGTAAATTGGTACAGCCACTGTGGAAAACAATAGGGAAGTTCTTAAAAAAATTAAAAATAGAACTATCATATACTCCAGCTATTCCACTGATACATATTTATCTGGAAAAAAATACCTAATTCAAAAAGATAAGTGCATCCCTTTGTTATCACATTTTTTATAATAGTCAAGATATGGAAACAACCTAAGTGTCCATCAGTGGATGAATAGCTAAAGAAGATGTAGTGTGTGTGTGTGTGTGTGTGTGTGTGTGTGTGTGTGTGTGTACATATACACACAATGGAATACTACTCAGCCACTAAAAAGAATGAAATCTTGCTACTTGCAACAACGTGGACGGACCTTGAGGAAATTATGCTAGGCAAAATAAGTCAGAGAAAGACAAATATTATATGATTTCACTTGTATGTGGAATTGAAAAAAAATGAACAAACAAAAAGAAACAAAACTGTCAGATACAGAGAACAGAATGTCACTTACCAGAGGGGTGGTAGATTGGGAAGTTGGGCAAAATGGGTGAAATACAAACTTCCAGTTATAAAATAAATAAAGCATGAAGATGTAACATATATAATGGTGAGTACAGTCAATGATATTGTAATGCATACCTGAAAATTGTCAGGAGGAGATTAAATTCTAAAAGTTAACTTTCTATGGGAATAGATAGTAACTGGATTTATTGTGGTGATCACAGTGTATACACATATCAAATTGTTATATTGTATACATGAAAGCAGTACATGTTGATTACACTTCAATAAAAACATGAAAAAATGTGTGTAGGGGGTGGAATCATACATTTGAATCTATAACTTCCATGTATGATGGTCTAGCCTCTAGACCTTTGTCATCCAGTATGGTAGTCACTAGCCACATGCAGCTATTGAACACTTGAAATGTAGCTCGTTTGAATTGAATTGTGCTATAAGGTGTAAATATACACCAGATTCCTAAGATTTAGTACAAAAAAAGAATGTAAAATATCTCACAAATAATTTTTTTGTGCGTTACATGTTGCAGTGATAGTCATTTTGGATATATTGAGTTAAATAAAATAGATTATTAAAATTAATTTCATTGTTTCCTTTTGCTGTTTTTAATGTAGCTACTTAAAACTTAAAATGACACATGCGACATAATTAAATTTCTTTTGGACAGTGTTACTCTGACCTGAAAGATGAAGATTCTAATACTTAATAGTTGCATAATAGTCTGCAGTAGGAATATAAATTCATTCATCATCCCCCCCCGATTACATTCAGGGTTTTGTAGCTCGTTTTATTTGTTCGTATGTTATACTGCTTTATCAGTTATCTTTTGCTGTGAAACAAAATCATCTAAATTTAGTGTCTTAAAATATCGGAGATTATTTCTCACAATTCTGAGGGTAGTTCTAGTCTGGGCCAGCTCAGCTGGGACTGGATGATTTAGGATGTCCTCAATCATGTATCTAGGGGCCTCAGCTAGAATGGTTGGGATAACCAGAGGCTCCTTCACATGATCTGTCATCCTCCAGGAGGTTGGTCTGGGGTTATTTTCACACAGTGGTGAAGGGAAGGGTTCCTAGCAGCAAGAGAGAGCAAGTTCCAATATGCAATTATTATACATTCTGCTTGTGCCACATTTGTCCCCCCCTCTCCTTTGGCCAAAGGAAGTCACCTGGCCAGATCTAATATTCAAAGGGTTAGAGAAATAGACTTAACTTTTCTAGTAGGTAAAGAATTTACTTCTCCAGGAAGGAAAAGCAAATCACTTTGCAAAAAAGGTGAGTGTGCCAGCAATTATAGGGAGCTATATATATGAAAGGAAAATCCAATAATCACTGCTGGGGAGCTCTGTTGAACTTCTCCCTACTCCCTGAAACTAACGTGGCACAGTTAGCAGGGGAGGCCCCAGTATGAGGGAGCAAAGAAGAGAGATCTGAGTCATAAGGAAGCAGTAAGGCCCAGTGAATGCCTTGGACTCTGACCAATTACTTGAACCACTTCTCCTAAGAACTGAGGGGCCCAGGAAAACATTTTTAAGTTGGTAACATGAGACTGAACAGAAGTGTTTTCTACTCTGATATCTACAAAACTAAACCACATGCCTCACATGTAACTAAAATGTTCCACAGAGTAAAAATTGAGGTGGGGTTCTGGTGGTTGTGGCTAGAGCCATTGTCCCCTTAGTTTATTTGTGTTCTGTGAATGTTCATAACTTTTGTAACCCTAGTTTCTCAGAATTTCTCATTAGAAACTTAAAGNGGGGGTAGGGAGGGAAAAATAATGAAACAAGATGGGATGGGGAAGGAGA
Organism: Ailurus styani; assembly: GCA_002007465.1. Lineage (NCBI taxonomy): Eukaryota > Metazoa > Chordata > Mammalia > Carnivora > Ailuridae > Ailurus > Ailurus styani. Next base: position 414,417 of record LNAC01000452.1, on the reverse strand, counting down.
CAAACCATAAGAGACTCCTAATCTCACAAAACAAACTGAGGGTTACTGGGGGGTGGGAGGGTAGGGATAGGGTGGATGGGTTATGGACATTGGGGAGGGTTTGTGCTTTGGTGAATGCTGTGAAAGATGTAAGCCTGATGATTCACAGACCTGTACCCCTTGGGCAAATAATAAAAATAAAATTAAAAAAAAAAAAAGAAACTTAAAGAATTACCTTTACCTGCGTGCCTGGGTGGCTCAGTCAGTAAAGCTTCTGCCTTTGGCTCAGGTCATGGTCCCAGGGTCCTGGGATTGAGCCCCGCATTGGGCTCCCCGCTCAGCGAGGAGCCTGCCTCTCCCTCTCCCACTTCTGCAGCTTGGGCTCTCTTTCTGTGTCAAATAAATTAAAGAAATCATTAAAGAAAAAGAATTACCTTTAGGGTATTTGATCTTGAGGCTGGTATCTTCCATAAATATCATTGTTTCAAGAGCTTTCTTGAGGTGGTTTTGCTAAGACATAATTCTAGTTTGACAATTATTTTCCTCTCAAACTTTAGAGATATTACCATGCATACCTCCGAGATATTGCAGATTTGATTCCAGACCATGGCAGTAAAGCAAATATCTCAATAAAACAAGTCAAATGAATTTTTTGGTTTCCTAGTGCATATAAAATTTATGTTTATGCTAATTAAGTGTGCAATAGCTTTATGTTTAAAAATACACAATGTGCACACATTAATTAAAAAATACTTTAGGAACGTCTGGGTGTTTAGTGTCTGACTCTTGATTTCGGGTCAGGTCATGATCTCAGGGTCATGGGATTGAGTCCCGCATCGGGCTCTGTGCTGGGCATGGAGCCTGCCTAAGATTCTCTCTCAGGATGCCTGGGTGGCTCAGTCAGTTCAGCGTCTGCCTTTGGCCTGGGCCATGATCCTAGGGTTCTGGTATTGAGCCCTACATCAGGCTCCGTGCTGAGCCTTCTTCCTCTGCCTGCTCTGCCTGCTGCTCCCCCTGCTTGTACTCTCTCTCTCTCTCTGACAAATAAATAAATCTTAAAACAAACAAACAAAACCCAAAAAATCCTCTTTCCCCTTCTACTCCTACCCCCTCTAAGAAAAACTTTATTGCTAAAAAATGCTATAACCATCATCTAAGTTTTCAGTGAGTCATAATCTTTTTGCTGGTGGAGGGTCTTGCCTCCATGTTGATGGCTGAGGACTGATCAGGGTGGTGATTGCTAAAGACTGGGGTGGCTGGTGGCTGTGGCAATTTGTTAACATAAGAGAGCAATGAAGCTTGTTGCCATGTCATTTGACACTCTTCCTTTCATGAGATGATTTCTCTGCAATATGTGATGCTGTTTGATAGCATTTTACCTACAGTAGAGCTTCTTTCAAACTTGGAGTCAATTGTCTCAAGCCCTGTCACTGTTTTATCAACTAAGTTTATGAATAGTCTAAATAATTTGTTATTTCAATAGTCTTCACAGTATCTTTACTAGGAGTAGATTCCATTGCAAAAAACCCACTGTCTTTGGTCATCCATAAGAAAGAAGTCCTCATTCACTAAAGTTTTATCATGAGATTGCAGCAATTTAGGCACATTTTCAGGCTCCAGTAGTAACATCAAAGAACACTGATCACTATAACAAATATAGTAATAATGAAAAAGTTTAACATACAGTGAGAATTCCTGAAATAATAACACAGAGACAAGAAATAAGCAAATGCTATTAGAAAATGGTGCTAATAGATTTGCTCAGTGCAGGGTTGTTACCAGCCGTAGATTTGTTTTAAAAAATGCAGTATCTGTGGAACACAATAAAGTGAAGTGCAATAAAATGAAGTATGTCTGTATTTCACTATCTTCTGGCTTCCACTGTTGCTAATGAGAAATGTCTTATCACTTTCATTTGTTCTTTTGTAGGTAAGTTGTCTTTCTTTCTAGCTGTTGCTAGAAAGGATCTTTTTCTTTGGTTTTCTGTACTTTCACTATGATGTATCTTGAGTGGATTTCTTTTCATTTCTTTACATTGGAAATCATAGTTTCTTTAAACTAAGAATTTGAGTTTTATTAATTCTGGAAAATTCTCAGTCATAATTTTTCAAATATAGCCTCTGTTCCATTTTCTTCTTCTGGAACTCCAAATGTACATTGGATCTTTACACTTTATCATCAATGACACATTTTTTTTTCATCCTTTCCATTTCTTTGTGTCTGTGTTACATTCTAGGTAACTTTTTTGGGCTGTCGTCTAGGTAATTATTCCACTGAACTGTTCAGCTATTTAATCTTTCCATTGATTTTGTACTTTCAAATATATTTTTCATTTCAGAAATTCTCTTTGATTGTCTAATCACTAACCACTCTCATGCTATATTTTAGCCAAGTTACACTGCTTACAGTTATCCATATGTTGATAGTAGTTAAAGCTGGATAATGGGTATGTGGGGGATTCATTATACACTTTCATCTACTTTTGATATGTTAAGTAATTTCCATAACAAGCTTCAAATTGGAGGTGGGGAAAATCATCACACTTTAAAAGATTGGAAACAGTCAAACAACTAGGCCATATGAAAACAACTTAAACTGGGTCGGTCACAGAGAAGACAGAATTGTGGGGTGTGGAACTTTTCTTGGAATGCAATGAAGGATTCCGAATGGATAGAGACCAGCAGGAAGGGAGGCTGAGACAGAAAAGAAGTTGGAAATAGGAAATGGATTCTAAGTGTTGGTGGGAGGACACAACTGTCTATTCATTTTTCCACGGAGACTAGAATCAGAGAGTCATTGAGAATCATCTCATATGCTATCTTCATTTGAATAAGATGGGTTGCTGGTGTTGGTTTCAGGGATTTGGGGAAGGTGAAAACTCTGGCTTCTGCCAGGGTAGCATCATTGCTCCATTCTAGCTAGTCCAGTATAGCCAGTCTGACTTCTTGACTTAACTGGTATCATCACCAACCAATCCATGCCTTGTTGCTAAGAAAAAACACGTAAGAGGTGATGAAGAATAGTTTAGACTTTCTTAGATGACATAATTTTCTCTTCCTACTTTCTCTCTTCATGAAAATTTAAAGAAAAATCTTGTTAAAAATCAGTAGAGCCTCACATTCAAGGATTTTCCACACACAAAACAATGCCTGAAATATGTCTTTGGAATCACCAAGGTTTCTCTTATAAACATTTTAATAACACTTCTCTCTTTAAAAAATGTGGTTGCTTATGTCATGTTATTGTATCGTTACAGCAACTCTCTTGGATGAAGAGGTTATTATTAAGTCATTTTATAGAAGTAAGAAAAAAACAGTACTTTTTTGCTCTACTTTAGTAGTTTTGGGTTCCTTCAGTTTGACATCTCATTCCTGGCACATGAATAAATATTTGTTGGATGAATGCCATTTAAAATATGGTTGGATTTATGAGATTTTAAAATTTTATGTATAGTTTTTCAAAAAATGAGATTCTCTTTTGGCTCCCTCCAATATAGTCTTTTCAACTAGGAAGAAATCTCTGCAGTGACTTAGACAAGTAAATTTTTATTTGGAAAAACTGAGTTAAAATGTCCCTTTGAGCTGTTATCCACCCCTAAAGAGCTATCACATATAATTGACAACCTCATTGGCTACATATTTTTTTAGGCATGATAAAATAACATTGTAATGAAAAACTTGGAAGTTTTAAGGAAAAAACACTTTGTCATTAAAATGTAAACCAACACAGTAACTTCATACTTTAGAATAAAATTTGGTATATTAAAAGCTTGATAGTGAACTGTAGTAGGATTAATCACACTCTTTATCATTTACTGAGTGGTACTTGAAGCCATTATTAATGGGAAAATAAAGGTATTGTAATTGTATTGCTGCTGAGATTAACAGTGTTCAGATATTTAAAACATTACAACAAAGACACACATGAGGGCGCTCTAATCAGTCAGAAACTGGAAGTGCATACGCATTTCTCTCTAGGACTTAGATTTTTAGTAAGTCAAAACCAATACTACACAGATATACAGATGGGATAATTAAGGCCCAAAGATATTATGACTTTATATGCCCTATTATTTAGAGTAAATAGAGTATTAATATTTTTTGAAAGATTGTACAACAGTCCCTTGATAGTGAATTTATGCTGGAGACTTGACTCTCATCCTGGCAAATTCTTATTTCAGATCTTTACCCAGAGTATGGTATAATTTATGTATAAAATGTGTAGAAACAATTAGTTTAATTTTAAGATTTGTTTTTATTTTTTTTTAGTTTGAGAGATAGTGAAAGCAAGAGAGATGACAGATGGAGAGGGAGAAGCAGACTTGCTGCTGAGTGGAGAGCCCGATGCAGGGCTCAATCCCAGGACACTGAGATCATGATCTGAGCTGAACGGAGATACTTAACCAACTGAGCCACCCAGGTGCCCTTGTTTTTTCTTTTTTTTAAATACAACACCATATAAAAATAATAAAAAAATAAATACAACACCACATGTGTTTTATTATTTAGAATACAGAGGAACTCAATGTTTTACTATTTACAAAGAGTAGTTTTTTTGATTCAATTCAGCTTCTCCACCTATGTTTTTTTAAATGAAAAACAAATTTTTTAATGTTTATAATTAAAAAATTCTTCATTTAAATTCAGTTTAGTTAACATATACTGTATTATTAGTTACTGGGGTAGAATTTAGTGAATCATCAGTTGCATCTAACACCCAGTGCTCATAACATCAAGTGTTCTTCTTAGTGCCCATTCACCCAATTACTCCTTCCTCCCACCTACCTCCCCTCCAGCAACCCTCATTTGGTTGTTTCTTAGAGTTCAGCATCTCTTATGGTTTGCCTTACTCTCTATTTTCATCTTATTTTATTTTTCCTTCCCTTCCCCTATGTTAATCTGTTTTGTTTCTTAAATTCTACATATGAGTGAATCATATGGTATTTATCTTTCTCTGACTGACTCATTTTATTGGCATAATCCCTCTAGTTCCATCCACATTGTGGCAAGCGGCAAGATTTCATTCTTTTTGATGCCTGAGTAATATTCCACTGCACGTGCGTGTGCATGCGCACATGCGCGTGCATGCGCACATGCGCGCATGCACACACACACACATCTTCTTTAACTATTCATCTGTCAGTGGACATCTGGGCTCTTTCCATACTTTGGCTGTTTTGGACGTTTGTTATGTAAATATTGTGGTGCATGTGCCCCTTAGAATCCCTATGTTTGTATCCTTTGGATAAATATCTAGTAGTGTAATTGCTGGGTTATAGGATAGCTCTAAGTAATCTCTACACCCAATATGGGACTCAAACCCCAGACCCCAAGATCAAGAGTCACATGCTCCTCCAACTGAGTCAGCCAAGCATCCCCACAAAGTATTAATTGTGCTTTATTTATACTTAAACCTTATTCTCAACTGATTTTTGTGGTTATGATGCTTAATCTTTTTACCATCTCCGAATCTTTGATATATTCTTAGTTTGTTCTTTGGCTTTCATATAAATACAAAGTTACCAGGCTGCGTGTGGAATTTTCAGAGAGAAGGCTCATAAACATCCACAAGGATTTTATTAGAGAGGAACTATAATGAGAATATAGAATATAGATATTCCCCTACCCAAAATCAGTGTATATATGACAATATTTGTTTTATAGGCAAATTTTCTTTAACTTAAGTGCTACCATTGTCATAGGAAGATTTTTTTCATTAGGCACTCCATACAACTTGGCCAGTTCCACATTTCTACTTTTGCAAAGGATTTCTTTCCTTAAATATTAAGCTCACTTTTTTTCAAAAACAAAACAAAGTAAAAAATGAAACAAAACAAAACCTAGGGTCTCAAGGAACAAGATCTCTCGTTTAAGGGGCTAGCTGGTGAAAAAGTCTATCATGAATCTTATTTTCTTATTTTTCTTATTAATGACATATATGTATATATGTCATGGCTATACATTTGGTCCCTGATTTATTTGTATTTTATGAATCAGAAATTAAGCCTTTTCCTGTCCCTGAAAGTACTTGGCACTATTTTAATACAAAGCATGGGATTTTATTTATTTATTTTATTTAAGTAAGCTCTATGCCCAATGTGGGGCTTGTACCTATGACTCCGAGATCAAGAGTTGCATGCTCTACTGATTGAGCCAGCCAGGCACCCCAAAGGGATTTTTAAATCAGGGATGCAAATACTAGATTACACTATAAATACTAAAAGTTGTGTTTCTATTTATGTTTTGTCTATATTTAGTTAAATATATCAGACAAGTAAAAATTTAATAGCACGCATATGACTCTGTATAATTTGGCCCTGCCCACCACTCTGCTTCATTTCTTATTACTCCCTATTAAGTCATTGCATGTTGGTCACATTGGTCTTTCTGCACAGCAAACATCCCAAATGTCTGCCTGGTACAACAGCACCATTGTATTTTCTGTTCCCTCTACTTGGAATATTCTTATTTTATTTCTTTCCATTGATTATTGGAATGAAAGCTCTGGAATAGCAGGGGCCCTGTCTGTCTGTTTAGCAAGGGTCTCAATAGAAAACAGAGGGTACAGAATAATCCCAAGAAAGTTTTTTTTTTTTTACAAAGTGATTATTTTTTTTTTATTAAGGGGTTATTTACAAAGAGGCAAGTATGGGGAAACCCTGGAGCCGTTGTGATGTTACTGTCTTTAGGCCCCCAAAGGCTAGAGAAATAGTTTTAGTAGTTAGTAGAACGTAGAAGAGACAGTACGCAAAGCTGGCTGCCTTGAAAGATCAGTGATTCTCCCTGGAGAGACACAGCAGGCCCAAGGTGCCCTCTCAGTGAGCGAGTTAAAAGAATTAAATACTCTAATCCCATCTTCTTTTCCACTGTATTCTCCTGCCTGAACTCTCTGTTGGTCAAATCTTATCCAAAGCATGAGAACCCTTTTGATATGGACTGTTAGGTCAGTCTCTAAGAGCAGAGTTCAGAGTGGAGAAGGCTGAAGAGTGAATCTGAAAGGGTTAAGTGGAAGACATATGTCAACTGCTGTATTCGCACCACCTGGAACAAAGCCATACACAACAATTTTGGAAATTTAACAGCTTTATTGAGGTATGTCACTTACCATATAATTCACCCACTAAAATGTTTAATTCATTGGGTTTTAATATGTTCACAGAGTTGTGCAACCATCATCACAATCAATTTTTGACCATTTTATTACTCCCCCAAAAAAGACTCCATAGCCATCAACAGTCAGTCCCATTTTGTCCATATCCCAACCCCAAGTAACCTCTGATCTACTTTCAGTTTCTGTGGGTTTGCCTATTCTGGACATTTTGTATAAATGGAATCATAAAATATGTGATCTTTTGTGACTGGCATCTTCTTCTTTTCTATTAATTTATTTTTTCTTTTCTTTTTTAGGTTTTTATTTTAATTCCATTATAGTAAACATACAGCATTGTATTAGTTTCAGATGTGCAATGTAGTAATTCAGCAATTGTATACATTACTTAGTGCTCATCATGATAAGTGTACTCTTTAATTCCCATCACCTATTTCACCCATCCTCCCACCTACCTCCCCTCTGGTAACAGTTTGTTCTCCATAATTGAGAGTCTGTTCCTTGGTTTGTCTCTTTTATCCCTTTGTTTTGTTTCTTAAATTCCACATATGAGTGAAATCATATGGTATTTGTCTTTTTCTAACTGACTTCTTTTAGCATTATGCTCTCTTGCTCCATCCATGTTGTTGGAAATGGCAGGATTTTGTTCTTTTTTATGGCTAAATAATATTACATCATGTGGAATATTATTCCACAAGTGCCCATCAATAGATGGATGAATCAATAGATGGATGGATCTACCACATCTTCATCCATTCATCTATTGATGGGCACTTGGGCTGCTCCCATCATTTGGCTATCATAAATAATGCTGCAAAAACACAAGGGTGCATGAATCCCTTTGAATTAGTGTTTTTGTATTTTGGGGGTAAATACCTAGTAGTGCTCTTACTGGATTATATGGTAGTTCTATTTTTCATTTTTGAGGAAACTCCATACTGTTTTCCACAGTGGCTTTACTAGTTTGCATTCCCATTAACAGTGCATGATTATTCCCTTTTCTCCACATTCTCACCAACACTTGTTTCTTTTTTTTTTTTAAGATTTTATTTATTTATTTGACAGAAAGAGAGAGAGCACATGCACAAGCAGGGGGAGTGGCATGCAGAGGGAGAGGGAGACTCTGCATCTATTGAAATGATTCTTATCCTTTCTCTTATTAATATGATCTATCACCTTTATTGATTTGTGAATATTGAATCACCTTGCATCCCAGGAATAAATTCCATTTGATTATGGTGAATGATTTTTTTAATGTAATGTTGGATTTGGTTTGCTAATACTTTGTTGAAGATTTTTGCATCTATGTTCATCACAGATATTGGCCTTTAGTTCTCTTTTCTTGTTTTGGTATCAGGGTAATGCAATGATTACCTTATAGAATGATTTTGGAAGTTTTCCTTTCTCTTCTATTTTTTGGAATAGTTTGAGAACAATAGGTATCAATCCTCCTTAATTGTGTGGTAGAATTCATCTGTGAAACCATCTGGTCCTGGACTTTTGTATGTTGGGAGGTTTTTTATTTTTGTGTTTTGTTTGTTTGTTTGTTTTTTCACTGATTTAATTTCATTGCTGGTAATCTGTCTATTCAAATTTTCTATTTCTTCCTGGTTTAATTTTAGGATATTATATGTTTCTAGGAATTTATCCATTTCTTCTCGGTTGTCCAATTTGTTGGTATATAATTTTTTTTAAGATTTTTTTTAAGATTTTATTTATTTATTTGACAGGGAGAGAGAGATCACAAGTAGGCAGAGAGGCAGGCAGCGAGAGAGGAGGAAGCAGGCTCCTTGCCGAGCAGGGAGCCCAATGCGGGCTTCGATCCCAGTACCCTGAGATCATGACCTGAGCTGAAGGAGGAGGCTTTAACCCACTGAGCCACCCAGGTGCCCGGTATATAATTTTTCATGATATTCTCTTATCCTTTGTATTTTTTTAAAGATTTTATTTATTTATTTAACACAGAGAGAGAGATCACAAGTAGGCAGAGAGGCAGGCAGAGAGGAGGAAGCAGGCTCCCTGCTGAGCAGAGAGCCTGATGCAGGCCTTGATCCCAGGACCCTGAGATCATGACCTGAGCCGAAGGCAGAGGCCTTAACCCACTGAGCCACCCAGGTGCCCCTGGTTTGTTGATCTTTTCAAAGAACCAGCTCCTGGTTTCATTGGTCTGTACCGTTGTCTTTTTAGTTTCTATTTCATTCATTTCTTTTTTTTTAAATTTATTTATTTGAGAGAAAGAGAGAGCAAGAGAGAGCACAAGTAGGGAGGAGAGGGAGAAGCAGACTCCCCACTGAACAGGGAGCCCAATGTGGGGCTTGATCCCAGGACCCTGAGATCATGACCTGAGTCACAGGCAGATGTTTAGCTGACTGAGCCACCCAGCTGCCCCTATTTCATTCATTCCTGCTACTGGTTTTGGTTTTTTTTTGTTCTTCCTTTGCCAGTCCCTTTAAGTGTAAGATGAGGTTGTTTATTTCAGATTTTTCTTGCTTCTTTTTTTTTTTTTTTTTAAAGATTTTATTTATTTATTTCACAGAGGGAGAGAGATCACAAGGAGGCAGAGAGGCAGGCAGAGAGAGAGAGGGGGAAGCAGGCTCCCCGCTGAGCAGGGAGCCCGATGCGGGCCTCGATCCCAGGACCCTGAGATCATGACCTGAGCCGAAAGCAGAGGCATTAACCCACTGAGCCACCCAGGCGCCCAGATTTTTCTTGCTTCTTGATGTAGGCCTGTATTGCTATGAATTTCCCTCTTAGAACAACTTTTGCTGCATCCCAGAGATTTTGGACCATTGTGTTTTCATTTTCATTTGTCTCCATGTACTTTTTGATTTCCTCTTCGATTTTTTGGTTGACCCATTTATTATATAGTAACATGTTATTTAACCTCCATGTATTTGTGCTCTTTCCAGATTTTCTCTTGTGCTTGATTTCTAGTTTCATAATATTGTGGTCAGAAAAGATGCATGGAATGACTTCAGTCTTTTTTAATTTGTTGAGGCTTGCTTGTATTGTGACCTACTGTATGATCTATTCTGGAGAATATTCCATGTGCATTTGAAAAAAATGTGTTTTCTGTTGTTTTAGGAAGGAATGTTCTGACAGTATCTGTTAAATGCATCTGGTCCGATGTGTCATTCAAAGCCACTGTTTCCTTGTTGATTTCCTGTTTTGATGATCTGTCCATTGATGTAAGTGGGGGTATTAAAATCCCCTACTATTATTGTATTACTATTGATACTTTTTGTTTGTTATTAACTGTTTTAATTAATTATATGGGTGCTCCCATGTTGGATATATAAATATTTAAAATTATTATGTCTTCTTTTTGGATTGTTCCCTTAATGATTACATAATATCTTTGTCTCTTGTTACAGTCTTTGTTTTATTTATTTTATTATTATTATTTTTTAAGGTTTTATTTATTTATTTGACACAGAGAGAGAGAGGTCACAAGTAGGCAGAGAGGCAGGCAGAGAGAGAGAGAAGCAGGCTCCCCGCCGAGCAGAGAGCCCGATGCGGGCCTTGATCCCAGGACCCTGAGATCATGACCTGAGCCGAAGACAGAGGCTTTAACCCACTGAGCCACCCAGGCGCCCACAGTCTTTGTTTTAAAGTCTATTTTGTCCAATGTAAGTATTGCTACCCCAGTTTTCTTTTCACATCCTTTTGCATGATAAATGCTTTTCCACCCCTTCACTTTTAATCTGCATATGTCTTTAGGTCTGAAATGAGTCTCTTGTAGGCAGCACATAGGTGGGTATTGTTTTTGTATCCATTCCATCACCTTATGTTTTTTGGTTGGAGCATTTAGTCGATTTACATTCAAAGTAATTATTAAAAGGCATGTATTTATTGTCATTTTATTGTTTGTTTTGTGGTTGTTTTTGTAGTTTTTCTCTCTTTTTTTTTTAAGATTTTATTTATTTATTTGACAGAGAGAGAGAGAGAGAGAGAGATCAGATCACAAGTAGGCAGAGAGGCAGGCAGAGAGAGAGGAGGAAGCAGGCTCCCTGCCGAGCAGAGAACCCGATGTGGGCCTCGATCCCAGGACCCTGGGATCATGACCTGAGCCGAAGGTAGCGGCTTTAACCCACTAAGCCACCCAGGCGCCTGTTTTTCTCTTTTCTTCCTTTGGTCTCCTTTCTCATGGTTAGTTGGCTTTCTTTAGTCATATATTTGGATTCCATTCTCTTTATTTTTTGCATGTCTGTTACTGTTCTTTGATTTGTGGTTACCATTCAGTTTGTGTATAATATGTTCTATATATAGCAGTCTATATTAAGTTGATATTCACTTAAATTTGAACCCATTCTTTACTCCTCTCCTCCCACATTTTAGGTATATGTGTCGAACTTTACTTCCTTTTATTTTATGAATACCTTGACTGATTTTTACAGGTAGACTTATTTTTACTGCTTTTGTGCTTCCTTCTTTCCTTACTCTTGCATATAATCTTTCCTTTCCACTCAGAGGGTCCCCTTTGACATTTCTTGTAGAGCTGGTCTAGGGAGTCATGAATTCCTATAACTTTTGTTTGTCTGGGAAACTCTTTATCTCTCTTTCTATTCTGAATGATAGCCTTGCTGGGTAGAGTATTCTTGGCTGCAGATTTTTTCCTTTCAGCACTTCGAATGTATCATGGCACTGTCTTCTGGCCTGCAAAGTGTCTGCTGAAAAATCAGCTGATAGCCTTTTGGGGTTTCCCTTGTGTTTAACTGCTTTCTTTTCTCTTGCTGCTTTTAAAATTCTTTCTGTATCACTATTTTTTGTCATCTTAATTACTGTGTGTCTTGGTGTGGACCTCCTTGGAACAGTGGGGGATATCTGTGCTTCCTGGATCTGGATTTCTGTTTCCTTCCTCAGATTTGGAAAGTTTTCAAATATTATTTCTTCAAATAAATGTTCTGCCCCCTTTACGTTCTCTTCTCCTTCTGGGATCCCTATCATGTAAATGTTAACACATTTGATGGTGTCACTGATTTCCCTAAGTCTCTTTTCATTTTGCATATTTTTTTCCTTACTTTCTCAGCTTAGTTACTTTCCATTACTCTGATTTCTAGGTGACTGATTTGTTCTGCTTCATCGAGTCTGCTGTTTATTCCATCTAGTGTGTTTTTTTAAAAACATTTTTAAATTTTTATTTATTTTTAAGATTTTATTTATTTATTTGACAGAGAGATGGCAAGAGCAGAAACACAAGCAGGGGGAGTGGGAGAGGAAAACAGGCTTCCCACTGAGTAGGGACCCTGATGTGGGGCTCGATCCCAGGTGGGATCATGACCTGAGCCAAAAGCAGGCCCTCAACAACTAAGCCAACCAGATGCTCCTCTTTTTTCAAACATGTTTTTAAAAAGACTTATTTATTTGAGAGAGAGAGAGGGAAAAGGAGAGAGCAGGAGAAGGGGTAGGAGGAGAGGGAGAGAAACCCAGGCAGACTCCCTGCTTGAATGAGGAGTGTGACATGAGGCTTGATCTCACATGAACCTGAGCTGAAGCCAAGTGTCAGATGCTTAACTGACTGAGCCACCCAGGTGCCCCTAGTGTATTTTCAATTTCATTTATTTTGTTCTTTATCTCTGATTGGTTCTTTTTATACCTCATTGTTAAGGGTCTCACTGATGTCTTCCATTCTTAAGTCCATTGAGTCATCTTTATGATTATTACTTTAAATTCTCTATCAGGCATGTTATTTATCTCTGTTTCACCCGGATCTCTTGCAATGATTTTGTACTGTTCTTTCATTTGTCTCCTTATTTTATCTCTCTCTGTGTGTTTCTGTGTATTAGGAGACTTCTACGTCTCCTGCACTTGACTGGCCTAATGAAGAAGTCCTGTAGCGCCCTGAGATGCTGTGTCCCCTGTTCACCAGAACCTGGCTCTATAGGAGTGTCTCCTCTGTGTGATGTGTGTGCTTTGCTGGTGTGGCTGAGCTGCTTTTTCCTTCAGTTCAGCTGTCTCTGCAGTGGCTCCTTCTCCCTTTTGTGGGTAGTGTTTGGCCCTGTGGTGTTAGTGGGCCAGTATGTGTATGCCTTGTGGTTGAATTGTGTCATACCAGGCATTTGCCAGAGATGCAGTAGTGCCAAATGGTAGCACACTTTCCCTGTGTTGCCCCTGAGAAGGTTCCATTTGTGCGTGGGGCTTGTAGTCAGACCAGTTTTCTTCCTCCAGCTTACTAATGGGACCTCCACCTGACTGGTGTGTGTGGTTATCTTTCCCTCTCTCTGGGGCAGGAGTCACTTTGGAGTGGTGCTGGCCACTGTAGAGGCTGCTTGTATACTGCCAGACCTGTGGCACCACCTTTTATTAGTTCTGGCCAAGAGTGTATTGGAGAGGGTGGTTCTGCTGAAGCACAGCACTGGAGTTTGGGGTTGGGGGGTGGGAGGGTGCCAGCAAGCTTTGCATGCCCCCAGTCCTCTGCAGGAGGGTCCCTGCAGTGTGGGGACTGAAGTGGTCTAGCTTCACAGAAGGACAGCATGGGGGTGTGGTCGTATGGAAGGGCAGTGGTACCAGCAAACTTTGCGCCTTTGCACACCCCTATTTTTCTGTGGAAGGGGCTCTGCAGCTCCTGGACCGAGGCAGGATGTCCAAAGGGATAGATTGGCAGAAGCACGGTACAGGGAGGCTGGATGGCAGTGCTAGCAAATTAGGTAGCGAGTCTCATAGGGGGCCATGGGAGTGGGGAGGAAAATGGGACCTGCCAGTTCCATTGTTCCTGAAGGAGTTCCCCAGCTATTCTGTCCCTCTGGGATACACTCTGAGTTTAGTAAATAACTCCCTCCCATATGTCCCAAGAGCCTTTCAAAACTACTGCTTCTATGCTGTGTCTTTGTGGGCTGTTTATTGTATTGTCCCTTTAAAGACAGGGACTCAATTTCCTCTTACCTTTCTGGCTCTTCCAGAGCTGAGTCTGCTGATTTTTTTTTTTAATTCCACGTTTAAGTCCTGCTGGTTGTAAGAACTTACGAAATTCAGCCCCTCTGCTTTTCAAAGCCGAATGTTATGGGGATTCATCTTTCCCATTTCCCTTCCTGCTGTGGGGGTCCTATTTCTCTCTCCTCTCTGTGCCTGTGGCATCCCTCCCTCCCAAAGACAGCCCCATGAGTCTCTTTAATTCCCAGCTGCATCTCTGCCCTTCCTACCTTCTCTGATGTGGCTTCTTCTCTACATTTAGTTCTGCCAGGCTTCAGGTTGTTTTCTGGGTTATTTACACAGATGTGAGTGTTACCTGGTCATAGTATCCATAGGATGGGGTGACACTAGGGTCCTCTTACTCCACCATCTTCCCCCAGATGACTGACTTCTTTTGCTTAGCATATTTTCAAGGTCCATCTGTGTTATAGCATGTATGAGTACTTCATTCCTTTTTATTACTCAGTGATATTCCATTGTATGAATATGCTTCATTTTACTTATTCAGTCATCTGTTTCTTGGTGTTTGAATTATTTCTGCTTTTGGCTATTATGAATAATGCTGCTACGCACATTTATTTACAAGTTTTTGTATGGACATATGTTTTCATTTCTCTTGGAAATATGCCCAGAAGTGGAATTGCTGGGTCATGTGTTAACTATATGTTTAAACTTTTTTTTTTTTAAGATTTTATTTATTTATTTCACAGAGGGAGAGAGATCACAAGGAGGCAGAGAGGCAGGCAGAGAGAGAGAGGAGGAAGCAGGCTCCCGGCTGAGCAGGGAGCCCGATGCGGGCCTCTATCCCAGGACCCTGAGATCATGACCTGAGCCAAAAGCAGAGGCTTTAACCCACTGAGCCACCCAGGCGCCCTATATGTTTAAACTTTGAGAAACTGCCAGATTGTTTTCCAAAGCAATTATACCATTTTGCATTCTCACCAGCAATATATAAGAGTTCTAATTTCTCCACATCCTCTCCAACACTTATTATTATCTATCTTTTTTATCTTAGCTATCCTAGTGCATGTGAAAGTGTATCTCATTGTGATTTTGATTTGTATTTCCCTGATAGCCAGTGATGTTGAGCATCTTTTCATGTGCTTATTGGCCATTTGTTTTTTGTGGGGTTTTTTTGAGAAATGTCTATTCAGATCTTTTGTCTATTTTTAAATTAGGTGATTTCTTTTTTTAAAAATGGAATTGTAGGGCGTTTTTATGTATTTAGATGGAAGTTTTTTTCCCTCCCATTCTCTGAGTTGTTTTTCACATTCTTTTTTGTTTTGTTTTGTTTTTTCATTTAAGTAATCTCTATACCCAACATGGAGCTTGATGTAGACCTGTTCATTCTGACATGAACAGATGTCTAACATATATTAAATGAAAAAAAAAAGCCAATTAGAAAGCAGAATGTATAGGACATTATTTTTATTTTTATTAAAAGAATAAAAAAAACCCTCTCCATATAAGAGATATAGCTATATATGTGTGGAAAGGAAAATTGAATGTTAAGTACTCAATTATGAGTGTTTTCCATTGCTGCTTCTGCTCTCCCAACCTTTCTAAGGAAGGAAGAGTCCTTTATTTACTTGAGTAATAAGCCAAATGTGGAATTACTTTGGCTGAAAACTGGAAAAGCCTACAGACTACCTTACTTGAGGAAAAAAATAGGGAAACATAAAGGAAAAGAAAGGGAAGGGGAAGGAAGTTTGAGAAAACGTGCTTATCAGTATGGAGGGAGAGAGCATGAGCATGTGAGCAGTTTTGTGAGGTGGAGAAAAAATGGCTGAAGTAGACACTTTGGAAGTTTTATGGTAGCATGCAATATCATTTTCATGTTATTCATTTTTTCATATGAAAAATGTAAAACTGTGGCATTTGTTCCCTTATTTCAAGGCAAAAGTTTAAAGTAGTGAAATAAAAGTGACTTTTCATTCTACCTAATGCTTTTACATCAAAGCTTTCTCATTGATAATACTAAAACAACCAGCTGCCTTTATTTTTGGAGGCATTGACTAAACTTAATTTTCATTACAGATATTTGTTCAATTGGGATTGTCAGGTATATAAGATGTGTATATGTGTGTATAATCACCTATTAACACTTTTTTATCAGCTTTAGTTCATAGCCTTCTGCAGTTTCAGTAACTGCTTGCTTGTATATAATTTTTTCTTTTTTTAAAAATAGAGGGGCGCCTGGGTGGCTCACTGGGTTAAAGCCTCTGCCTTTGGCTCAGGTCATGATCTCAGGGTCCTGGGATCGAGCCCTGCATGGGGCTCTCTGCTCAGCAGGGAACCTGCTTCCTCCTCTCTGCCTGCCTCTCAGCCTACTTGTGATCTCTCTCTCCCTGTCAAATAAATAAATAAAATCTTAAAAAAATAATAATAAAAAATAGACTATTAAAAAATTTTTAAATAAAAGACTATTTTTCAGAGCCTTTTTACATTCACAGCAAAATTGAGAGGAAGGTACAGAGAATTCCTGTGTACCTCCTGTCCCCACATATGCATAGCCTTCCCCATTATCAGTATCCTTCTATAGAGTAGTACATTTGTTGTAATTGATGAATCTACACTGACACATCATTATTTTCCAGAGTCCATAGTTTACATTACGGTTCACTCTTTTATATTCTATGGGTATGGACAAATATGTAATGATATATATCCTCCATTATAGTATCATATAAAGCAGCTTCACTGACCTAAAAATTCTCTGTGCTCTAACCATTCATCCCTTCCTCCCTCCTAAACCCTGGCAAACACTGATGTTTTCACTGTCTCAACAGTTTTCCTTTTCCAGAATGTCAAATGGTTGGAATTGTAGTCTGAAGATTGGCTTCTTTCACTTAGTGATAGTCATTTAAGTTTTCTCCATGACTTTCTTTTTAGTGCTGAATACTATTCCATTGTCTGAATGTTCCACAGTCTATTTGTCCATTCACTTAACACACAAAACTCCTTTGGGTATAAATCAAGGAGCCTGGATTGTTTAGTATGGGTATGTTTAGTTTTGTTAGAAACTGCCAAACTACCTTCCAAAGTGGCTATACCATTTTGTAGTCCCAAAAGCAATGAATGAGAGTTCTTGTTGCTCCACATCATTGCCAGCATTTGATATCAGTGTTGTGGATTTTGCCATTCTAATAGTTGTGTAGTGTAGTTGTGTAGTGTTTTAATTTGCATTTCTCTGATGACATATGATGTAGATCATCTTTTCATATGCTTATTTGAATTCTTTGGTGAGATGTCTGATAAGATCTTTGGCCCATTTTTAAATTGGTTGTTTGTTTCTTATTGTTGCATTTTAAGAGTTCTTTATGTATTTGTCCTTTATCTGATGTACCTTTTGCAGATACTTTCTCTCAGTATGGCTTGTCTTTTCATTCTCTTGCCAGTGTCTTTTGCAGAGCAGAAATTTTTAATTTTAATGAAGTACAGCTTACCAATTTTTTCTTTCTTGGATCATCCCTTTGATCTTGCAACTAAAAAGTCACCAACAAACCCAGGGTCATCTAAGTTTCCTCCTATGCTACTTTCTTTCTTTTTTTTTTTTTTAAAGATTTTATTTATTTGACACAGAGAGAGAGAGAGATCAGATCACAAGTAGGCAGAGAGGCAGGCAGAGAGAGAGGAGGAAGCAGGCTCCCTGCTGAGTAGAAAGCCTGATGTGGGCCTCGATCCCAGGACCCTGGGATCATGACCTGAGCCGAAGGCAGAGGCTTTAACCCACTGAGCCACCCAGGCGCCCTCCTATGCTACTTTCTAGGAGTTTTATAGTTTTGTGTTTTACATTTAGGTCTGTGATCCATTTTGAGTTAATTTTGGGAAGGATATAAGGTCAGTGTCTAGATTCATTTTTTTGCATGTGGATGTCCAGTTGTTCTAGCATCATTTGTTGAAAAGCCTATCTTTTCTCCAATGTATTGCTTTTGTTCCTTTGTCAAAAATCATTTGTCTATATTTATTTTATGATTATTTACTATTATTATTATTAAATATTTTATTTATTTATTTGATAGAGCACAAGTGGGGGAGTGGCAGGCAGAGGGAGATGCAGGCTCCCCACTGAGCAGGGAGCCCAATGTGGGGCTTGATCTCAGGACCCTGGGATCATGACCTGAGCCTAAGGCAGATGCTTAACTGACTGAGACACCTAGGTGCTCCTTATTTACTACTATTATTATTATCAGTTGACTATAGTTCTGGGCTCTGTATTTTGTGTGATTGATGTATTTGTCTATACTTTTGTAAATACCACACTGTCTTTTTTTTTTTTTTTTAAGATTTTATTTATTTATTTCACAGCGGGAGAGAGATCACAAGGAGGCAGAGAGGCAGGCAGAGAGAGAGAGAGAGGGGGAAGCAGGCTCCCTGCCAAGCAGAGAGCCCGATGCGGGCCTCGATCCCAGGACCCTGAGATCATGACCTGAGCCGAAGGCAGAGGCTTTAACCCACTGAGCCACCCAGGCGCCCCACACTGTCTTGATTACTGTAGCTTTATAGTACATCTGAAGTCAGTTAGTGTCAGTCCTCTGACTGTGTCCTCTCTCTCTCTCTCTTTTTTTTTTTTTTTTAGAGAGAGAGAGTGAGAGAGTGATTGGGGGAGTGAGGGAAGGGACAGAGGGAAAGGGAGAGAGAGAATCTTAAGCAGACTCCATACCCAGCATAGAGCCCAGTGCGGGGCTCCATCTCACTGCCCTGAGATCATGACCTGAGCCAAAATGAAGAGTCAGACACTCAACTGACCGAACCACCCAGCATCCTGTGTCCTCTTTTAGTATTGAGTTGGCTATTCTCGGTCTTTTCCCTCTCCATATCAGCTTCAAAATTAGTTTTTCAATATCTACAAAATAATTTCCTAGGGTTTTGATTGGGATTGATTGATCTGTAGATCAGATTGGGAAGAACAGGCATCTTGACAACACTGAGTTTTCCTACTTATGAACATGGACTATCTCTCCTTTTATTTAGTTCTTTCATTTCTTTCATCAGAGTTTTCTAGTTTTCCTCCTTTATATAATTTTGTATATTGCAAATTGACCTTGGAAATTATTATAAATAGATCAACCAATTTATTTATACAATAAGTCCTGGTTTGTATAAGCTGTGGGAACCAGGATCCAGACAGCCATACTAAGGAGTTCTTGGCTTTTCTTGTTTGAAAGAGCACTTCTTCCTGGACTTTCATGTTTTAATGGAGAAATAATAACACACTTGCCAGATTCTAGTCTTACTCTGCATTGACATCGTATAACATGTTAGGACTATATGGTTCTGTGTGTGACCTTGAGTAAGTTAGTTCACCTCTTTGTGCCTCAGTTTTCTCATATATAAAATGGGGGAATAATACCCTCCTTCATAAGGTTGCTATAAAAATTAAATAAGGAAATATATTTAAGTGTTTATAGCATAGTACTAGCATATACTATGTACTAAAAAAAATGATAGCTAATAGTAGTTTGCTATTTTTGAATTTTCTTTCTTCAAAATTTTAAACTATGTCAGAAAAAACAAACAGCTATCAATTTTACCAAAGTCCACACTTAATTCAATCTGACATAAATCTAGTTGTATTCATGGTAAGTTTGAAGTAGTAAGGTAAAAGGGTTTTGTTTGGTTGGTTTAGTTTTTTAAATTAAGTTGTGAGAGAAGTTCAAAGGAGCAACAGAATGAAACATACTTAAATGGTGAAACAATACTCCCATCTACTCCCCACTCCTCTGCAATCATCAGCATTCATTTCCTTGAGCAAAGGATGATACAAGTGAAACGCTTTTGAGTTAAAAGAACCTGAACTTTTGAGTTTGAAAAACCCAAGGCCTAAAAGATTCAAGGTATGAAGTTCATGCCATCAACAGTGGATTTGGAAGAACAGATGAAGAGTAGGTCTGCTTACTCCACTCTCGACTAATAAAGCGTTTATGGGCCCAGCAGAATGTGGGCACAAAGAAATAGCATTCATGAGTGTGTACATGACATGTGTACGCAACAGGGCCGAGAGAGAGCCTACCTTATTGAAGAGGCCAACAGACCCAAAAAGACCCTACTGTCAGGATGAGTCAGGCTTCTCAATACCTAGCAGGGCCCAGGTAGGAATGAACACATGGCAGCTTGAATAGATGCCACGCAGAGTCCTCAACATCATGTCCACCTCTGGAACTTAGGTGCAGCCCAGGAAAAGGCAGGAAGGGAACATTCTGCATCCATTGGGTTTAAGTTGCTATTGGGTGGAATGGAGGCTCAAAATAGGAATTAAGTTTAGTGATATAAAAATAAAGTTAATTTTTTACACGCCTGAGTTAAGGTCTTAAATCTGCAAAGATCTAAATATGTTCTCAATGTCTTACTGTAATGTTTTGAAATGTAGTATCTTTCTTGTATCTGAAAAACTGTAGCCTTCTTCCCAAACATCAAGCCTAGAAAAAAGGTGTCATTGTCCATGATGCTAATTACACATTACATAGAAAGTAAATGCTTTAACCATACCAGGGTAGAATTAAAATAAATACTTTATTTGGAAGGGCTCCTAAATTTGTAAGAAAATTACATTTTAGAATACTTGGTAGTTAAAATGATTTCCATGTATAGATGCTAAGTGGTCTAGACTTGCTTTATGAAGATGGGCTCCCTCAAACACCACCATCTTAGATAATTCAGCATTCAATGCAACAGCAAAAACATAGCACGTTAAATCTGGCTGGAATGTAGATAGAGACTGACATGTTAGATTTAGTACAACTGTAGAATTAATACTTAAAACCCCCATGCTGCACAGTTTTCCCATATGCTACATAAAAATGCTATATAGTTTCTTACTCACAAGCTGCTATACTAGGGTGCTAGCTGATTTTATGCCTTCAACTTGCTTAATGTTTTCATTTATATACAATAGAGTTTTACATCACATCGGTCAGCCTATTGCAAAGTAATTTATGGCAAAATCATAATAAACTTATACAAAGTATTGATTTAGCATTAATTTTCAAACTGTGAAAGTCAATGAATTATAAATCTGTAAATAAGTCAGTGAAGCAAAAGACATAAATGACAGAAAAAATAGTCATTGTGTTGTGTATTTGCTTTTTAGATAGCTACATGGGGAAAATAAATGGGAGAAGACTTCATAAAATTTAAAATTAGTAACATAAAAATAACATTATACACAAAGAATTAGACTATCTCAACGAAATTGTGAAGAAAAATCACCCAAAAATCTGGTTCATAATTTTGACATACTGGCATCACAGTTCAGTTGAATGATACCCTGCAAAGGAAAGCATCTTCACACCCTTGTTCTTCCAAAAAATTTTGGAGCTAGATCGATAACACAATCTATTTAATTCTCAGAATATCATGTTTCTGTTTGTGTGCATATGTTTGAATATCTTTACAATTTAAAAGACCACATGAAAGACATTACCCTGGCAATATAATAGTCCAAACCCCCAGTGGGTGTTTGAATCTCCTCTACTATGTGCTTTATAAGCAATCACCCAGCCTAAGTTTGATCACCTGTAGTGATGGGAACTCATTGTCTCTGATACATAATGGTCTATTTGTTTTAGCTTTGACTGATTACTTAGAGATTACAGCAATGCCAGTTCAGTTTACATTTTGGTCAAAGAAAATCTTTTTTCTAACACCACTTTTAGCAGATCCCTTGCAACCCAATCTCAGGGGTGTCAAGTGGGCACAATAGAGATCAGATAAGAGTCATTATGTTAACAAAGATACCATTATCATTGCTTGGAAAAAAAAGTTAAATCCATCATTTTGACACATTTTATAGATAGCTGCTGTTTTCACTAGGTAATATTATTTAGTGAAAAAAAGTCAGGGTTTTCATTTAGAAAATTATGTCATGAGAACGTACATTCCTGTCAGGAGTCCTGAGATCCACTGTGATTGGACTGACTAGATTTAGTTCAGTGCCCACCATTGGCCTGGGGAATGGGATGCATTAGGCCAGGTCATGTGCTTTAACTCTAGGCCCAGGGGTAGTATCTTATCAGATCATGTTGGTTGTGACAGGGTGAGCAGTGAATCACAAAGGAAAATTAGGGCTGTGATCGGGTCTCCTGTGAATATTGTGCAGGTTTTGCACTGCAGAACTTCAAGGGTCACAATTCACACAGGTTGTGATGTGATTGTGCACCCCCTTGAAATTTTTCAGTGTATAGCCTGTGTAGCTGTATACAGTAACCCTAATTTATGACTTGGAAAAGAAACAATAAATGCTGGAGAAGCAAATTACAGATATCCTCTACTCTGATGAACTACTTTTGCTTATCTATTTGCTCCCTAAAAGCTTAAGAGAGTACTTATTATTTTTTTTTAAAGATTTTATTTATTTATTTGACACAGAGAGAGAGAGATCACAAGTAGGCAGAGAGGCAGGCAGAGAGACAAGGAGAGGAGGAAGCAGGCTCCCTGCCGAGCAGAGAGCCCGATGCGGGCCTCGATCCCAGGACGCCGAGATCATGACCTGAGCCGAAAGCAGAGGCTTCAACCCACTGAGCCACCCAGGCACCCGAGAGTACTTATGATATCACTTTTTTTTAAACTTATGATCCCAATTTTAACTGTTTCCTTGGTCTATTTATGTATCTCTTGTCTCTGAAACAGTAGTTTTTGAAAATCTTATTACTTATTTTTTAATTCAAGTTAGTTAACATATAGTGTAGTATTGGTTTCAGGAGTAGATTTTAGTGATTCATCATTTACATGTAATACCCAGTGCTCATCCCAACAAGTGCCTTCCTTAATGCCCATCACCCATTTAGCCCACCCCCCCCACCTCCCTGCTAGCAACCCTTAGTTTGTTCTCTATATTTAAGAGTCTCTTGCTTGCCTCCCTCTCTGTTTTTACCTTATTTTTTCCTTCCCTTTCCCTATTTTCATGTGTTTTGTTTCTTAAAAATTCCACATGTGAATGAAATCATATTTGTCTTTCTCTGACTGACTTATTTCTTGCAAGTGGAAAGATTTCACTCACGTTGATCACTGATTAATATTCCGTGTGTGTGTATTTATATATACACACACACACCATATCTTCTTTATCCATTCATCAGTTGAAGGATATTTGGTCTCTTTCCATAATTTGGCTATTGTTGATTATGATGCTATAAACATCAGAGTACACGTGCCCCTTTGAATAACTATTTTTATATCATTTGGATAGATGACTAATAGTGCAATTGCTGGGTTGTAGAGTAGTTCTATTTTTAAGTTTCTAAGAAACCTCCATACTGAAACAGTAGTTTTCAATTCTTTTTTTCCTGCTACAATATGCACAAAGAATGACTTTCATATAAGTTTACACTGAGGTTACATACAATCCTGAGTGTGTTCTCAAACTCTACCCTTTTGTCTTTCGTTCAAGAAAACACATATATGATCTTGTGAGCTCCATAAGAGAAGAGAGAGCCATCGGCCTGGTGGGGCATATGGTGTTCATGAAGTGTGAGTCCTGCCCTTCCCCATAGCAAGTCAAGTAATATGGGAGATCCTTAGAGGTTCTCTAATAAACTGTTGAGGGAGGTGCCAGCAAAAAGGGGTGCCTGGCATTTTGGTATCACAGATGCCCACACACCTGTTTAGGTGGCATACCTGATCTATCACCTGTGCCTGACTGAGCCAGGGAAAAGTAAATACGAGAGAAATGGAGACAAAGATGGGGCTTGGTGTAGCAGCCTGTATTTCCTGTATCAGAATAAGGATGTGAGCATTTCTCAAGAGTCGGGAGCTATAGAAGACAGCTGCCTGTTCCAAGAGCTACTCACTGGCTGAAGGTACCCTGACAGCAAGAGGCTAAAGGAGACAGGGACAGAGGTGGCAGAAGTAAAGCTGGAACCAAACCTCTCAAGACTGAGAACTGAGTTGTGGTGAGGCCCCATCAAACTCTCCATAGAAACCATGTAGTATCTTTAGAAGAAGTGGACAATTGGACACCTGACTCACAGAAAATACTTCGGTGGTCATGGTGGTGAGCTACCCAGGTCTCCATTCAAGAAGGAACTTGCTTTTCAACTGCAGGGAGTACAGTTAGCTGAGAGCTTCCAGCTACGCTATCTCTGGGAGTAGATGCAGAATTTGTGCTGGGGCCTATGCTTTTTCCGGATAGCCCCTAGTTAGTGACAAAGCACAACAGATATATAAAGCCTGGCCACTTCTGCATGGTGCAAGACTCTTCTACTATGCAATCTTTTAGAGCTCCTTATTGGTTGACTGAGACTTTGTCAGACCTGCATCCCAGTCTGAGGTTTTCCCTTTCTGATTCTGTTTCCCCCACCCTATCCTTTATCTTTTTGTAGACATTATTCATTAGTAAGCATCTTACACTCCTAACTCTGTTGTAGCCTCTACTTCTTGGACCACTTGTACTAACACAGTATCCTTGACCAGTTAGCATTTACCAGAGAAATAATGGAGAAAGAGATATTGGCCTTTTTCACCCTTCCTGCCACCACCACTAGCTAGGGAGTAGAACCAGAAAGGTGAGGAGAGAGAATTAAAGCAGATGATGCCTCCTTCCCACTCCATGTCCTTTTAGCTTTGGCTCAGGCCTGCCCTGGGAAGGAAGGGCGATGAGGAAGAAACTAAGTTAAAATTAAGGTTGCCGGGGCACCTGGGTGGCTCAGTTGGTTAAGCAACTGCCTTCAGCTCAGGTCATGATCCTTGGGTGCCGGGATTGAGTACCGCATCAGGCTCCCTGCTCAGCGGGGAGTCTGCTTCTCCCTCTGACCCTCCCCTGTCTCAGGCTCTTGCTCTCATTCTCTCTCAAGTAAATAAATAAAATCTTAAAAAAAATTAAGGTCACCGTATTTGCCAATAAAAATATAGGATATTCTAATTAAATTTAAATTTCAGATAAATGTTGAATAATTTTTTAGTGTAAGTATGTCACAAATATTGCATGTCTCTCTCTCTCTCTTTTTTTAAAGATTTTATTTGTTTACTTGAAAGAGAGTGAGAGCACAGAAGGAGAGGGAGAAGCAGACTCCCTGCTAAGCAAGGAGCCGGACATGGGGCTTGATCCCAGGACTCTGGGATCATGACCTGAGCCAAAGGCAGTTGCTTAACCAACTGAACCACCCAGGTGTCCCAAATATTGCATGTCTCTAAATACAACCCTTAAGTTTGAAGTTTTTACCAGACCTAGTTGTTTGTTGTTTGTTTGAAGGTTTAGACTTTTAATACTCAAAAGGGATCAGAAAGTTACAGAATTTGCCCAAGATGTTAAAGCGAGGAAAGAGATTCAACATACCTACCACAGCTGGGCCCATGAGAAAAAAAAGTTTCAGATTTCTACCCGCTGAGGTGAAATTCTTCAATAAACTGATTATATACATAAGCATATAAAGTAAATCTTTCAAACACTTCTGTAGTTTAATTGTGATTAGTAACAATTACTAGATGCTAGAATGCAACAAGAGCTTGGTGTCTTCTAGTAGACCCTGCTCTCAAAGACACTTCAGTGAAACAGCATTTATATAAGTTGAAGGGTATAAAACACCTTCTTATACTCTCAAAAACTCTTAGAGCTGTCCAAAAGAAGGTGAAAGAAAAGAGTTTTGGCCCTATTGCCCTGCATGTGCTTGAAAATTCTGAACCTTTAACCTCAAGTAGCAAGTTCATCCCTTTGGGGTCTAGCCATTATCTCATGCTGCAGAAGAAGAGGTAGCTACCGCATCCTCTTCTCTCAGCTCTCTGTCAAGGTCAGCAGATAGAGCTCAGAATGGAGAGGGTAGAACTTAAAATTGCTTATGAAATATATTTGTTCTGAGAAGGAGTAGAGGGGCTAGTTTTGGATGAAAAAATAAGAGACAATTTCCAGAGGGTAAGAGAACAAAATATAGTGAAGAAATATAGCTCAGACACACATATTATGCTATGTATGTATTGGGGTGGGGGCAGGCAATTACAGGTTTAAGCTTGTGAATGAATGAATTAATTGAACAAGCACATATTTCTTGGTTCTTGAATTTTAATCACACCTTTAAAGAGTATTTCGATAACATTTATGTAAAAACATATCTGACTGGGAAGATATATACCACAATGCTGTTTCACACTTGAAAGATTTTGAATGCTTTTTGGTATATTCTCTTCCTATGAACTGTGTATATATATCATTTTTATGATTTTCAAACAGACCCATTTGTGCTAGCATTTTAATACCATAAATAAATGCCCATAAAAGTTTTTTTACTTCTTTTGACTCTTTGCAATTTTCATTGTTTATAGCAATGTAGTGATTAAGCATATTTTTTCATCTGAAATTGACTTGCAAATGATTACCTACTTGCGTGCATCAAATAATCGTATAAATGGAATCATATAAATGAATGGGGGAACTCTGATTTTACCCCATATACTCCCATAGCCTTATTGGAAAGGGTAGTTTTTTAAATTAATAATTTCAGGGCACCTGGGTGGCTCAGTTGGTTGGATGTTTGCCTTCTGCTCAGGACATGATCTCGGGGTCCTCAAGTCCCACGTTGGGCTCCTTGCTCTGTAGGGAGCCTGCTTCTCCCTCTCCTTCTGCTGCTCCCCCGGTTGTGCTTACATGCTTTCTCTCTCTCTCTCTCTCAAATAAAGAAATAAAATCTTTAGAAAAGAAAAAATTAATTAATTAATAATTTCATATCTGGGTGTAAAAGACCAACCTAAATAATTTATATGTGTTCCTATATTAATACAATGTAGTATACTTTAAGTGAAGGAAGTACTGGATTGATAAGAACCATCAAATTTATAATTGTTTTAATGTCAGGCATTTTTTAGAGAAATATTCTATAAAGGCCACATAGAACCTGGATTCCATAAAATCCAGGTAATATATTGATCTCACATCTGTAAATCAACAGTCTGATCTTTAAATGGATGCACTCCACCCCATGCTTCATAATAAATTTAAATTTAATATTATGCAGGTTTTATATTTTTTTCAATAGAATGATATAATACCAGCATAGAAATAATCAACTGAGTCTCATGCCTCTAGGCAGAACCATAATTAAGTCATCTTAGACAAGTAATTGTCCATCTCAGTGAAAGTCTATAACATACTCAGTATTCCATTCTTGTAAAGATCTTTCAACAGGGCGCTTGAGTGGCTCAGTGGGTTAAAGCCTCTGCCTTTGGCTCAGGTCATGATCTCAGAGTCCTGGGATCAGGCCTGCATCAGGCTCCCTGCTCGGCAAGGAGCCTGCTTCCTCCTCTCTCTCTGCCTGCCTCTCAGCCTACTTGTGATCTCTTTCTCTCTCTCTTAAAAAAAAAAAAAA